>MU225664.1:2961727-2981749 GCA_018584345.1 Thuja plicata | reverse complement strand
CTCCTTGAGATGTACCTCAATATATAGAAGACTGTTAAGTCCTACTCGGTTAAGAGACTTGATGCTTCAATGGTTAAATTGAAACACTATGACCTGTTCATATTGCAACTTGAATTGCAGATTTTCAGATCTATTTAAGTACATTACCTCTCTGACCAATGTATTAATTCAATCCTTGTCTCCACACTTTCTGCTTTGTGATGCTGTGCTCACTATTCGTCGGTTGTCTGCAGAATTCCTTAGCTCTCCTTCAGCTTGTTTGATCAGCACTGCATGAAGTTGTTCTTCATCAACTTCTCTTCAGCATCCTTTTTCTATTCACTCCCCTTAATCCTTTTTGTAAATGAATTAAGCGTGTCTCTTATATAGACATAATATTAATTGTTTCTTGGTTCTTGATTCTTGGCGTGATAAACAATCTAGCCAATTAGATTTAAAGCATAACTCCTGATTTATCTCGTAGATATCTTCTTGCCAACTGTACAAATCATCTTTAAATCAATCACTTATCTCTGTTCGAATAAAACAAAGTAGACAATCAGTTAAGTCTATATTTAGCTCTGCCAGCTAGATATTTTGTCATTTTCTGAACTCTCTGTTCTGTCGGTCATCACTGTAGTTAGTTTTCGGTGACAACTAACTGATCCGTCGGTGAGACTCCAGTTAGCTTCGTGATCTCTGTCCATTGGTCATCATTGGATTTTTGCTCGTCGGGAAACCTTCTAACTTTGCTCATCGGGCATCACTGTGGTTTTGCTTTGTTGGGCAACACTATGCTTCTGATCATCGGGTATCATTGTGACTGTTCTTCTTTGCTCTGTCCGTCGGTGTGCACTCCGTCAGTGTTGTTTGTCACTTAGTGAATACTTGAATTTTATGTATTGCTGAAAGCATAACTTTGGTTCCTTTGGTTCTCTGAAGTCTTTGGCATTATGTACATGACCGCTTAGATGATATCAAGTTGACATCAATGACAATATAGTCCATTAACTGATTTAATGACCTGCATTATCTTCAACTTAACATTATCAAACATTTAATCAATTACATATCATCAATTATTTGGTCCAAGTATCACACAAGTGGTTATATTAGAAGCACCAATGAAACAACCAATGAGGTTTTATTAGAAATCAGCCAAGAATCACAAAATTCAAGGGATTCCCCCAACTTAACTTCATACTGCAAGGGTATGAGAACATTAAGATAATTCAAAGAATGATAGAAAGATAGTAACACATTTAATAATACCTTGAGCCTTGGTCAATGATCAATCAACCAAATATTTAAAAAATTCAACGGACTCCCCCCAACTCAATTTAACATTACAAAAGCATGGGTATATTGGGATAATCCAAGGAATCAAGAAATATAGTAACATCTCTTGTCAATGAACAATCATCTTAAGAAAATACAAAGAATCAAGAATGAGAAAGATATAACAATTAATACCTTGATCCTTTTTAAAATAATGATCATCCAGTTGCAACATATTGTATTTGGTCATTAATACATTTAAACCCTTTTATTTCTTCGTAGTCATAAAATCAACGAGACCTAGATCAATGAGTGTGTGAGGAATGCACATTTTTATTATAGGCCTCCCAAGATCTAGATGTCTGAATATTAAAACATTTTTAGGATAGATCTTGTAGGATGTCATTATGTATCACACACAACTCTTGAATGATTAAGATATACAATAGATTGCCTTTTAGTGCATTATTAATTCCAACACACATATTTATCCTTTCAATGATGAAATCATACTAATTTGTTTCCTTATGTGTGTGAAATATCTCTAAAATTTGTGACTCAAGAAGTAGATAAGAAGAACTAAATTGATGATTTGTGAATTGATCTGTATGTTCCTTTAATTCTTTTAAACAAAAAACATATTCTTTAGTCATATCACCAATTTCATGTGCATTACTAGAATGTAAAGGGATAATTGAAATCTCATCATCATATGCAGTTTGAACCACCTTATTATGTAATATTTTATTAGGAATTGTAATTTCCCTTGGTGGGTATGTTGGAGTGGACGAGGGATGATATGAATAGGAAAATGAAAATGGTAAAAGTGGTGTTGGATATAGAGTGGGTGGATATAAATAGGATGGGCATAATAGAGATGGTAATATAGAAGATGGATATAATGGTTGTTGTGAGTATTATTCCATTCATCATACATACTAGTAACATGTGAAGAAACATTTTTCCTTTCAACTCCAAAAGAACTATAAGACATTTGAAAATTGTTAAGCATACCATGATCACCCTGACTTGATGTGTGTAGTTGTCCTTGTGTTACAAAGAAAACATTCTCATTTTCACCTTTGTTTTTTTGAGTCTTACATAGCTTGGATCTCCTTCACCATGTCCTCTAGAACGAATTGACATGTGCACTTGTCTTCTTCCTTGCAACAAATAGAACAACAAATGGTCAATCCTCATTATCAAAATTCCATTGTCCTAAAAATTAATCAATTATTTGTTCTTGCACGATTATAGGAATAATACCTGTAGATGCCTATGACAATGGTAATGGAAAATCATGATAAGGTAAGTTGCATTCATTATGAAGAGGGGATGTAAAAATATCACTTTGTGTCAGTGCGATTCCCCCACCGATTTCTTCTTTTGTTTTTAAATTTTCCCCAGTGGGTCCCGGAGTGGCAGCCCCCCAGTGGGTCTTGGGGCAGCGCCCAAGGCACACTCCTTGTACAGGGCACGGTCGAGGGGTAGTGCCCCTACCGCCAAGCATATTTTCCCTCTTGCGTGCCCTTTGGATTCTTTATTTTTGAAGCATTTTTCTCCCAAAACTGACATGTTTGAGCTCCCTTGCAAATGCAACATTTTTTATATTGTTTCTTCGAACTTACCTCTTTCCTATTAATTGACTCACAAAAATTGGTGTAAATATAAATAAATGGTTGTATTTAATAAGATCTATCTACAAACTCAAACCATACATCTACATGATTTAAACAACACAAACTAGGAGTAGTCACCTAGGCACGACCAACAAATGCGCAAGCTTTCATCCTAATACATTGGTCCTAACTCAACTCATTGCGCTAGCAGACCTTTGACACATTTCCTCAGAAGTGGTGCCAAAAATGATAGGCTAACACTGGGGTCGGGAATGGAATGAAAATTGATGCTTAATAATGGAATTTAGCTTGGTCTATACATGTCAATTGTGAAAGGTGTTCGAGCAATATGCCACCAAGGGATGAAAGTCGTGAGTTGAGCGGTGATGAATGCAGCTATGAAAGTAAACCTATTGCAAACCAAAATAACTATGGTGAAAGGAACTGTCACTTCCTGGCAACAAGAAAAATAGAAACAATAATAATTCTAGAAATTAAACTCACAACTCTAAAGCAAACTAGTCTGAGAATTAAAAAGAAATATAAAACATGAATACTTAATCTAGAAAATAATCTTATGAGAAATAAACAACAGACCACACTCGCAAACTAGACATAAATGATATTTAATAAATAACGTAAATAAACACATTTAATCTAATATAAATTACCAGAAATCCTGAGAAGTGGATCCTGCCTTCTTAGTACGCCTGGTGATGGAACACGCACAACTTTGTACTCTGCTACGATCAGAAGAATACTATTTATTCATTCAAAAATAATTTAAAATCTGCATACGATATTCTGCTACAGAAAAGAAACATACAAAAACCTACATATATATCAATAAATCTTTTCCCCCCAGTCTATGTACAAAGATTTGGAATATATACAATTTCAAGCTATAACAACTATGGTCAATAATAGATAGTTTTTTTAGGCACGCAACCAACAAATTTGAGATTAATGATTTACGTGAAACCATGAATCTTATCCACATATTAAAAATAGACTTTGTTACGCCTGCATGGGAAAGGATAGAATTTTGTTTTTCGTTACATAACTGACCATTTAATAAAAATGTGTTTGTTATAATAGGAGCTGAAATAGAAGATGACCAACTTTCGACCCTTCTCAAGTGATCCGGAAATACTTTTTGAACACATAATGACTCCCATAAAAATAACCGCTCTCTAGAAATGAAGAATAGTTCAGAAGAAAACAAAAATAAGAGATATGTTTTATTGTCCCTGGTTATTCTCCTTATATAATTCCTTGCAAAATTGACATTAGTACAAAATATTATTCAATATTTATATGGCACTTACTCTATTGTAAGTTAGTAATGGGAATTTGACCCTAGGAATTGCCTCTAGGTCGGGCATCACAAAATTCCACTCTCGGCTTGAGGGATATAAGATCCACTCTAAGCAATTGAGCTATCGACAATCTTTCCATAGAGCACTACTTCCTAGGTTCTATTAGAAATGGTCACCGTTATCCAAGCCTACACATATGCATATGACTGGCTATCAGTATATATGTTGCCTACACAAGATTATAACAACCTCAATTTGGCAACGAAGCTATACCAACCTCGAATTTCCATTGGCAACGGGACAAAACAATCTCGAATTACCAATTAATCTCATTAGGGCAATGGGGCTATACCAACCTCGAATTGCCATTGGCAACAAGACTATAACAATCTCTAATTGCCAACTAATCTCATTTGGGCAACGGGGCTATACCAACCTCGAATTGCCATTGTTTAAGAATCCCATCTCTAATGAATATAAATTTCATTCTATATGGTATCCAATATTTTTTTTTATAGTAGCGTAGAGTATCAACTAAGAGAAAAAAAAACATATATAACTAGTTATCATAAACATTCAGTGTTCTATTGCTATCACCATATCCTAACTATACCATATACTTAAAAGAATTTTTACAGAGAATAGTTCAGAAGAAAACAAAAATAAGAGATACGTTGTATTGTCCCTGGTTATTCTCCTTATATAATTCCTTGCAAAATTGACGTTAGTAAAAAATATTATTCAATATTTATATGACACTTACTCTATTGTAAGTTAGTAATGGGAATTTGACCCTAGGAACTGCCTCTAGGTCAGGCTTCACAAAATTTCATTCTCAGCTTGAGAAATATAAGATCAACTAAGAGAAAAAAAATATAACCAGTTATCAGCAACATTCAGTGTTTTGTTGCTATCACCATATCCTAACTATACCATATACTTAAAAGAATTTTTACAGAGTATGCAGTTTCAGTATAGAAAAAAGAGTGTCTTAACAAGATAGCTATGGATCTTCCCATCCATCTATATTGTTCCTTGGTTTTGCATTCTCCCAGCCATCATTTCCATTCCCATGTCCTTGATTGTTCCAGGTGTCATTGTATTCCTTGTTCTCCCATTCACTGTTGTATGTAGTTTCTTGGAAATCTGCCCTGTTATCATCCTCTGGATTTGAGTTATGGATGAGATTGGTAAGATGTGGTTTTTATCGCGACCAAGGTTATCATCTTGGGGTACATAAAAAAAAATGGCAGGCTGTATGTCTCTTTGGTAAACGATCATTGCACCTTCTTTCACCAGTGATAGAAATCTTTCTTCTGGTACCTCAATCCTTGCAGACACCTGAGAGACAATATTAAAGTGTGTGAGTTTAATAAAATACTTAGTAAGATCTCATTTCCTGGTTTGGAAGATCCCCTAATTTCTCTATTTCCAAATGACCCAAAGGATTTCAACAGTCAAGGAAAACCAAAAGATATTCATTTTCAAATCAAAAGCTTCCACAAAGCTAGTAACAACTTCATGCCAAGAGAAAAAATTGTGACAATTCCACAAGATGGGGCAACCAAAGAAACTAGACCAAATTTTATCAGCAAAAGCACATTAAAAAAAGAGGTGTTCAAAGGTTTCATGGCACAAGAAGATAGAACAAAAAATATTCCATTAACCAGAATGAGAAAGAAAAGATCCAACAAAAATTTTATTTAACAGAAGCAATCATCAAAAACATAAAACTTTTGGTTCAACTTGAGAATGCCAAAAAAATTCAGAGAAGAGCCATCTAGATTAGTCCAATTGAGATTCTAGTTAAGGTTGATCCTGTTAATAATTCTTACTCCTTCCTTAAGCATTGCATATATTTGTTTACATGAGAATTCAAATAACCCTTTGCCATCATTCCATCTCATAAGATCAAACATCTGCACATAACTCAACATTTTACCAGGGAATTGTCTTCCTACGGCTTTAGAAATCAGGGTGTATGTCTTTTTTTTGGAAATTTGGGATGTTGAAACTATCTCTAATATCTTCCCATGATCTCATTTGCTTGTCCCTTAGTACATCCTCTATAAGAGAGATTCCTTTTTGATGCCAATTTTTTGCTGAACAACTTTGGGTCAATGCAAGAGGTTTACCATTTAAGTACAATCCCCACCAAACAGATCTATCCAAAATTACAAATGGAGGGTTTTTTCCCAACAATACTTCTTGAAAAAACTTGAGGCCTGACCTGGCCCCATGCCTTCCAGATGGTATGAAAAACCCTGGACCCAAAAACTTGAATCTCAAAGTCTCCAAATATAATGTCATGTAGAGGAATGCCTTTCCAAATTTTGCCTTATTTAATGTTTGATGTTTCTCACAAGGACTTTCCATGGCTCATTCCCTCTCAAAGACTTTAGTATCCATTTAGTTGGCAGTGCCAATCCTTATGTTTTAAGATCCCTCAAACCAAGTCCTCCCATCTTTTTTGGAGTGCAACACCATTCCCACTTGACACAATGTCTCTTCTTGTTCCCCATCCCATCAGACCACAAGAAGTCCCTCAAGATTTTTTTCTAAATTATTAATCTGACTGCGAGCCAACATCCAAGAAGAAGCATAGTAGAATGCATGTGAAAAGAGAACCTTCTAAATAATTTGTGTCTACCAACCAAAGACAACATGTGAGATTGCCATTTAATATGTTTGTTCTCAATCTTATTATAGATCCATTCCTACATATCATTAATAGAAGGGTTAATGGAAAAGGTTAAGCCCAAACACCTGAAAATGGTGGAGGGACTTGACCAATGTCATTCTCTATTTTCAAGCCATCTAGGTGGGATTTCTGTCCATCCCAACATATTGGACTTATGAGGAGCTATCTTGGCTCTTGATGCCATGCAAAACACTTGGAGTCTATTTAGAATGTTATCAAAATTGTCTTCCTCTAATTCTATGAAAAGAGCAGTATCATCTGCGAATTGTTCAACAAGAAGGTCTTCATTGTTTGGTAATTGGGTCCCCTTGACAGGTGGGCCTAGTTCAAAGGCCTTGAGGATAAAGGACATAGCATCCATAATAATGACATATAATACAGGGGAAAGAGGGAATCCTTGTCTAATAGACCTTTCAAGCGCTATGTGGTCAGAGAGTTCTCCATTTACATCAATCACAGTTGAGGATTCTTTAACTAGAATACTAACCCAGTTGCAAAAGTATTTTGGGAAACCAAATGCCTCTAGCATTTTAAGAACAAAACTCCACTCAATTTAATTATAGGATTTTTCAAAATCAAGTAGAACCATAACTACATTCTGACCATCCATTTTTTCCCAGTGCATAGCTTCCCAGCTAGTAATTAGGTTATCCAAAATATATCTACCTTTAATGAATCTAGTTTGAGTGACTGACACCACATCTTTGAGAACCTCACTGATTCTTCTAGCCATGATTTTGGCAATAATCTTGTATGAGATATTTAGTAAAGTAATGGACCTCAAATTCTTGATTTGAGATTTGTCACTGTCTTTGGGTAGGATTTTAATTAATCCTTTGTTGATGTTACCCCCTAATGATCCTGTTTCAAGAGCTTCCTCATACACTTCTAACAGTTCACCAGAAATCCATTCTTTATTCTTTTTGTAAAATTCAGTAGGAAGTCCATCAAGTCCATGGGATTTATAATTTGCTAGGGATCCTATAGTTTCATCATTTTTTTTCAGGTTAATCCACTTCTCAAGTTCCAAGGCTTGTTTTTGAGACACCTTTCATGGAATCGACTTAATGCATCTATTCATTGTCTCAATGTTTTCATTTCCGTGTTCTGAAGAAAAAAATTTCTTATAAAAATCTACAAAAGCTTTTAATGTGTCTTTGCTATTCATGGTAACTCCACCTTCTATCTGAATTCCATTGATATCTTCCTTGCTTTGTTTAGCTCTAATTAAATTGAAGAAGTACTTAGATCCTCTATCCCCATCTTTAATCCATCTAGCCTTGGCCCTAACTTTTTGTCCTTAGATTTTGAAGTTTTGAATTCTTCTAAGTTTGGCTTTGGTATTAATGAGGGAATGTTCCAACTCATGATCATTTCCTTTACCCTGGAGTTGGATTTAAATTTTATTGAGTTGGCTCTGATATAAGTTTTCTTCTTGATTTCTGTCAAAGGCTTCCTTAGTTCCTACAATTTGGAACAACTTTCTCCAAACCTTAAACAATTAGTCCCATTTATCTCGTGCATATAGCTCAGAGTTGCAGAATTTTGAAATAATAGTAGCAGTTCAAATGGCTTGGAGAGAGTCCTTATCTTCCAGAAGGGAGGTGTTTAGCTTGAAGATGCTCTTTCTTTTCAAGCTGGGGTCTTGGATGAAATGTGCTTTAAGAGTAATGCATACATGTATGGGAGAATGGTTAGACAAACTAGAAGGTGCTACTGCCATTGGGTTCTGACCCAGTTGATGGTTGAGACTGAATAATAGTCTATTAAAGTAAATCCGCCGAGTCTGCAATACATCCTATTCTGCTTGGCCTGATTGTTGCACCAAGTAAACCAAATGTTATTGAACTCTTGCTTCATATTCTCTAGAGGATCACTGACTACAACATACCACACTCACAAACTAGATAGAAATGATATTTAATAAATAATGTAAATAAACACACATTTACTCTAATATAAATTACCAGACATCCCAAGAAGTGGATCCTGCCTTCTTAGTACGCCTGGTGATGGAACATGCACAACTTTGCATTCTGTTGTGATAAGAAGAATACTATTTATTCATTCAAAAATATTTTAAAATCTGCATATGATATTCTACTACAGAAAATCAACGTACAAAAACCTACAGATATATCAATATATCTTTTGGCCCCAGTCTGTGTACAAAGATTTGGAATATATACAGTTTAAAGCTATAACAATTATGGTCAATAATAGACAATTTTTTTAGGCACACAACCAACAAATTGGAGATTAATGATTTACGTGAAACCATGATTCTTATCCACATGTTAAAAATATACTTTGTTATGCCTGTATGGGAAAGAATAGAATTTTGTTTTTCGTTACATAGCTGACCATTTAATAAAAACATGTTTGTTATAACAGGAGCTGAAATAGGAGATGTACAACTTTTGACCCTTCTCAAGTAATCTAGAAATACATTTTAAACATAGAATGACTCCCATAAAAACAACCACTCTCTAGAAATGAAGAATAGTTCAGAAGAAAACAAAAATAGGAGATACGTTGTATTGTCCATGGTTATTCTCCTTATATAATTCCTTGCAAAAATGATGTTAGCACAAAATATTATTCAATTTTTATATGACACTTACTCTATTATAAGTTAGTAAGGGGAATTTGACCCTAGGAACTGCCTCTAGGCTAGGCTTCACAAAATTCCCGATTCTCGGCTTGAGGGATATAAGATCCACTCTAAGCAATCGGGCTATCGACCATCTTTCCATAGGTCACTGCTTCTAGATTCTCTTGGAAATAGACACTGTTATCCAAGGCTACACATATGCATATGACTAGCTATCAGTATATATACTGCCTACACAAGATTATAACAATCTCAATTTGGCAACGAAGCTATACCAACCTCGAATTGCCATTGACAACGGGACTATAACAATCTCGAATTGCCAATTAATCTCATTAGGGAAATGAGGCTATACCAACCTCGAATTTCCATTGGCAATGAGACTATAACAATCTCGAATTTCCAACTAATCTCATTTGGGCAACGGGGCTATACCAACCTTGAATTGCCATTGTTTAAGAATCCCATCTCTAATGAATATAAAATTAATTCTATATGGTATCCAATAATATTTTAGGAATCCCATCTCTAATGAATATATAATTCATTCTATATGGTATCCAATATTATAGATGCACAACATTAGTATAAAATCTATTTAAAGTTCATTCATGAGAAATTCATATTTATACAAGAATGTATTAATTTAATAATTCATATAATAGATATATTCTATATATATATACCTAATTATATAAATGATAGAATATGTATTTACAAAATTTCATATACTTTACATCAGTATATATATATAAATAATAATATTTATTCAAAATTTACTAATATCTTTCATACCAACATTGCTGACCAACATTGCTGACCAAATCCTTGTCGACTGGTCGCTATCTTTCCATCTTTTTCCCTCGTGTCCTTATTTGCTGACACCCCTTGTGATTATAAGTATGTGGGAGGGGGAGTCACATCCCCCCCCACATAAGTCGCCCACCTTAGGGAGTGCGACTGGTCACAACCCTAAGGCTACGACTCAGTTGCACCTCCTAAGGTGCAACTGTTATTAGTCTATCACAGCTTTATAAGACCGTCACCCACCTTAATTATAATATTTATTATTATTATTATAATTAAATTAGTAATATTTAATTTATTAATAATGAAAATAATATATATTATGATATATATATATCGATATATAATATATATTATAATTATTATTTTATTTGATTATTATTATTAATAACTATAATATTTCTAATATTATTAATATATCATTAATAATATTTAATTAATTAAAATGTCAACATTGTTTAATCATTATTAATAAATAATAATTCTAATCTCCTAGTAAGGATATTAATTTAACGAAGATAACAACATTACTAATCTTTTGATAGATACGATAACACTTATAAGAATTTTAGAATATTGATAATGATTAGTGATGGTTTCATTATCGGCTTGTTTCTTTTAATAATAAGTTTAAATCTTTAATTAAAAATTATTCAATCTTCTATCGTCTTTATTTGTATTCTTATTAAATTAATATTTTAATATTATTGTTTATTAAATTCTTATTTGAAAGGGGACATCACAGTCCACCCTTCCCAAAATTGCTTGTCCTCAAGCAATTATATACCATTATGATTTGATAAAAGAGTTTGGGTAAATTAAGGTAAGTTTCTTTAAACAACTAGAGAAATGATCTTATAGATTATTTTGTAATGGTGCCCATTTATTTTTCCAAAACTTCAGTTTCATCTTTCTCTAGTTGTTCTTTCTGTTCTAGATCAATCCATAGTAGAACTAAACACATTTGAAATTATGAAATATATGTATGAATATGTGAAGACAGGAAGTAGACACACTTAACATACACAAGGTAAACACTCCATATACACTTCTATTTTCTAAAATGATCCTTTATTTACTATTCACCCTACAAGATGGCAAGATCATGCTTTGATACCACTGTATTGTCCTTGGTTATTCTCCTTATATAATTCCCTACAAAACCGACATTAGTAAAAAGTATTATTCAATATTTATATGACACTTACTCTATTCTAAGTTAGTAAGGGGAATTTGACCCTAGGAACTGCCTCTAAGTCGGGCTTGACAGAATTCACGATTCTCAGCTTGAGGGATATAAGATCAACTCTAACCAATCGAGATATCGACCGTCTTTCCATAGAGCATTGCTTCTAGTTTCTTTTGGAAATGGACACCGTTATCCAAGCCTACGCATATGCATATGACTGGCTATCAGTATATACACTGCCTACACAAGATTATAACAATCTCAATTTGGAAACAGGGCTATACCAACCTGGAATTGCCGTTGGCAACGATACTATAACAATCTCGAATTGCCAATTAATCTCATTAGGGAAACAAGGCTATACCAACCTTGAATTGCCATTGGCAATGAGACTATAACAATCTAAAATTTCCAATTAATCTCATTTGGACAACGAGGCTATACCAACCTCGAATTGCCATTGTTTAGGAATCCCATCTCTAATGAATATAAAATTCATTCTATATGGTATCCAATATTATTTGAGGAATCCCATCTCTAATGAATATATAATTCATTCTATATGGTATCCAATTCTATAGATGCACAACATTAGTATAAAATCCATTTAAAGTTCATTCATGAGAAATTCATATTTATACAAGAATGTATTAATTTAATAATTCATATAATAGATATATTCTAATTGTACACACACACACACACACACACACACACACACACACACACACACACCTAATTATATAAATGATAGACTATATATTTATAAAATTGCATATACTTTATATATATGAATAATAATCTTTAATCCAAATTTAATAATATCTTTCATACCAACATTGCTGACCAAATCCCTGTCGACTGGTTGGTGTCTTTCCATCTTTTTCCCCCGTGTCCTTATTTGTTGACACCCCTTACGATTATAAGTATGTGGGAGGGGGAGTTACATCCCCTCCACATAAGTCGCCCCCCTTAGGGGGTGCGACTGGTCACAACCCTAAGGCTGCGATTCAATCGCACCTCCTAAGGTGCAACTGTTATTAGTCTGTCACAACTTTATAAGACCGACGCCCATCTTAATTATAATATTTATATTATTATTATTATAATTAAATTAATAATATTTAATTTATTAAAAATGATAATAATATATATTATGATAATAATATATATATATATATATATATATATAATATTATAATTATTATTTTAATTGATTATTATTATTAAAAAATATAATATTTCTGATATTATTAATATATCATTAATAATATTTAATTAATTAAAATGTAAATATTGTTTAATCATTGTTAATAAATAATAATTCCAATTTCCTAGTAAGGATATTAATTTAACGAAGATAACAACATTACTAATCTTTTGATAGATACAATAACAATTATAAGAATTTTAGAATATTGATAATGGCTCGTGATGGTTTCTTTATTGACTTGTTTCTTTTAATAATAAGTTTAAATCTTTAATTAAAAATTATTCAATCTTATATCATTTTTATTTCTATTCTTTTTTTTTGATTGGTAATCGCTTTTGACTGGAGCTTTGAGCCAGTGAGGACACATATGGGGGTCCTCATCCCCGAAGTTACATTATTAGTATTACTATGACATGAACGCCTTACCAATTTTTGTCTCGTGCTGTGACCTCTAATCTGATGGCTCTCCTTATCTCTCCACACCTTATATTTCCCAATCCTCCGGCAACACCTCTCCTTATGCCTCCCTAGCTAAGCTCCTTATACCTCCCACTGAGCGCACACACACATCCCCCTCCAAGCTGGCAGTTCAATTCTTCCAACAACAATGACCTCTCCTTATATCTCCCTGGCCGATACCTTATCTCTCCAGCTGTCGAGATCCTCTAACTACCAACCAGATGTTGGAACTATGATGACTTTGTCTTAGCATCCTTATGCCTCCCTTCGATCGATCCCGCTAGGCTGGCAGCGCACGGCAAGGGCCCACCACCAATCGACATGGAAACAACGACTGGTGGGATTCGAACAGCAAACCGCCCTTACAACAGGTCTCGCAGAAAATACCGTGTTGTGGGGTGATCCCCATTTTTTATTTGTATTCTTTTTAAATTAATATTTATTAAATTCTTATTTGAAAGGGGACATTGATGAACTATAATTGATTGAATGTTTGAAGATGATAAGTTGATGATCACCGAGCTGCAAAAGTGAATGCAAGACATTAAATCAATTAATGTATTGTGTTGTCATTGATGTCAAATTGATATGGTATGATTATTCATACACATATTGGTCATAACCTTGAAGAGCTGAAGAGACAAAATTTATTTTATCGGTAAAACATAAAAGTTATGTATACACCGAGTGACAGTAAACACTGACAGACAGTACACACTGAAGGATAGTGAACACCGAGAAGTTCACAGTGTATACTGAGCACCGCAGTAACCGAGCAAGAGCTAATTACCAAGAATAAATAAAGTTGTTACTAAGCATAACTGGAGTTGATGATCGATCAGAACTGAAGTTCAAGAATGAAAAAACTACTTAGCTTGAAAGAGCTATATTTAGAGATTGACTGATTGATTGCTTTATTCTTAACGATAAGTTAAACTAAAGCATGGAAGAGATTTAAAGTGTAGTTATCAAGGAGAGATCTATGGAAAATAACTAAAGCATAACTTTATGGGATAAAGCAAAGAATGACGAGTTTTACAGATCAAGAAGTGATCTACGACAAAAACAAGGAGATTAAGCGACTAATCATGTCTATATAAAGAGACAAGGAATTAATTATTAAAAAGAGAGGAATGCTGAATATATTCTGGTGAAGATAGAATTCTTCATGCATATTTGATCATACAGGTTGAAGAACAGAGCCAAAGAATTCTGCAGACACCGAGCAATAGAGGACAGAGCATTCACCGAGTAGAAAGAAGAAAGAATGAAAGAAAAGGAATTGAAGTGAACATTGATCAAAGAGGTATTATTGGACTAATAATAGATCTGAATATCTGCAAGTTAAAGTTGTATTATTGAACAGATCATTTACTGTATCAGTTTAACCATTGATTCAGAAAATCTCTTAACCGAGTGGGATTTAATAGTCCTTAATGTATTGAGATACTCAAGAGTATCAAAAAGTTTTCTTGTTGACAACATAGTGAGTGCTAGGTCAAAAGACAAACTGTTAGTTTTAAATCCTCTAACAAGGTCGCACTTAGCAATGTGTTTGTAACCTTTAACGTGATTGGATCTTCACCAAGCTCACCTCAGAAGAGTGAAAATTTTTGGGTTACTAGTCCCAAGTGGTTTTTCCCTTTATAGGGTTTCCACATTAAACTATGTGTCAAATGTGTATATGGTTTATTGCTCGGTTAACACTAAGTTTATTTACTGCTATACGGTAAAATGTAGAAAAGATAAATAGTATATCTTACCTAGCAGGTTATATTTGTTAAAGTTATTTAAGGCATACATCTTGATGGACTGAAAGATAACTAGAGGATATTATATTTGAGATATAAGTTTTGGTTGGATTTTTGAAATTATATTAAGGCCACTGATTCACCCCCCCTCTCAGTTATTCTAACAATTGGTATTAGAGCTTTGGTGCTTGGAAGAGAGTTTAAAGACTTAAGCTAAAGATCACAAGATGAGTAAAAGGGACATGCCTAAGTTGAACAAGGACAACTTTGCATCATGGAAAAGTAGGATAAGACTTCATCTATCAAGTATTGGAAATAATGTCACACAATACTTGGATACTGAATATGTTGCACCTACTGGACCTCTATCTATTGATCAATTGAGAGAGAAACATGAACACAATTATATGATGATAGAATTTTCTTCTTCACTATCTGATGCTGAATTTGAAGATGTGAAATCATGCACCTCTGCAAAGAAAATGTGGGACAAACTCAAGGTAGTACATGGAGGAGACACCAATGTGCTGAGAGCTAAAGCTGAAAGCCTAAGAGGAAAGTTTGATGACCTAAGAATGAAATAAGGAGAGAACATCACTCAATACAATAGTAGAATCAAAGAACCTGTTCATGCTATCCATGGAGTAGAAGGATTAATTGAGGAAGAAATAATTGTAAGTAAAATTATGAGAATCTTACTACCTGTTTATGCTATTAGAGTATCTGCAATTCAAGAAATGAGAGTAGTAGAAAATAACAATGTTACTCTTGATAGTTTGATTGGTAGACTTATTTAATTTGAGATGAACAACTATGACAATAGTGTCTTACCAACTATTGAGTCTGCATTCAAATCTTCTCTGAAAATAAGCAAATCTAGTCACAAAAACACTATGAGAAATGATAGTGACAGTGACAGTGATGAACACAAACTTGATGAACTTGAAGCACTAATGGCTAGAATATTACATAGAGGTAAATGAAGATATAAAGGTAAATTACCATTGGTCTATTTTAATTGCAAATAAATTGGACATTTTGCTGCTAGATGCCCTAACAAGAGAAAGGATGAAAGAAAAAAATAATATATCTTATGAACAGAAGTATGAAAAAAGTGATGACCGAGTCTACAGAAGAAAATGACATTCTAATAGAAGAGATAACCAATATTACAAGGACAAAGGCAAGAAGGCTTGTTACCTAGTTGAGAACAAAGCTAAAAATTCTAACACTGATTCTGATGAAGATGTTGAGGTAGTATTTGTTGCTATGAAGGATGATTCAGACAAAGAAAGGTATGTTGAAACAACACTCATATCTAAAGTTAGAAAAAATGATGTCTGTATTATTGATAGTGGATGTACTCATCACATGATTGGAGATAAATAAAATTTTGAAACTTTTGAATATTATAATGGTGGATCAGTTAGGATGGGTAATGACTCACCTTGCCTAGTTGAAGGAAAAGGTACTATCATGTCGAATAATCTGATCAGATGTGAAAATGCATATTGGGTGAAAGGACTTAACTATAATCTATTTAGTGTTTCACAGTTGAACATCACAGGACACCGAGTTGCATTTGAGAACAAAATGACAATGATCTATAATGAAAAAGGAAAGTTGATCGGTACTAGTGAACAAACAAAAGGTAATCTATTCTATCTTGATGATATTGAGACCACTTGCTTATTGGCTAGAAATAAAGATGTTTGGTTGTGGCATAAAAGGTTATGTCATGTAAACTTTGACAATATGGTTAAGATAAGTAAGAAAAGAAAAGTAAGAGGCTTATCGAGTATTTCAAAACCCGACCATGTTATGTGCAAGAATTGTCAAATAGGAAAAATGACAAAGTCTACTTTCAAAAGAAAAACCTACACATCTAATGTTATTCTAGAGTTAGTCCATACTGATTTATGTGGACCAATGAGAAGAAAGAGCTATTATGGTGATAGATACTTTATTCTATTTGTTGGTGACTATCCTAGGATGATGACTGTTATGTTCTTAAAAGAGAAATTTGAAGCTTTTAAGATGTTCAAGTGGTATAAAACAATAGTTAAAAAAAGTGGAAAATAACTGAAATGTTTAAGATCAGATAGAGGAGGATAATTTATTTCTGATGAATTCATTAACTTTTTTTAATAAGCATGGGATTACAAGACATGTTTCTGCACCGAGAACACCACATCACAATGGGATTGCGGAAAGGAGAAATAGATCAATTGTTGATTGTGCCATAACACTGATGATTGAAAAAGGCATCACACAAACATTCTGGAGAGAAGCTGTAAGTACTGCTGTCTATACACTAAACCAAGTTCAATTGAAGAAAGAAACCAATAAGACACCTTATGAGCTATGGTATGGATACACACCAAATGTGAGTTACTTTAGAATTTTTGGAAGTCAATGTTATATACTGAAAGATGATAGAAATGGGAAACTTCACTCTAAAAGTGATGAAGGAATATTTATAGGTTATTCTACTAAAAGCAAAGCTTATAAATGTCTGAACAAACCTTCTAACAAAATCATTGAAAGTGCAAATGCTAAAGTGGATGAATTTGCTAAGAAAAATGATGAAGAAAGTAGAAAGGAACCTGAAGATTACAACAGATTTGTCTACATAGAAGAACCTGACATCTTACCCAAGCAACCAAACAATGCAACCAAGCAATAGGCTGCACACATCAAGAATCAGGAAAATGCTCACAATACTGAACCGAGTGATAATGAAAATCAAAATGAAGATCAAAATGAAGAATAGAGATCTAAACTTGTACTTGCTAAATATGTCAGAAGACACCATCCACATGAACAAATCATTGGAGACAAAAGAGATGGAATTAGAACAAGAAGTAAGTCTCTTAACACTAGATGTTTGATTTGTGATTTTGAGCCTAAATCTATTAACACTGAACTTGAGAATCAAGAATGGGTTAGTGCAATGAATGAAGAGATTGAAAAAATTGAGAAGAATAAAACATGGACATTAGTACCTAGACTGAGTGACAAAAATTTCATTGGTACCAAATGGATATTCAGAAACAAACTCAATGAGAATGGAGAAGTCACAAGAAACAAATAAAGATTGGTATGCAAAGAGTATGCACAAGAAGAAGATATTGACTATGGAGAAACCTTTGCACCCATTGCTAGACTAGAAGGAGTGAGAATTCTACTTGCTTATGCTGCTTTTAGAGGATTCAAAGTATACCAAATGGATGTTAAATCTTCATTTCTGAATGAAATACTAGAAAAAGGAGGTATACATTGAACAACCCGAAGGGTTTGTTGATCCTAACAAGAGGAACACGGTTTGTAGACTGCACAAAGCCTTGTATGGATTAAAAAAAGAACCGAGAGCATGGTACGAAAGACTTCACTATTATCTCATTAGTATTGGATTTATTAGAACAAGTGACAACAATAATCTATATTTGAAAGGAGATAGTGATGATAAGACTTTGATTTCTGAGATATTTGTTGATGATATCATATTTGGAGGTAATGACGTGCTATGCAAGTCATTTGCTAATGAAATGAGCAAAGAATTTGAAATGTCAATGTTTGGAGAGATCAAAATTTTTGTTGGCCTACAGATTCTACAACAGAATGAAGGTATCTACATCACACAATCCAAATACATCAAACAAGTTCTAAAGATATTCAAGATGGAGGACTCAAAACTAGTTAGAACACCTATGGCAACCAGATGCAAATTGACAAAGGAAGACAAAACAACCAAGGTAAATCAGACCTTATACAAATCTATGATTGCAAAACTAATGTATGTTGTACACACTAGACCAGATATAGAACATGTAGTTGGTATAGTTTCAAGATTCTCTACTAATCCTAAGGAATCACACATGACTTCTGTTAAAAGAATTTTGAGATATTTGAAGAATACTGAAGACTATGGTTTGTGGTACAATAAAGAAGGAAAATTTGAGCTACACGTTTATATTGATGCTGATTGGGCTGGAAACTTAGATGATAGAAAGAGCACAACAGGAGGAGAATTCTTCATGGATGATAGACTTGTCACATGGATAAGTAAAAAGCAAGGATGCATATCTCAATCAACTGTAGAAGCAGAATATGTAGCTGCTGCTGCAAATTGCTCTAACATTGCATGGATCAAGAAATTACTACAAGGTATGAATGAAGAAATTCTTGACCCAGTAATTATCTATTGTGATAATACAAGTGCTATAAATATTTCAAAGAACCCTGAAATGCATGCTAAGACAAAACACATAGCTATTAAGTATCATTACTTGAGGGAAAAAGTACAAGAGAAGTATGTGATACTGAAATATGTACAATCCAAAGAACAAATAGTAGACATCTTCACAAAACCGTTACCAAAGGATACATTTGAGTATCTGAGGAATAGACTAGGGGTTTGACCCTTGTCTACTAGTCACTAAGCTGACTTGGAGCAATGGAGGGTGCATCAGCCTACACATTATCATAAGATCAATCATGTTGATGCAAGCTGAGATATGGATTACAATGATATATCAGTACATTGGAGGTACTACAGAGTTGTAAATATTTTGGAATTAAATTATCTGTACACCTCTCTTCGTGATTCATGGTTCCCAAGCTTTCCAAAGGCTAAGGTTAGTAGCACTAGTTTGCAATGATATAAATAAAATACACAAAGCTACCAATAAAGAATAACTTAAAATGTAACCAATAAAATGTACAAGAAAATAAAGGAAAACAAATGAATGAAAACCCCAAAGTGCTTGAAGCTTCCATTGTCTCTCTCTACTCCTTTTGAAACACTATTTTTGATGCTCAGTATTGGTGTAGGCAGCGTCTATGACTTGAGAAGCGTCGAGAATTTGATACTTGAAATGTGTGTGTGATCGCAAGATGGATTGAATGCTAGAACCAAACTGACAAAGTAATGGCACACGCGATCTTGAAATCCTGGATCCTTCACATGGTTATGAAGGGTTTATTATATAGGAATTGGGGATGATATGAACGGTTGAGATCAATCCCAGAGATAGGGAGATGAACGGTTGAGATCAAAGGGAACTGGAGAAGCCATCAGTAAACTCCACCTC
>MU225664.1:2949586-2961427 GCA_018584345.1 Thuja plicata | reverse complement strand
AACTATAGGAAATTGAATTGAATTAATTAATTAATGGTAATTAATCAATTAAGGTTAATTAATTAAATAAAATTAATTATTTAATTAATTTTGGGAATTTGATTAGATGATTTGGGAAATGAATTTATAATAAAATAGATGATTAATTAACGATTAAAAAATCATTAATTAATAGATGAAAATTAGTGTTTTAATGTCAAGTCGCAAGTCTGTCCATTTTAGGGTATCTACATTTGCCCCTCTTTGATGCAATGTGATTCATCATATTGTGTCAAAGAATTTTCAAATTTTATCCTGCCCCAACTTGCCCCAGTGATGGCAAGTGGACTATATACCCCCTCAACAAATTAAGCATAGAAAATGCGTCAGATGAGCATTAATTTGTTGAAAATGTGAATCACTATATGATAATGATGAATGCATTCCTATGTTAGTTATGATGTTATTGATGATGGATGTATTGATTATATGATCTACTATGCACATGTTTTGGATTTTTCTTATGTAATAAATGAATGCAATCTACTATGCAAAAATATTTGAGTAATGCATGTGTTAGTTAGAAGGAAGTTAGTTTGGAATGTTCTCTGGGATCGATTGATAGATATTAATTGATAGAAAGGATGGTTGAAAATTGATAGATATGAATTGATAGAATAGATGGGTTAGCCAAGTCGCTACCGCGTTTCCAATTTTTATCATCACTGCATCTTTTTATAAAATTCTGAAGAGTGTCCAATGCATCCAGATCACATGATACCATCTGGATACCGCCACGACCTCTTGATAACCAGAAGGAGTAGAGAGATTGAATAGAAAGAGAACTTAGTGCACCCAAATATTGACCATCTAGGTTTAGCTATGTTCCCTGTTTGAAAAGAAAGAGAGTCAAAAGCACCCAGATATTGACCATCTGGATACCGCTTTCCCCTCTGAACGATCCGAACAAAAGAAAAAGAGAAAACCAAGATAGAAATATATTTTACCCAGAGTCCATCTGGAAAGCACTTGTGAGCTATTGAATTTGAAAAGAAAGACTAAAAAACCAAGATAGAATTCCCATGCACCCATAGTCTATCTAGCTAACACCATGAGCTCATGATTTTTTTCTTTTTTTTGAAGAAAACCCATAAAAACTAAGATAGAAATCCAATGCACCTAGAGTCCATCTGGATACCACTATGATTCTATTGGTAAATAAACAAGCATATAAAAGAGAAGGAATGTCCAATTCTTTCCCAGGGTTAAGCACAAATCGTGGAACTGTGTGGCTTCCAGATAAGTGATAGCGCCTACCGCATTTATCCTAAATCATCATGGCCCTAAAACCGAAGTGAACATTCAACAGACAAAAATCAAAGAAAATAAGTAATGATCCATCATAGCTTCTCTCCTCACTTGGTGGATCCTGAAGTAGCGTAAGAACATAATTGCAAAATATAGACTAAATCTGACTGACTGACTGACCTAGTCAACATTTTTTATTGTTCTTTGATTCAGTTGGATTCTCTTGATTGACTCGACTCTTTTGATAGACTTGATTGGCTTGATTGATTCGATTGTGTCTAGTTTCAGTTAATAGATGACTCATATAAGACTGAACTGTCTGGTTTTGAGCGTATCCATCACTGTGTAAGATGATTGATATGATTGATTGATTGATTTTGATCATTTTTGTGGATAATCAAGCTATGTAAGATGGGCCCAATGCTGATTCGCAAAGCTCATAGTTGTGACATTTGATAGATTGGCTTGGTCGCTAGTTTTCTTGCTGATAGATTTGATTGATAGTTTGCTTGCTAATAGATTTGATTGTTGATAAAGCTTTTGATCTTGGATTTCATTGATGGTGAAGCTAGATTTGAACATTTGGTGCATGTTTGCCAGGTTTTCACCAAGGTACCTACTCAATAGCGCCTGTTTACCAGGTTTTCACTGAGAGAGTGATTTTGTTGTTCTTTAATTTTTTTCTTTTTTGGTTTTTTTTTTGTCTCCAAGGCGCTTGTTTGCCAGGTTTTCACCAAGGTAACATTTTTGTATTTTTGTATTTTTTTGGTATTTTCTAGATATGTATAGTTGCCTTAACCATTGAGACCTCAAGCGTAGAACCTCTTGAGTTGAATGCTGTTGATGTATTTGGGCAGCTGATCTCTTTCTGGTTTTTCCAGTTGGTATGCCCCACTCTGGGTAGAGTTGACAATGACATATGGTCCTAGCCAGTTAGGCTCAAACTTTCCTAGTTGCACTCGCTCTGCTTGATTCTTTTGATTTTCCACGAGGACAAGGTCTCCTACCTCAAATGTTCATGGCCTCACCTTCTTGTGATAAGTCCTTCTAAGGCAATTTTGATAGCCTTGTAAGTGATTGAATGCATTTTGTCTTCTTTCATCTAGTAGTTCCAGTTCACTGAGCCTTGCTACTCTGTAGACTTCATCTAAAATCAGGTTCTTTAATGATATCCTTAGGGATGGGATTTCCACTTTGAGGGGTAGGAGCCACCTCTGATTGATAAACTAGGGAGAAAGGAGTGGCTCATGTAGGTGTTCTCACGCTAGTTCTGTATGCCCATAATGCGGGACTAAGTTGTAAATGCTAGTCTCGCCCTGATTTGTTAACTATTTTCTTCAAGATTTTCAAAATGGTCTTGTTTGTTGCTTCAGCTCGACCATTCCCTTAAGGATAATAGAATGAAGAGAACCCTTGTTTTATTTGGAACTGTTCACATATCTCTTCAACATCTTTGTTTTGGAAGGGTGTACCGTGATCTGTTAGGATGGTTTGAGGAATCCCGTATCGATAGATGATGTGGTTGAGTATGAACATTGATATCTTCTTTCCAGTTATGTAAGTGAGGGGAATTGCTTCCACCCACTTATTGAAGTACTCTATTGCTGCTATGATGTATTTGTGTCCATTTGCTGAAGAAGGTGTAATTTTTCCCACTAGGTCAAATCCCCACATAGAAAATGGCAATGGTGAAGTGATATGATTTAATTCTTGGGCTGCTGCATGGATGAGGTCTCCATGAATTTGACATTGCCTACACCTTTGTACATATTTTTTTGCATCTGTCTCTACTGTGGGCCTATCCCATGCAGATGATATTTTTAGCTAAGTTTTTGCCACCTCCATGGGTTCCACAAATTCCTTCATGTACCTCGTACATAGATCTCTGGGATTTCGTGGAAGTGAGACATCGTAATAGCATTCCGTCTAGAGTTTGTTTATATAGAGTAGTTGAGAGGATGGTATATCTAGAAGCTTGGTGGATGAGGGACTTTTTTTGGTTTCTAGACAAGTTGGGAGGTAAGACACTAGTTTGGAGGTAATTATATACATCTTGGTACCATGGGGTTTATGGACCAACAAGGATGCATGTTGATTCTGTGATTGGCTTGATGTGATGGCATCGTGAGTTGCTCCACTAGAAATGGGAATTGTGTTTCATTGTCTGGCATATCGATCAGTGATGCTATGGTATCCATCGTGTCTGCCACTTTGTTTTGAGCTTGTGGTATTTTCTTGAAGAAGATGTATTGGAACTAAGTACACAACCTTTCCATCTCTACTTTGTATGGTATTAGCTTCTCATCTTTGGTCATATCATCATTGTTGACTTGGCTAATGACCAACTGCGAATCTCCGTAGACTTTAAGGTTCTTGATTCTCCATTGAATTGTTGTTTTTAATCTGATGACTAGTGCTTCATATTTTTCTATGTTGTTTGTGTAGGGGAACTAGAGTCTGAAAGATTTTGGAATTGCATCATTATTCAGAGTGATAAGCACTTTTCCTACCCCCGCACCATGGTTTGTGCATGACCCATCAAAGTATAGTTACCATATCTCGATCACTGGTTGTAATGTCATGATAGAATCATTGGGAAAGTTAGAAATGATAGGTTGGTGATCCTGAATAGGTGCCTCTGCTAGTTGGTCAACATTCACTTTCCCTTTGATGACCTTTTTGTCTACTTACTCAATGTAAAATTCACTTAAGATCATTACCCAATTTGCAATTCGTCCAGTGAGTGCTGCTTTGCTTAGGAGGTACTTTAAAGGATCAATATGTGCTATCAACTTTGTTTGGTGACTCAACATGTAATGCCTCAGCTTCTGGGAAGCAAAGACAACTACAAGGCATGATTTTTCAATTGGCGTATAGTTGAGCTCATATCCTACCAATGTTCTTCTTAGATAGTAGATGACTCTCTCTTTACCTATGTCATCATGTTGTGCCAAGAGTACATCTAATGTTGATTCTGTTGCTGAGATATACAGAAGCAATGGTCTACCTTGGACTGGTGGCACCATTATAGGATACTTGAGTAGATAGTCCTTGAATATTTGGAACGCTTGTTTGCATTTCTCTATCCATATGAATTTTATGTCTTTGTGTAGTAGATGTTGGAATGGGTGGCACTTGTTTGCTAGTTGAGATATGAAGCGCCTGATTGATTAGAGCCTTCCTTGTAACCCCCTTAGTTGCCTTAGGTTGGTTGGTGGAGGCATGTCCAATATTACTGATGATTCATTTTTCTTTTTCAATTTGTTTTGATGACTGGAAAGTGGGGCTTTGTCCCCAAAGTATGCTGATCTGTTGAGGTCAATCGAGAAACCTGCTTTATGGTTTCCTGATGGAATTCCCTCTCTAAGTCCTATGAAATCTATGATAGCCTCATCATTCTCAAAGACATCCATATCAGATGGTCCTTGTTGATCCCACTCTATTGGTTCTGGGTGTACAAGACATAGGCCCTCATGTTTGGTTGACTCTATTTGGTTGAAGGGGACTACGGAGATGGTTTTGAAAAACCTAGACTGTGATGTGGATGCACCACCTAAGGAATTGTTATCGACATGCTTATCGATGCGGGGTTGGTCATCAATGGATAGTTTTTCAAATAGGCCTTCAAGGTGTATGGTGGTGCTTGACCGAGGGGAATATTCTGGGATCGACGGTTCAGAGTCATGAAGGGATCTCCACTCATACTCGTGGGAATCAGTTTCCCTGGAACACTCATCAGATGTCTCACTTCCTTTGTTATCGTTGATGGAAATGTTGAGGTTTATTTGGGTTTGAGAGGTCCCCACTTTGATAGGTAAAAAATGTTGTAATATGTTTCTTACCAAGATGTGTTTTGGGTTTTGCCCCTAGTGTAACTCTTCGATTTTTTCTTGATCAACTTGTATGTCTTGGATGATAGGGCTGGTTCTTTGTTGCCCATAGCCTAACCCTCTCTTGTTTCTCTAGATTGGTGAGAGAGATAGTTCCATTAAGCCTTGTTGTCTCTCCCCCAGACCATTTGTACCATCATACCCAAATCTTTGTAGCATTGTATAACCATTTCCATAGTTTGATATTGGAAAGGGTTGTTGAAGTGTCTCTTGTGGATCTTGGTACAACCATGTATTGATATCTTGATTGAATGGGTTTTCCTCTGTAATGTATCCCCATATGAAAAGGTTGTGAGTGGACACCAGAATAGAATAGGATCTGGGGTTTCTGTTGTAACAACCAGTTGTGGCATGCCATATGTTCTTGGGCTCCGAGGCATGTTTGTGATAGTGAAAGCTTCCTCGTAGCTGTATTCACCACAACCCTTTTCGGTAATGGATATTTTTTCTTCTTTCTGTGCGACATCCTTGGGATTTGAATCTAAAGAGGATGGGATGCTTGTGTCTTGGTTTGAGGGTACTTGGTTATCAGTGCTGATTTGGACTGCATTACACTATTGGAAAGGATTTGGATCTCCTTCTATGATGATTTCTTCTCCCTGGTGTGGGAACTTGATGTACTGATGGTATGTTGAAGGTACAGCTTGCATCTCATGTATCCATGGTCTCCCTAGTAACATGTTGTATCCCAACTCAAGATTTAGGATCTGGAAGGGAGTGTTCTTGACAATTGGACCAATCCGGATAGGTAGAATGATAATACCTTTAGAGGATCTTTCCTCTTCATCATAAGATCTGATATTTATCCTCCTTGTGACATCAATACTGGATTATGAATAACCTATTTTCTTGATTAAATTTAGATTAAAAATGTTTAATCCAGCCCCACCATCAACAAGGACTCTATGGATAGAACTTTTGTGGACCTGGACAAGCAAGTGCAAAGGATCATTATGTAGGGGTTTATGCAACATCACATCACAGTCTGTGAATGTTGCATGTTTGTTAGCTTCTATATGGTTAACCTTGATTTGGAATCTCTCAAGGGTTATGTCCCTTGGGATAGCTACATTCTGAAGGGCTTGGTCAAGTTCCTGTTTATGCTGCAGAGATATGCGCAAGAGGTCAAACATGGAGATCTAGGCAGGCGTGCGCTTTAGTTGATCCACCAGGCTTGTTTGTGGATTTGAGTTTGCTTGAGGGTCGACTGGTGTAGCAGAAGAGGAAGGTACTCCTTGCAAGATAACTCTGGTACAACATGTGGTTACAACACATTTGTTACCTTTGTCTCTGATAGTGATTGTAGCCACATGGCTATCTGAAGGATTGAGGCAATTGATAACATTATCATTGTTGGTATAAGTATAGTTGACCTATTTTGATGGTCCACCAGACTCGGAGGCTTTCCCTTTATTGTGATCATAAAATGTATTGTTGAATATCGTATGATTAGTTGTTCCTTTGGTTTGGGTATTTGTTACATCGATGACCCCTGTGTTAATCAAATATTGGATAGCATGTTTCAATCGGTAACAGTTGGGTGTTTTGTGTCCCTTCACCGATGAAACTCGCAGAAATCATTGTCATTATACCACCTTGGTTTTTTTTGCACCGTGTTCAAATTCCTTGATTTTCAGGAGAGTGATATTGTTGGATTGTATCAACTTTCATAAAGCTAATTCTATCAGCTCTCCTAATAGTGTGAAATCTCGCTATTGGAATTGAAACTGTGGTTTGCATTGAGTCTGTTGCTGACTATTTGACACAACGACCACTTGGACAAGGGGAGGTTGGTTTTGAGTGTATGCTTGTGGAGTGGGCACCATAGTTTGTTGGTTGGCCATAGGTGCGCCTTGCAGTGACACTTTGGGTTGTGCATAGTTGATTGTCTTCACATCGATGACACCATCATTGGTGACATTTTTGTTTTTATTCCACCACTTAGCTTTGTCTATTGCAGTTTTGTTTGTATTCATTTGGGTCAGATGTGCAAGGATTCCTCATTTGACTAAGTTCTGCTCACAACGAACTCCTTGTTTGATGAGTTGTGTGAAGTTCAGAGCTAACTGCAATTCTATTGTGAATGACATGTTTGGAATCAGATTGTCAACAAACATGACTATTAGGTCTTGCTTAGGTACATCATACGTTATTCGATTTGTAGTATTCCTCCATCTCTGTAGGAATTTTATAAAAGACTCTCCATCCTTCTGTCTGATATTGAAAAATCCTTGATACTGACCTTTTGCTTGATGTTATCATGGAAGTGAGTGATGAAATTTTCAGCCAATTCACCCCAAGATATAATGCCATGAGGTGAATGTGAGAACCATTCCATTTCTGGTCCGGCTAATCTTTGTGGGAATAGTCATATTAAGTATGTCTCATCATGTGCGAATTTGATGCAACTAGAAAAAAACTCTTGGATATATTCAATAGGGTTGGTATTTCCCCTATATTTGTCAAATTTTAGTACCGAGAAGTGAGTTGGGAATGGAGACATGGGAAGAGAGTGATCAAAGGGGTATGGGTATAAATCCTCTGCGGTGTAGGATTTAGTTTTCCCCTGATTTTGCATATCCATAATTTGGGATTGAAGGGTCTGCATTTGTTGGATCAACATGTCTATTTGATATTGAGGCTGATGTGTGATGTTGTACCTCTGTGATGTAGTAGGTATGAGATTGTGCCTCTGTGTCCCTTGAGTAGGAACATAGGACCTCATCCTTGGGACTTGATATTGAATTCCCACCACATGATTCTGAAATGGGGGCACGTGAGTGGACCAAGGTGGGTTTTGTTGTGTTTGCTGTTGGGGTTGGGGATGTTGTTGTTGTTGAAACTATGGTTGATATTGTTTCTGCTGAAGCTGGGGTTGAGGTTGTTGCAGCTGAAGCTGGGGTTGAGGTTGTTGGTGCTGGACTTGGGTGAGCAAAGGCATAACCTTGGGTGGGCATTGACTGAATGTTAGACCTACAGAGATGGATCCCTGTGGGAATGATGTGTTGACCCCAAGGATAGTAGGGATTAAATGTCGTAGTGGCATGGTTGTGAAAAGGTTACTGCTTGTTGGTGGGATGGAAGGCATAACATGAGAGCTTGATTGGCTAGGCCATGAGACCGAAGGTGGAGGCATACTAGTGACCATGGGTGCACTTAGTTGGGAGCATGTCATGCTTTGAGTGGAAGATGTGCTTGCTTGGTTTGTGCAATTGGTTTGATTGGGTATCATCTGTGCCAATGTTGGTGTTGTCAAGGATGAGAATATTTGAGAAACCAAAGGTAGTATCTGAGAGGGCTGAGTAGTGTTTTGACCCGCGAGAGGGTTTTTGGGCCATATGGTCGACACACTGAATTCAGCAGGGAGTTTGACTCCCTTCTTTATCAGCATGACTAAGAAACATTCGGGGTTCCTCTCTACAACAATGTCAACTACTTGTGTGGAATAAGCATCTTTCTCTATATCTTCAAGCTCCTCTTCTGTGACATTTTGGAACAAGGCTGGCCCACGAAGTTTTTCAACAAATAGAGCATAACTGGTATTTGTGAAAGGATCATATTCTCGCTCTATTTCCTAAGGGAAATCTATTGATAAATGACTCATCAGGTTGTGTTCTAGCCTTCGACCTTGTGTAAGGCCCTCCATGAGGTGTTTGAGACATAGTGTGGTGGAGATTTTGTGACTAAAACAAGTTATATAAAGCAAACAAAAAAGGATAACCTTTCTAAGGAAGTTTGAGTTATGTTTTGGACAAGGGTAATTCTAATGGAAGATGTTGATTTATCTTGATCTCTAAGTTTTGATGATGTAAAAATAAGATTTTTCAACCTTTGCCTGGGACAAAGTCACTGATAAAGATAATGATGATGTTTGAGATGATGAGATCAAGATATTTCGAGTCTGAACTTTCGAACTAACAATGTTTTAGATAATAATCATGATTTTCAAAGAAGGGATGATCTTTAATGTCTAGAGATTCACACAATGTTTTTCACATTTTTTTGGGATAGACACTGGTCTTTGATACAAAATGGAGAGTATTGTCAAGGTTTTTAGGTCAAAATAGGTGTAAAATATCTCTGGTTAACTGCAGCACAACTCCACTGATTGTGGCAAAGTGAATGGTTGAGTGCAGTATTTTATCACCGATTGTGGTAATAAACAGGTCGATTGCGACAATAAACAAGTTAAATGCAGCACACTTCTGTCAATTGCAGCAAAATGTGAGTAATTGCGGTAAAGGGGAAATAGTCTCAAAAAGACTAAAAGATAGGTCTCACTGTCTGACAATTTTTATTTTCTGGAACAAAGCTTCTGTTTTGAATGATAGTTGATGTTGACAACTCTAGACTTTTAACACATTTGACTCATTTTGACAGTTTGGATGTTTTTTTTGCATTTTAGAAATTGATCAAAGAACAAGCACAACAAACACTGTGTTTTGAAGAATGAATACTGACAATGTGTATGTTCTACAACTCTTTCAAGTTGCAATGTTATCACGAGGTCTCAACAATGAACAATCATATTAATCTAGGTCAATGGCTTCAAAATACAATATTATAGACCCAATGCTTGAATGTCTATTAGCTCACACAACAATTGTCACACTACTAGGACACAAAGGTCCACGACGTAGGCATCCATGTTTTTTCCATTGCCAGGTATTGCTGCCGTGGAGTGAAGATCTCTTTCACTACACAAATACCTTGGAACACATATGTTGGGAATCTTGGGGGGAAATTCTGCAACCCCTTGCACTATAATCAGGTATCTGTTTAGAGGTAGATCAGGTTGGCCTCTAATTAACAAGGTTGTAGTAAGGGTCTGTGAAATCTATCCAATCGGTTTGTACATGTATGAGTCACTTAAGAGCCTAGTTGACCATGCTAGCTCCTTAGGGATATTTACTCGATCCAGACTATCATCAACACACCTCGCCCGAGCTTGGCTAGATAAGATGGAACTTTGGTTTGTGCCTTTTTATATACCAATCGGAAGGATAACTAGCTTATGGTCATTCTCTGAGGAAGAAGTGCATTCCCCGGACATGCCTTTATAAAAGTATAAAGGTGTCTAATCTAACAGATTGTGCAAGTGCACCCAAAACTCAAGACACAAGGTAAATCGATTAAGATATGAAAGTTTGAAATGTGAACTAAGCTACACCACCATACAAGCACAAGTGTTCAGTTTTAAGCCAAAAAGTAGGTGTTGATTGCTTGTTCAATTTTAGTGCACCAAATCCAGAGATTCTTTGCCTTTGTTCAATTTTAATCTCCACATTAATTTTAAGCACCAAATTCTGAAATGTGAGGTGTGAGATGTGTGAGAAACACTGTTCTTTTTAAACCAAAATTGACAAGTGAATTCCTTTTTTGCTTTGTTTAAACGAGTTAGTATCAAAAGGACTTTTACAAAATGAGAGTATGTGTAACTTTGAAACAATGAATGATACTCACCAAAAACTTACCCTTTCTGTTTGTGGTAATTCATCCAGTCTTGCACAGAATACCATAAAATATCAGTTTATAAATAAATAGATAGAAGATTTGGATCTGATATGCAATATTTCTTGCGATTGCAGAAAAGCACTAGCAATTATGGAAAAACACTGGCAACTGTGGCAAAACACTGACAATTGTAGTAAAGCATTGGAAATTGCGGCATGGATCAGACAATTGCAACAATCAGTGGGCGATTGTGGTAAAATGATGATGATTGTGGCACGGATCAGGAAATTGTGGTAAAGCACAGACAATTGCAGTAAAAGACAGGCAATTGTGACAAAGAGCTAGAAGAAAGAAAGATAGAAGATGACAGAATAGCAATGCGAAAGACTACAATCAATTGCGGTATTAAACCAGTCAATTGCAGAACTATATCGTCAATTGCGGCAAAATACTAGCAAATGCAAAATTACATAGATATCGAGAAAATAATAAAAATTAAGGTTTGCAACCGTATGACCATGGCTGATTGATTCCATCTGTCATCTGCAAGAGATATTCAAGTTGTTTGCTTCATGTTGGGTTTACCAAAATGTACGCCTCTCTTTGTGATTTGTGGTTCCCAAGCTTTCCAAAGGCTAAGGTTAGTAGCACCAGTTTGTAATGATATAAATCAAATACACAAAGCTACCAATAATGAATAACTTAAAACGTAACCAATAAAATGTACAAGAAAAGAAAGGAAAACAAATGAATGCAAACCCCAAAGTGCTTGAAGCTTCTATTGTCTCTCTCTACTCCTTCTGAAATGCTATTTTTGATGCTCAGTATTGGTGTGGGCAGAGTCTATGACATGAGAAGCATCGAGAATTTGATACTTGAAATGTGTGTGTGATCACAAGATGACTTGAATGCTAGAACCAAATTGATGGAGTAATGGTGCACGAGAGCTTGAAATCCTAGATCCTTCAAATGGCTATGAAGGGTTTATTATATAGGAATTGGGGATGATATGAACGGTTGAGATCAATCCCAGAGATAGGGAGATGAACGGTTGGGATCAAAGGGAACTGGAGAAGCCATCAATAAACTCCACCTCTTCAATTGGTAAAGAGGAGATAGAGTTTGGTTGACTGAAGAGCTAATTGTGAGTTACCTTTTAGAACTAAAGAGGTGGGTGGAGTTACCCATGTGAATTGGAGAGATGGGTGGA
>MU225664.1:2933879-2949536 GCA_018584345.1 Thuja plicata | reverse complement strand
TAATTGTGAGTTACCTTTTAGAACTAAAGAGGTGGGTGGAGTTACCCATGTGAATTGGAGAGATGGGTGGAGTAACCCATGTGATCTGATTGGAGTTATCTCTTTGAAGATAAATGAATATTTAATTTATTTATTTGATTAAAGTTTTCAACATGTGAGATAATTGAATTCTTTTTGATTTAGAATTTCTTTATTGATGAAAATAAATAAATTTAATTGGAAGAATTTAATTAGTAAGTTTAAATATTTCAATTTAAACTATAGGAAATTAAATTAAATTAATTAATTAATGGTAATTAATCAATTAAGGTTAATTAATTAATTTTGGGATTTTGATTAGATTATTTGGAGAATGAATTTAGAATAAAATAGATGATTAATTAACGATTAAAAAACCATTAATTAATAGATGCAAATTAGTGTTTTTAATGTCAAGTCACAAGTCTGTCCATTTTAGGGTATCTACACTATCAAAGGGAGAGAGATATTCAATGAAATATACATCAGGAAGAAGAACATCCAAAGGGAAAGAGATGTTCAATGAACTAACCATCCATTAAAGGGAGATAATTGGGGAGAGTTAACACTGCTGCATATCTATCCAGAAAAGGGAGAATAGACTCTATAAGAAAGGGAGAGACATAATCAGAAAATAGAATTGCTACACCTATTCATTGAAGGGAATGAAGAAAGGGAGAGCACATAACAAGAATCAAATTTGAGCTAGAAGAGCTTACCGAGATTCAGATATTTGAATTGGTTATAAAACAATAAGATTGGTATATTATGGCATATATTTTACTGCATATTTCATAGTATGTTGCCATCAATGCCAAAAGGAGAGATTGATGAAATATAACTGATTGAATGTTTGAAGATGATAAGTTGATGATAAACGAGCTGCAAAAGTGAATGCAAGACATTAAATCAGTTTATGTATTGTATTGTAATTGATGTCAACTTAATATGGTATGATTATTCATACACATATTGGTCATAACCTTGAAGAGCTAAAGAGACAAAATTTATGTTATCGGTAAAACATAAAAGTTCTGTATACACCAAGTGACAGTAAACACCAACGGACAATGAACACCGAGAAATTCACAGTGTATACCGAGAACCACAATAATTGAGCAAGTGTTACCAAGAAAGAGCTAATTACCAAGCATAACTAAAGTTGTTACTGAGCATAACTGGAGTTGATGACCGATCAGAACTGAAGTTAAAGAATGAAAAAACTACTTAGCTGGCAAGAGCTATATTTAGAGATTGACTGATTGATTTCTTTATTCTTAACGATCAGTTAAACTAAAGCATGTAAGAGATTTAAAGTGTAGTTATCAAGGAGAGATCTAAAGAATAAAACTAAAGCAGATCTTTACGGGATAAAGAAAAGAATGGCGAGTTTTATAGATCAAAGAGTGATCTACAACAAAAACAAGGAGATTGAGCGACTAATCATGTCTATATAAAGAGACAAGGAATTCATTATTAAAAAGAGAGGAATGCTGAATATATTATGGTGAAGATATAATTATTCATGTAGATATGATCATACAGGCTGAAGAACAGAGCCAAAGAATTCTGTAGACACCGAGCAATAGAGGACAAAGCATTCACTGATCATAAAGAAGAAATAATGAAAGCAAAGGAACTAAAGTGAAAATTGATCATAGAGGTATTATTGGACTAACAATAGATCTGAATATCTAAAATTTAAATTTGTATTATTGAACATATCATTTACTGTATCAGTTTAACCATTGATTTAGAAAATCTCTTAACCGAGTGGGATTTAACAATCCTTAATGTATTAAGATACTCAAGAGTATCAAAAGGTTTTCTTGTTGACAAAATAGTTAGTGCTAGGTCAAAAGACAAACTGTTAGTTTTAAATCCTCTAACAAGGTCACACTTAACAGTGTGTCTGTAACCTTTAACAGGGTTGGCTCTTCACCAAGCTCACTTCAGAAGAGTGAAATTTTTTGGGTTACCGGTCCTAAGTGGTTTTTCCCTTAACATGATTTCCATGTTAAAATATATGTGTCAAATGTGTATATGGTTTATTGCATTGATATTTTTCTTTACACACTATTGAAACTGGATTGGTCGGTTAACACTAAGTTTATTTACTGCTATTCGGTAAAGTCTAGTAAAGATAAACAATATATCTTACCAAGCAGGTTATATTTGTTAAAGTTATTAAGGCATAAATCTTGATGGACTAAAAGATAACTACAGGATATTATATTTGAGATATAAGTTTTGGTTGGATTTTTTGAATTATTTTAAGGCCACTGATTCACCCCCCCTCTCAGTTATTCTAACAGACATCACATACGCGTATTTCAATTTTGTCAAACAATAAATCCCTATCAAAAATGCGTTCAACTTATAGTGCTGAGGTGGTCATGAAAAGAGAACTATGCGGTCATAAATTGTTCTGTTATAACAACGAACACAAATAGGCAATATTGAGAGTGTTAGTTCTCTCCAAAATGACTGGCAAAATCCACTTATGGGTCCCTTTTTTTTATAGATTTGGCACATAATCAACAAATAATAGATGCCATATTGGAGGTTGACATCATAAGATGATGAAATAGTGCTGGGTTAAAAGTAATATGTTGAAGTTCTTGACCAAAAAGTGATAGGAAGCTCCGAACCCTAAAATTGTATGCTGAAAGATATACTTTTCACGACTTAAAATAACAATGCTTATCAATAGTTAATTCTCGTATTTTAATCTCAAAACAATATTAATTACCTCTTATAAATATGTAATCATATGCAACATAAAGGTGATAAAATGACATGATATTGGATTGGAAATGGAATAGTGGGATGGTTATAGAGGCTAATAAAATAGGCTAAAATATTACATAAATTTGAACACAGTTAGCTCCCATAAATGCTGAATTGGAAGGAATTAAATGAAGAGTTATCCCTAGTGTGATAATTTTCCTTGATTACTCTTTATTTTCCTCCTTATTTCTAATTGTGTATTTGATGACTGGATTATGAAAGAATGCCTTAGGGCTTGTCAATAAAATAGGCAATCTTTAGTTAGTAAAAAATTATACTCAAATAATTTAAAAATGTATGGGCCTACGTGGCACTTCAATAATGATGTGGAAGATCAATCCACAATCCACATGGTGTGATTGATATCTCCTCACAACTTCACCTTGATAGCATATCCTTTGCCTCTATGTTCTATCTCAATGTGTTCACCATCATTGCAAGTTGTATATTTTGCTTTTATACCCTCTTTGTCCTTCAAAACACTTTTAAAAATTGAGCTACAAGATGACTTGAGAAGCCATAGGGTTGCCAAGGTGACCCAAGTAAATTTGTAGAGTTGCATGAGAAAATTGTCTTGGTAAAATGGGTGTGCCACTTAGCCAAATGGATTGACCTTCCCATTTTTGGTGGGTGCATGGAGAACTTTATAAATATTTTTCCTCTAAGTTGACATGATTTTCAATTTGTTCAAATTTTTATACATGAGTCACTCTCCCTAATTACCTATATTCTTCCCTTGAATCATTATATTTGATCAAAAATTCTTTTATTTATAACACTATTATGCATATGAGAGGATCTTGATTTCATTTGGTTGACTTACATTTTTCTCGAAGCTTTGCAACTTTCTCTCTTACTTTTCCATTGAGTGTGATTGAAGCTCACCTTCATAGATTCGTAAGCCTACCTCTTAGATAGATATTGAGATCCTCCATATTTTCAAGTTTCCTACAAGCTTTTGAGCTTTTCCCTTTTTGCAATTTGAAGCTTGAAACCTTCTATGCTAAATCTTCTAAGGAATTTGCAGTCTTTCCACAAAGTTTTTTTTCTCTCCATTTCCTTGATTCTATCAAATGGATTATTTTATAGTTGGAAATGGGAAAAACAAATTTTTTTGGAAAGACTAAAAATTCCTTAGAATATTTGGTGTAGGAGCTTTCAAGCTTCAAATTGCTAAAAGGGAAAAACTCAAAATCTTGTAGGAAACTTGAAAGATATGGAGAATATCGGTATTTATTTAAGAGATAGGATTGCAAATATAGGATAAGATTCAATCCCACTCAATGGTAGCAAAGTAAGAGAGAGTAAGTTCCAAAGCTTCGGGAAAAATGTAAGTCAACCAAATGAAATCAAGAACCACTCGGATGCATAATGGTGTTGTAAAGAAAAAAAAGACTTGATTAAATATAATGAGTCAAGGGAAGAATAGAGGTAATTATGGAGAGTGACTCATCTATCAAAATTTGAGTAAACTTAAAATCATGTCAAATTGGAAGACATATAGTTATAAAATGCTCCATGCAAGAAATTATATATGTACCTCCATCCTAATGCATTAGTCAATCATCTAATCATCAATCTTCATATTTCTCTTTCCAATTTACTTTTCATGTTCTTTCCATTTTACCTAGTTTTTAAACTAATTTCACACCTTATTGATCTTAAAATGGCATATTTTTGAGATGGAAATATTGTGGCTATATTCTTGATTGTTTATATAATCACTTGGAGGTTTAATTTACAATGTCTTTGGGATAGGAATTTCTTTTTAGTTATATTTTACCTCTTTTATTCAATTTCTATTTCTATGTTGCCTCTTTTCAGAGCCAAGTAAGAATTTATTCTCTTTTATTTGTTACATAATATAATGTTCCATTTTTTGGGACATTAGAAAAGAATTAAATAATTAAAAATTTAAGTTATCGAAATATAATGATAACTTAATTTAATAGAGCAATTAAAGTGACTTTTTATGTCAACCGGAATAAAAAAATAAAAGTCACTTGATTTCAAATTAAAAGACAAAGAAATGGAATGCCAAGAGATAAGCTGATGGAATGCCAAGAGTTTTCTAGAGAGGGCTATAAAAGTACAAGGAGAGGATTATTCAAACATGCTTGGTTTATATTTGGTTATTGCTTTTTCTCTTGGAGAATTTTGGGAAGCTTTGACTTTCAATCTGAAAATCTCATGATAGAAATCTTCAAATTTCTCAGTGGATTAGATAGAAACTCAATTCATCTTTGGAGGTGGATTCATGACTGAGTTCATAGCTGGGAAAAATTGTGAAGATTTCATTTGAAGATAAACTTCAGTAATAAAGGTATTTCATATATGATTGGTAAATAAGATTGTAATGATTTATCTATTTCATGACAACATTCATTTGAGATCTCAATTTCAGTCTAATATTATATAGTTTTAAATATAATCTGCTGGATGATTAAAAATCAATTTTATTACAAAACGTTTGTTTAAATAATCATAGAATATTTGGTAAAATCTGAGACAAATTTCTAAAGGGGTTACTACAGTGGTATCAGAGAAGAACTTCTTCTGTAGTGAGGTTCTAGGAGAGACAAATATATTTATATTTGAAATATGTTTTATATGTATGGGGGAATAAAGATTATCTTTGGCGTTGAAGTTTGTATCTTGTGTAAAACTAACAATCACACCTTAGGGTGAAATGTGTACGCCGAAGAGATATTGAAGTTGAATTAGAGCTATAAAATTGGTCTATTATTTTGCATATATTTGTGCAACTAATAAGGTTATTTGGAAGACTATTTAATCATGTTCCATTGCTACTAACCATAATCCTAATCTTACACGAGAAACCTAAATCATTATCCTAACTCTAACAATAATAAAGATCCTAACTTTAACTATAAACTATCCATATTCCTAAATCTAATCTCAATCCTATGCTTAATCCTAACCCTAATCAAAATCCTAACTCTAACCCTAGTAGTAACCATGATGTAAACCCTTACCCTAAACACAATTACTACTCTAAAACCTATTGACAACCCTAACCCCAACCTTAACGATAACCCTAAGCCTAAGCCTAAACAAGATCATAACACAAACTCAAAACCCAGTCGTAATCATAACCATGACATACCATAATTACATGCACGATATAAATCTTAAACCTAACCATAATTGTAATAATAAACCTTGATCATATCCTTAATGATAATGTAACAATGATGTAAACCTTAACTCTAACCGTGATCCTAACTGTAACCATTAACCATAATGTAAACCATCTTGAGATTAATTTTTTTTTGTTAAATCTTTAATCATTAAAACATATTTTTGAGATGTTTAGGAAAATTGAAGTAGTTGAATGGTATAATAAATTTATGTGATAAAATAAACTTATAAGTAAGATAAACACATTAATTTTTAAAAATGAACTTATAAAAACCCTACTTTTAAATTAAAATTATTTCTATCACACACTAATAATTTATTTTTAAAATATCATACATTGCTTCAAATTGTGCTATATTCTATTAAATATTCTTGAATTTGAGTTATTAAATTTGACTTAAAGAAAACTATGCAATTAGAAATAAATAATATATTAATACTATTGAAGTATTTTAAGAAAAATAAAAATGAAAATGAAAGTAATTTTTCTTTAAAACTAAATAGTGAGGATGAAACCAACTAGTGTCATCATTAAATTAAATTATCCACTATTATATTTTACTTTTAGTGTTGCTTGTTTACTTGTGACTATTAAATTTACTATTTTACCTTAATTGTTTAGTATTCTAATTGTTCATAGATATTTTTTGATGAGGATAACAATATACATAAGACAAATCAAAGGTACTTAAAAATTATTATATCTTTTGTCAAAACTTTCTATTTTGATTTTTACTTTGTTAATTGTAAATTTTCATAATCCACTTTTTAAAATATAAATAAACATAAATATATTCATATTAAAATATATTTTTAAATTATATAAAAAAATTTAATATATGATAATGAATTAAATATTTATATAATTTATATAAATTACATATAAAATTTTAATTTATTTTGAAAGCACATTTTAATAATAATTCATAATACATAAAATATTTAAAAATATTATGTATAAAAATAAACTTAAATATTAAAAACATTTTTTAAATATAAATTTTATAACTTATATTAAAATATTTTTAAAATCTGTAATGAATGAGTAAATATTTTTTCCCTATTGGTGTTTCCCATCTACAGTAAAACCAATCTCAATTTAAATTGTAATATTTTGGTGGCCACGTGCTGGCAGAGATATTATCAGCTGCTGTTAGCTAACGGAGTTAAAAATGCCATACAAAAATGGTGTAAAATATTAGGGAAAAAATGGTAAGCTAAAAAAACGGAGGGAAATGATCAACGATGTAAAATATTTCAATCGTCTTGCACGGCTATGGAACACTATGAACCATAGATATTGAAAGCTAAGTTTTTTCCTCATAGAAGAAAGGCCTTCGACGTTATAATAAATATGAGATTATTCTAGTTTCTCTTTCACCATTGAGTCAATTGGCCGAAGACGAATATAAATGGTAGCTGTACGCCTCTCTCTTCGGTTTCCCACAACTTTCCAAGGTCGGGTGTTAGTAGCAAAGGTTCACAAGTGAATGCAAATCAAGTATACAATGACTACTAAATAAATAACAGAAACGTAAGCAATAAAATGTACAAGCAAGAGAAAGGAAGACAAATAAATGCAAACCCCATGATGCTTGAAGCTTCTATTGTTTCTCTCTACTCCTTCCAAAATGCTGTTCTTGATGCTCAGTATTGGCGGGACAGCGTCTATGACTTGAGAAGCGTCGAGAATTTGACAATTGAAATGTGTGTGTGTGATCACAAGATGGCTTGAATGCTAGAACCAAACTGACGGAGTAATGGTGCACGAGAGCTTGAAATCCTGGATCCTTCAAATGATTATGAAGGGTTTATTATATAGGAATTGGTGATGAAATGAACGGTTGAGATCAATCCTAGAGATAGGGAGATGAACGGTTGTGATCAAAAGGGACAGGAGAGATCCTCAGTAAACTCCACCTCTTTATTTGGTTAAGAGGAGATATAGTTTGGTTAACTGAGGAGCTAATTATGAGTTAACTTTTTGAACTGAAGAGGTGGGTGAAGTTACCCATGTGGACTGGAGAGATGGGTGGAGTAACCCATGTGATGTAATTGGAGTTATCTCTTTGAAGATAAATGATTATTTAATTCATTTATTTAATAATTGTTTTCAACATGTGAGATAATTGAACTCTTTTTAATTAAGAATTGCTTTATTTGATGAAATTAAATTAATTTAATTGGAAGAATTTAATTAGTAAGTTTAAATATTTGAATTTAAACTATGGGAAATTGAGTTTACTTTTTTTTTTTTTGATCAGTAAACGGTCGAAGCCTATGAAGTATATTTTATTAATAAAATTAATTTTAAATGTCCACCGTTCAAACGGGCACTGGTAGGAAAGAATGGGGAAGAAAACCTCCAGTCTTTCCCAGGACATAAGTCCTATACTTACATTTGTCGAAGGGGCATACCCCTGCTTTTGAGTTACAATATCTACTTATGATTTTGATTCATAATCTCTTATTGGATCTTTACAAGGATACTCATTACGAGCAATTACATGATAAAATACATAATTTCAAAAGGGGCCTACCCTTGAACATAAGCCTCGCTAGATGCTTTGAAGATATCATCCATGGGTGAGCAACAGATTGATTTATAAGAGTAGGAGCAAATGTACATATAGAATTAATCTTGTACAACTTTGAGGTAACACCTTCTCTTGCTTAGTCCTGCGGATTGAACAAAAAAGACAACAATCCAAACTAGAAAGACTAGCATAGTTAGATAGATTAGTAATTTAAAATTATAAAACCTTAGTAAAATGAATAATGGTTATTTGATCAATAGTGAACAATCCAAACTAGAAAGACTTGCAAAGTTAGGTAGATTAGTGATTTAAAATTATAAAACCTTAGTAAAATGAATAATGGTTATTTGATCAATAGTGTACGAGAGGCCATGTAAAAGCAATACCACAAGAGAAAGAAAGAGCTACTTCTGATTACCTAATAAGCATTCACACGAGAAGAATGAGTTTAGTTATATTGAGAAGGATTTATCATATTCTTAAGAAGGCTAGGAACCCTGTCATAAGTGAATATTTATTAATTACTAATGAATAAGATGAAAGATTGCCTAAAAAGGCCTGCACCCTGCTACTGAAAAAGTCCATATCTGAATTGCTGAAAGAAGTCAGGGTTAATCTCCCATTGGTCTAAGAGGAGAAACATGCAAAACTAAGATCACCATAAAGCTTAGACATGAAAAACCTAAGTTACCATTTATATCGATTATATAAGTTTAAAATTAAACTTAAACGAGTTCTAAAAGATTAACTGCTGAGGTAGCGACCTATAAACAGAAGGCTGAAACCGGGGATATAGAAGCCAAGGACCTCAAAATAACATCCATTGATTTGGGGACCATTAACCGGGGCACAGGTAATAGGTTTTTTAAGTTTTTTGCAGATCATATGCTATCCCAATCTAAAAAAGATAGCAAGGAGAAGAAGGAACTAAAGGCATAGGTAGCGGCTATGGCTACTTATTTAGATTCACTTAAGAGTCTAGGGGCTCTACCATTAGAGCAGGGTCAACAAACTTTTGACCCAGATTCAAAGGATAGCCGACAGCTGGCAAAACAAATGCAGAAAGGAAAAAAGCTCTCTGATGCTCTGCAGGAATGGGTGGGATCAATACTGCGAGAGGGGAAAAAATTCATCTTAGAGTTTGCTACTACATATACCGAAGGGAAGATGCTACAAGGGGAGATTCAAAATCTGACACTGAATTGGGAAGCTGATAGAAGTCGATGTCAAGGAGTAGTCTTCCAAATACGTGAGGTAGAGCAATATGGAGTACCAAAATTCTTGAGTGAGAACCCCATGAAAATAGTGGATCCCTGCATGTTGTTCATATTAAAGAGTAATATGATTTGGAAAGAGTCCATGTACCGAGAAGCCCTCCGGGAGATGCAAGCAATTGAGAATAAGCTTACCAAGATGCATGGGGAGTTTCTGAAGGATATGCGTATGATAAACCCAACTGGAATACCTTAATTGGCAGATGGTGATGTAAACTCAGATACCCTTATTAAGATTTTTAATGAGCAGATTTTGTGGATTAGGGACACCGATGCCCCAGTCGCAAATGATTTCACTATGTTAGCCAACATTGAATGCATGCTGTATCTTAACAGGAACATCATGCCACGCCAGAGTTTGAAGATCAAGGAGCTAAAATGGAAGAAGGACGCTTGCAGGGCTACTCCTGAGCTTGAAGAACCCTTATACTCAAGCTATGAAAGAGTTCGTGAATACATTTAGGAGTTGGAAGCTAGTGAAGCAAACCGTGGGAGAAGAAGAAAGGTCCGGTGAAGGGGAAAAAACAAATCAGTAACTTTCCAGCTATCTCTTTTACATAACTGTTTAGTAATTTCTAAGTTTGATAACTTACAACCAGGACTGAACTTGCAAAGTCCGGGACATAGAATAAGTTTATCAAAATCAGGAAAGAATGAAATTCTAGATGGGACAATATTGGTAAAGATAAAACTCCCCTAGTAATCTAATTAAATGCATGATTTTCTAATTAGGTGGATTTTGATACCATTCGCCCCCTTGTTCGCTAGCTCATCTGCTTTTGAATTACCTTCACGATAAATATGACATATTTGGTGATCCTCAAAGTTATCGAGAAGTTTAAGGACAGAGTCAAGTCTTGAGTTAAGGACCCAGTTAGGAGTTGATCACTTCCTAATCACATTCAGAATGATCTGTGAATCTCCTTCAATAACCAATTTGGAAATCCAAACCTCATAGCATAAATTCAAACCAGCTTCCAATGCCTCTAGTTCGGCCAAATTATTTGAAGTGGGACTAATGGCCTTCGCCTTTTTTTCTAACCATAGTCCAAAATCATTATTAATAATGCAGCCGATACCTGCAATCCCAGGATTACCCCGAGCAGCTCCGTCAAAGTTGAGTTTTGCCCACTGTTGTTGATATGGATTAAACTACTATTGATATGGGTTAAACTGAGGTTGGAAGTTCTAGTTATACTGTTGCTGCTGAAAGTTCTGGTTATTCCAATTCTATCCTTGAGGGACAAAATTGTGGGAGTTTTTATTTTGCCACTGATTACTATTATTATTATTATAACCAAAATGATTTAAGGGGTCTTGAGGCATACCTTGTCTCTGAGCCCATGGTCACCTTTGATCCACGTAAAAGACTTCTCCATTCTCCTCATCTATTGCTTTGAACTCGATGGGCATTGAAGTAGTGTCCACAGATGCAACATTTTTGCATTGATAGTTTCTTTTCTTCTCCCTGTAGTGGGAGCAGAATTCAGTCAGCATAGCTTCTACGTCCTCTTTCTTCCTTCAGGCTTGCATGGTGTCCAACTGAGTGGCCACGTCATTGATAATGTCCTGCTTGAAGTCAGACAGGAGGTTGGATAGCTCTATCTTAGACACTCCGGAGCCATTTGTCTTTTGAGGCAAGTCCCTTAATCCTCTCCCTTTTTTTACTGTAGCCCTTGAGTAATTCATACATATGGTCTTAATCTCTGCCTAGTTTTTCTGGGTGATGTCGCCACCAGCCATAAGGTCCAAGGCCTCTATGCTTCCTTCATTGACACCTTTGAGGAACATATGTTTCTATGATTCCTCATTCAACTGGTGTTGAGCATTACATTGCAAGTTAAACATAAACCTAGAAACATAGTCTTCCAAGATTTCATCCTCTTTTTGTGACATCTTGAAGATGTCATTTCCTTTTAAATCCCATCCTCTACAGTATTCTTTGTATTTTGCAAGAAACATGTTGCTCATGGCATTCCAATTTGCTATGACATTAGCTGTGAGGCTCATGAACCACCTTAGAGTAGCCTCTTTAAGAGTTGATAGAAATAGCTTCAGCTTACGAGCATCAGTTGTGTAGTCGTAGCTCCTGCAGAGGGTATCTAACTTGAAGAGGAAGGTTTCTGGATCTTCAATGATAAGTCCGTAGAATTTTGGTAGTGCAACGGTTGGAATGTTCTTCAGGTTTTGGTTACCTTGTTGAGGAGGAATTGGGAAGGGAAAGGTAGGGTGAGCCATCCTTGGAGGGGGGCCTGGTTGCTATTGTGGTGGTGGCTAGTATATAATAAGAGCTAATGGGTTGTCATGATACTCAGGCTCATCAAAAAGGACTTCTAAATGTAGTGATTCTTCGGAGGATGAGGGTGATGAAATTTCTCCTTGGGCATCTACAAACGGATTTTCAAATAGGTCTTCTTCTTCACTATCTACCTGGGGTTTTTCAGGCTTGGGATTAAAAATTTCAAACGGTTCATCTTGGTATTGACAAGGAAGGAATATTTCATGGGGATCTCTTCTTCTATGCATAAAATTCTTGCTTGAAATTAAATCCTAAATTATAAAAACTGGAATCATGAACACCAAAGTAGGCTTGAACTAACACCATCCCCGGTAGCAGCACCAAAAATGCTTGGCCAAACAATCATCTCAGAAACACATATCATTGGACTGCTACTTCAGGATTGGACACCCTAAAGGGCTGCTAAGTAGAATATTTAGTCTCATTTTATTATCGACCAGGGACGTAAACTTGGAATGGTGTTTGCAAAGTATATGATTCAAACCTCCTTGATTCTCATGGCTAAACCTATGGAATTGAAATACATTATGCTTCAGGAATCTATACTATCTCAATTGAATGCAATTATGCTAAGAAAATAGTAATCACGAGTAAGGGTTACTTTGCTTGCCTATGCTACAGGAACAGTGCACCAGTTCTATTACTAGTGGCTACAGGAACAACAGAGTTCTATTTACTTCTTAATGAACAAGGAAATAAAATCTAATCTAATAAAATGATTCACTCACCAATTGGGCCCCCTTGGGTGATGAATAGAAATGCAATCAAGATAAGAGACTGAAACTCAAATTATGCACTCTATTCATTCATAGAGGAAATGTACTTGGAAAATAAACAGTGCTACAATGTCAAATTATATTCTAGAAATTATATCCACTAACTCCCCTGTGGAACTACAGAATTCCACTTATTTAAGGAGGAACTACACTACTAGCTAAATCTAGGATCACTCCATTAATGAGGATCACTAATGGATACATCATGCTCATAACAGAAATCTCGAACAACAATAGTAGGTCTTCAAGTTCTTCCCAGAATATAGCATGCAGCGGTTCTAGATCTGCGCGTGGTGTCTTCTAAGGAACTGAACTGACTTGTTCCTCCATGAGAGTTCTGCGACACACCCATCTTCAACTGCCTTACTTAATTCCTTTCTTTATGTTGGCGCTTCTAAAGGTAATGGCTATCGTTGATCCTTTCAACGCCATGCTGGAATTCTTGAATGTGCCATGACTTGGCTCCTACAAAATGGTTAGCATATAGAACTTCCGATTCATAAATATATTTTATCATTTAATACTAAGAAAGAAGTGTGAGATTTCATTCAATATTCTTACACAACATTCGGCAATAGGAAGAAGACTACCCATAAACATAGCATAGGGAAAAGGACTATCTATTCAACATGCAATCACTTATATCCTGCAACTTCTATCCATTAGTTCCAAGCAAAATACATTATGTTTTTACCTTCCATTTTACCTACTTATGTCCTTACATATAAAATATATAAAAACCATAATTTTAAAGTTTTTGTTTTGAAAACAAAATACTGAAAAAGGAAAGTAAACACATGGAAAAGATGGCCTTTTGAGAGGCTCATCACCAACTATTGAGGTTGCATTCAAATCTTATCTAAAAATAAGTAAATCAAGTCCTAAACACACTATGGGAAATGATAGTGAAAGTGATAGTGATGAACAAGAACTTTATGAAATTGAAGCACTAATGGCTAGAATGTTGTAAAGAGGAAAAGGTAGATATAAAGGTAAATTATCATTGGTATGTTTCAAATGCAAAGAGATTGGACACTTTGATTCTAGATGCCCTAACAAGAGAAAAGATGGTAGAAACAATGATAGATCTTATGAAAAGAAGTTTGATAGAGGTGATGACTGAGATTACCGAAGCAACCAACAATATGACATAAGAGATAACTAAGACTACAAGGACAAAGGAAAGAAGGCTTGTTACCTAGCTAAGATCAAAGATGGAAATACTGACACTAAATATGATGAAGATATTGAGGTGGTATTTGTTGCTATGAAGGATGATTCAAATGAAGAAGAAAGGTATGTTGAAACTGCACTCATATCTAAGGTTAGTAAAAATGATGTCTAGATTATTGATAGTGGATGTACTCACCACAAGACTGGAGATAAGGAAAATTTTGAAACTTTTGAATATTATAATGGTGGATCAGTTAGGATGGGTAATGACTCACCTTGTCCAGTTGAAGGTAAAGGAACCATCATGTTGAATAATCTGATCAGATGTGAAAATGCATATTGGGGGAAAGGACTTAACTATAATTTATTGAGTGTTGCACAGCTGAATAACACAGGACACCAAGTTGCATTTGAGAATAAAAAGGAAAAGATCTATGATGAAATAGGAAGGTTGATCGGTAGTGGTGAACAAACAAAAGGTAACCTATTCTATCTTGATGATATTAAGACCACTTTTTTATTAGATAGAAATGAAGATATTTTGTTGTGGCATAAAAGCTTATGTCATGTGTGTTGGCAAGTTGACTTCCTGAGGATGCATGACTCATTTTGTGTTGTCATCATGGCAACAAAGTCGTGTCTAGTTTCTGTCTTGAAAGACAAAATGACTAAGTATGGAAAACATGGCAGACAGAGATACTTAGTGGTCAGCACATCAACACACATGTAAGAGATCAAGTCAGCATATGCGCATTCAGATATATGTTGTATGACATGTGTACATGCTACATCTAGACACGCATAGTACAGAACAATAGTATGGCAAAGTTACAGGCAGATCCGTAGACCAGCAGTCTAGAAGACAAAGCATAGAAGCCGACTAGTGTTTTGATCAGCGTGACTTATTTTTTAATGTAATGGCCAAGCACCTTTGGTTATATGTTTGTAATGATGTAATTAACATTGTAGTAAACACACTTGAGCCGACTTGTTTGGAAGCATTGTATATTTTGTTTTAGGGCTGACTAGTGTTTTGTTTTGGGTCGCGCCTATTCGGATATGAACATATAAGTATGTAATGTAAAGTTATGTTACAAGCATCAATGATTATGTAAGAGGAAGATATTGAAGAGTAGTAAGATGAAGTCAGTATATGATATAGCTCTTTAAGAGATTAAGAGCATTCTTGCATACATGGAACTGATCAGACAACAGTGTCATCATAGCAGTTCATTTTGATATAGTGTATATCATCTTTCAGAAGGTTGTAGCCTTCATCCTATTGGGTAGTGAGCATAGGTAGTGAGCCATATACCTTTAACAGGGTTTTGTATAAGACTCCTAATAGGGTCAGACCTTTAACTAGGTCATTGTACTCATATTGTAAAGACTGCTTCTAATAGGGCAAAAGAACTTTAACAAGTTCATTATACCTAGTACAATATTTGTGGGTACTAATTCCCACCAGGGTTTTTCTCTGATCAAGGTTTCCCTGTAATCATATCATGTGTTATGAGTTCTTATGTTAAGATTCATTCAATGTATGTTTGATTTATGTTTAAGTTGCTGAAAAGTAATTAATAGACAAACACTGATTCACCCCCCCCCCCTCTCAGTGTTTCTAACAA
>MU225664.1:2863535-2893018 GCA_018584345.1 Thuja plicata | reverse complement strand
ATGACTGATTCCATTGAACAATATTCTTTCCATAACATCGACACGCTTAGAGAAAAACTCCTAGCAATCAACTGAGAATTGCGTAGGGTTGCCCCAATTTTGGGGAATGCAAAATTGAGGACAACACGATTCACACTCTAACATAATTAAAACCATACATATGATAGCCAACATATGTATCCTAATATATTGAAATGATATAATTCTACTACCCGAAAATATAAATACATATATATTAAATTCCATACATGTGAATTTATATTTGAAGAAGAAAATAAATTTTATTTTTTTAATATATAAACATACATAAATCAACAATTACACGTATGCTTAATTATGCAAGATAAATTAAACGTTAAAGAGATTCCTTATGTATAATTGACATAAGGTCTAGAAAGTTTATTAGAGAAATCCCAGTGATAGACGTGTCAAGAGTTACATTATCACACCACAAATTAGCTAAGCGATCATCAAGAGAATTACCTTCTCTATAGACATTAGAAATGGTAAATTTTTTAAAGGAATCGATAAACTTACAAACCTACTCAAGGATGTACTTTAAATGCCAATTATCCATTTTCCTATTAATACGGGTATTAATGATAATTGCAGAATCTCCCTCAATGTGAAAATAGGGAATCAGTAATTTTTTGGCAAGAGCCAAACCATCTAGTAGAGCTACAGCTTCTGCAACATTGTTAGTCTCTTGGAGAATAGGAGAATCTTTGAGAGCTAGGACTGATCCCAGATGATTATGAAAATAAAAACCTATGCCTGAATCCCTTGGGTTATCCCTAGAAGAACCATCAAAATTTAACTTACTAAAATAACAATCAGGGGGTTTCCATTTAATAGAGGTTCTAACAACAAGAATTATTCCGATACGAGGGAAGATGGGAGTAGGAGGAATTGATAAGGATTTACAAATAGAGACCATTTGACTATCCCATGATGAGAAATTAGTATTTAGATTAGAGTGAATCGTCACAGAAGATTTTACTTTCTCATAAATATGTTTCTCAATAGTGACAAGAACCGAAGATAGATTAGAAGGATATTTTCTAAAGATACATTTATTACGTTCCCACCAAATTAACCAAATAATAGAGGGAATAATTATCCACAAGAAAGAAAAGAGAGAGTTAGAAAATAGCATAGGCCAAGATTGAAAAAGATCCCACAATGATAGGGGTAGAAGAAAAATGATATATAACTTATTCATAACAAAGGACCAACATTAGGAAGCAAAAGTACAATGCATAAAAAGGTGATCCACAGATTTCGAAACATGTCCAGAAAGAACACAATTCAAAGGAAGAGCTATTTGTAACTTAACCAACTTGTCACTTGTAAGGATCTTATTTTGAATGGAAAGAAAAGAAAAAAACCTGCTTTAGGGAGAACTGCATTACTCCAACAGAAAATAAAATCCCGATGTGATACCTTTTGGGTCTCAATGTCTTGCATAGCCTTGTAGCCATCTTTGATCAAATAAATCCCATTTTTAGAAGGACACCATAACAACCTATCACTAGAATTATGCAAATAGTAAAAATGATTCAAAAGGATGGAATTAAACTACCTAGAAAGGGTAGGGGATATGGGAAGAGAAAGAGCATCTTTCCAACTGACTTAAGAGAAAAAATATCAACATGGTCAATGTAATCCACCAGATTGTCCCCCAGTGATGAATGAATGTATGAATAACTCCTAAAAAGAATGTCAAGGAGTTCAATAGGGGGAAACTATTCCAAGATTCATACCAAAATAGCTCATTATCTCAACAATGAACTAGCCAAGATAGGAAGTTAAAAATCATAAAATTACAAGTTGGAGAGCTAACATGAAGATTAGAAACTCTAAATTTTTTTTTAGGATTATAAGAATCTAGATATTTATCTTGCATAATCTGACACCAGAGAGTCTCTGACTTGAAATACATATTCCAAACAAGCTTGCCTCTAAATGCTATTTTCCTAATTTCTTTATTATGCACACCATCTCCCAAGAATATTTATCCATAGAGATTTTGTGGAGTGAGACAAGAGGGAATCTCTTATCATTAGACATATTAGCTGTCCATAGAAAAGAGAGAATAATTTTTTTTTCCATATGGACAATAACTGACTTGGGAACCTAGAGAACTGAGATATAATAGTTAGGAATGGCTAAAAGCACAGTCTCAACAAGAAGTATTCTTCCAGATAGAGATAGCTAGAGACCCTTTCAGGTAGAGATTCTACCTTTCAATCTAGAAATGACACTATCCCAATAAGAATTTTTTACTTGACCAAAGAAGAAGGGAATCCCAATATAGGTAGAGGGGAGACTATTCAAGGAGAAGCCAATAATGCCCAAAAATTTCTATTGGATAATATCAGGTGTAAAAAATATGTACAATATAGACTTATGAGGATTCATAACTTGACCAGAGCCATAAGAGTAAAGGTCCAAAGTATTCTTAATGCACCTGGCCTCTTGTATAGAGGAGCTACAAAACAGAAGTGTATCATCAATAAATAAGTTATGGTTAACTTCTAAATTAGTGTTTGGAATTTTAACCTCTTTCCAGATAAAGAGTTCTTTACAATTTTTAATATTTATACTAAAGGCTTCAACCATAATGAGAAATAAGGAAGGAGAGATAGGATCACCTTGGCCAACCCCCTACAAAGTAGAAAAAAAATGTAAGGGAGTACCATTTATGATGACAGAAAAGGATGCTCCTGAAAAATAGTTCTTGATCCATTTGCACCAATGATCAGAGAATCTAAATTTTTGTTGAAATTTTATTAAGAATGACCAACGAACCTTATCATAAGCTTTCATCATGTCAAGTTTAACAATAAAAGAAGGACTATGATGTGATTCAATAGAATCCAAAACTTCAAGTACCACCAATGAACCATTAGAGTTTTCCCTACCTGGAATAAAACCACCCTGCTGGGGGGAGACAATTCTAGAAATCAATGGATTCAATCTCTTGTATGTAGCCTTAGTAAACATTTTATAGATAGAGTTACAAAGAGAAATAGGTCAAAAATACACAAAGGTTTGGGGGATCTTGGATTTAGAAATTAAAGTAAGATATGTAGTATTAATGTTTTTTTTTAAAACATAGGCCCCCTATGAGATTCTTCAATAGCCATTAGATGATCAAAGTGGATAATGTCCCAATAGTTTTGGAAAAAACAAAATTGTAAAACCATCTAGACCAGGAGACTTCTCCAGAGCCATGGAGAAAACTAATTAATGGAGTTCATCAACTGAGAAGGGTTTTAAAAGAGCTTCATAAGCTTTATATGAAATAAAATTTGGAATAGGTTGTAGAAGCTTATCAACATTGAGATTGTTATCATCCAAGGGCACAGAGGGAGAAAGAAAGTTTTAAAAATGAAATAAATTCATTCATTTAAAATTTTCTGTTACAAAGTCAACAAGAACCAAATTTGACATCTTTAATAGATATTATAGAAGAAGACGCTTTCTTTATTTTGGCTGAGCTGTGAAAGAATTTGGTATTCTTGTATCCCTTTTTCTACCAAAGCTTGTGGGATTTATGTCTCCAGTATATTTTAGCTCTAGCACAAAGAACTTTGTAGTATCATGAGGACTTTTTTGCTTCTTAGAACTATCTGATTCTAATCCAAATTTGATGATATGATCACCAATAGACTTGAGATCTTTCTCAACCTTATATTTTTCATGAAAAATATTCTTAAAAACATCCTTGTTCCAAATAACAATTTTGGGCTTAACAAACTTTAACCCTTTGTATAACTAAAACATTTAGGTGCCTTTGCAAAAAGGAGCACTGACCCACCACTAACGGAGGAGAGAGAGGAAGTGGAAGTTAGTAAACCACATCTTTTTAAACTTAAAAGATGACTTAAAAGAGATCAACGGATAAAGAGATGGGAAAATGATCAGACTCTGAAGTAGCAAGCACTTCTGAGGAAAAAGTAAAGTTTAAGAGCCTAAGATCATGGGGGATGCAAAAAAATTGAAGTCTAATAGAGATGGGAGAGAGAGCTCTGCGATTAGTCCAAGTAAAATTCCCATTCATCATAAAGACATCAAAAAGAGAATTATCTTGGATAAAAAGGGAGAAATCATCAATAACCTTTTGGGTTATAGGATTCCCCCACATTTATCTTCCAAGGATTTTATACCGTTAAAGGCACCACCTAAAATAATGTTATGATCTTCAAACTTATGAATACAATCAGTGAGGGAGTTCCATAGGATAAGTTTGTCTTGAGGATAAGTGGGACCATAAATATTAAATACAAGGAAACTGAAATCAAACAAGGAGAAACTCAACTGCCAATTTGAATATAAAGCGACAAGTTGACCTTTAATTAATTTTGGGTTACATGGAGATATAAGACCACTAGAGGGACCAAAAGAGGGAACAAGAATAGACTCTCAGTGAGACAAATTGTTAAAGATTTTATCAAAAGATTCTTGAGACAATTTAGTTTCTTGAAGAAGGAAAATATCTTCCTGAGAAGAATCGAGAATTTTTTTGATCCTTCCCGTCTCGCTAGGGGTATTCAAGCCCTTAATATTCCAAGATAAAATCTTCATTGTAAATGGGGAGAGCGACATGTTATCCTAGTTCTGAAAAGAGGAGAAAAAATACCCAAAATAGTGGACTGAATGCCTGCTTCTATCTCATCCTTAATTTTGGATGCTAAAGGTTTCCTACCATATTTCTTAGGGGTTTTAGAGTTAGAAATAGATAGAGGAGGAGATTTATTACCTAGGATAATAGCGCATGTCTAGCTTATGAGAAAAATCAAAAGATTTATCCGAGGGAGAAAAGAGGATTCTGAGAGTATAAATAATTTTGGTGTGAATCAGAAAGAAGGGATGATTGCAATCTTTTCATATGAAAACCTTCTTCACACACAATTCATTTATTATATTAGGGGCCAAAAAAATTAAAATAGGTAGGGAGGAGGTTGGACAAGCCATGGGAATAAAAGGTTGACTATTAAAAATTAGATTTAAAACCACATTATCTTCCCTCAATTTAGAATCCATAGACTGGTTGAGGAGCAACGGTTGGTCTAGCCAACGAGAAGAACTCAAATGAGGATGTGATGAGAAAAGAAAAGGTTTAGACGAGGCCCTACTCTTGGAACACTTAAAGTTGCTAGCAATATCAATGACACACTTAACATTAATAATCTGAGAAGGTGAAGACTTAAAATCTAGCAAACCTCTCTTCAAGGTATAGAACAAAGAATAAACATAAACATCTTTAAAAATAGGGTTTGTTTTAAGAGACTACAAAGGGCCTGAAACAAGAGGAAACTCTTTGAGGAACCCACGAATTGAATCAAATTTAGGAATAAAATGGAAAGGTCTATTACATCCTAGAGTTCTGGAAACCGAGGAAGAAAATCAAAGGTGAAAAAAATGATACGTAGGGAAGTCCGAAGAAAAATTTGAGTAGACTATACTTGTTACCTCAGAGGAACCTAGGCATTGAAAGTTAAAATTACCTAGGGGTGTTGAATGGGATTCTGTTGTGATCAGATCCTCAACAAGGATTGGATGAGACCAATTCTTGTATTTTCAGAACATCAAAATTGATTGGGGAATAGGTTTGGACTGGTTAAGTAGGAGACAAACCCTAATAGGAATATCTGAGTGCTCAAATGAAATAAGGTCATGAAGTATATATATTTTTAATTTATTGGCCAAGATCTCCAAACAATGGGATCCTTGTATTCTAAAGAAATCTTTGAAGGGAAACCCAATATGGCATGAAGAAAGGGGGGTAGAATTAATATCAGAATATGATACCCAAGAAAAAGTGAAAATCCTGACCCCATTACAAAACCAACCTTTAAAATTATAGACCATATCCTTACCAAATCAAGACTTAAAAATTGAAACAAAAAATAACTAGCCTTTTTCATCTATATAAATAAATCCTTTAAACCCACCCAAGAGAGTTTATCCCATCAAAGAAGCAATGAAAATGAAATAGAAGAATGAAGCTTACCAATAAGGGCTGAAGCTCGCAAATTACTGACAAAAGTTTGGGTCATATTCTCTAGAAAAATTACCTTAGGATTTCGAGGAGAATGTGAGCATTCTAAATGATGAAGATACCACCCATCATAAATATCAAAGATGTGGAAGATGCTTTTGGAGGCCGCTAGTTTTGAAAAGAAATGTTTGGTTTGAGGGAAGCTCGTGTAGGATGGGGCATTACAGAAGATACTGGAACCTTATTGTGGGAGGACAGAAATTTAGGGTTTTCCAACTAAGTATTATTAGGCCAAGAAATGTATGAAGTCTAGATGGTTACATCAGTGGATGGGATGAAGGGACCCATGCACTGCTTCAAAGTGCCTTGGAACCGATGGTTAAATGCTACAAGGGGTTCATTCGGTTCCTTCCTAATGGACATGAACTAGATATGGGACCATGTTGGGTCCACATGTATGTGGAAGGCTACCAAGAAGGCATCCTCCATCTCCTGCTAGTTGTTGATTGAGTTGGTGGGAAGGTTGAGGTACCAATTCAGCTCATTCTATCCCAAGGAAAGTGGGAACATCTGGGTCACAACGTCTTCATGTTGGATCCAATATTGGTTCATGGCATCTTTGTATGCCTGTAGATGCTCTTCTATGATTCATGATCCCAGATTCTCATATCGGGGATAGATCTTCTCCGGGTGCGAAGGAAGATCGTGAGTAGCACCCAAAAACTATCCCATCGGGGACCTGGTGTTTCCAAAATACATAGCCATTAGGGGAATTGAGTTCTAAATAGATTGAAATTTATTCCCTAGGATAGTCTAGGAGAGTTGGGTGTTCTGGGATGTGCTAGATCTCCAGACAATGGTGGCTGGCTTGGCTTTTGGGGTCCCTTTCTTTTGCGTGGGAGGCTCGAGTTCAACAAACCTTTCAGGATTGGGGGCTAATCTAAGGATTCTTTCAAACCTCATGGGTGAAAATGACCCAATCCCATTGAAGGTATGATACCTAAAACTATGGCTTGGGGAACCCTTAGGCTGTGTGAAGTCTAAATCCTCGGAAGGGCATGAGATCATGCCCTCCTTCTAGTGCCAGTTTTTGTTGACGGGCCTTTGTGACCGGGTCTACCAATAGATGTAAGTTTCCATCGAGCATTGGAATATCGGCCAACTTCGCCTACAAAGGTTGTTCAGAGAAATGAGATTATTTGAGCTTTCAAGCACCTGAGAGTCGGGTCTCGATAGTGCAGGGGCTTAGTTGGGAATGTGACTATTTTTTTCAGGGGGATAGCTGGTTATCTCGACTCATCTACTTTGGGGATTTAGGTAAGTGAGGCTTCCTACAAGCATTCACTATTTACCAAATAAATTCAAAAGATACATATGGGTTAGAAGTATTCCATCTACTTATAGTCTATGCAAAACATTCAAAACATCAACCATGCTCTAACATGCTACACTAAATAGTGAATAAACATAGAACCAGTAGTTCATACTTATCCAATAGTGAGGGAAAAGAAGGTCTTTAATCTACTTAAAATAGTAGAGAAAAGGACATAAGGAACATATAGCACAAAAAGGAAGTTAATCCAGAGATCATAATGCTAACAACATCATTGAGAGAATCCTTCCTTCTTCATTAACATGTTTCCAGCTAGCACTGGTGCGTACAATAATGGTGGCTCCAAGGGAGCATCCAACTACTGAGAACTTCTAACAACTAAGGAGCATTGAGCTCTGCAACTAAGAACTAAAAAAATAAAAGTGCTATAGCTATGGACTACAAAATTATCAATTTTGTCGACCCCTCGAATGAGGTCAGACTTATTATTTATACACAAGTTTTCCCTAATTTCAACCTAACCTACTTTACACTTTAAACAATATAATACAACTCCTGGTGGCCGGTACTACCTGCACCACACTACAAATACGTTGAGACGGAAAATGTCTGACATGTTAGAAGAATAAGAAAAGAAAGGAGTGGAAGAATTGGCCTCGAGAAGAGAGCCAGAGGGAGAAAAGAAGAAATTTCATTCCCTGGGGATCGAGGCTACATGCCTCATTAATGAAAAAGTAGCTCCATGTCCCTAATGTGCCAGGTGTTATGTTGCAGCGGCGCCTTAGGGAGACCACCTGTCAGAACCTTCTTTTTGAGCCAACATGCCTTGCCAGAGTCACCCACCCTCTATCACCCTTATTAACTACTTTGAAAGTGACTGGTCGGCTTTGGAAAATGGGACATGGGCCACTTTAAAGAATTCAAGAATATTGGATCCAGAATTCTGGGATCCAGGAGCTTGCACCTCCAAAGAATAAAGAATACAATTGGTGCATGGTTGAAAAAATTCTTTAGACTCTGAAGAACTTTATTGTTCCTTGTTGTTTTTGAATGCCTCCAATATTTCACTTACACCTTCTTTGTCTATGTCTTTGATACTATCCCATCGACTGCAAACAACCTCCAATTTTTCCTCAACATCTCTGGCCCCGTTCCAAAATTCATCCACCATCTTCATAGAATCGTGTGCCTAGATCATCATTTTGGATAATCTTGATAACGTGCCCTGGTCAAAATCTCTAGCAACCGGATATAGGGATTCCATCCGTTCATCAAATTTGCTGAGGATGTAGTCCTCTAGAGTGCATGTCCTAGTGGTGAAGGGATCGACTTGCGATACTCCAACCAAAAATTCCTAAAATAGGCCCAAGGGATATTGGGCCATGGTCACCTTTTCTTTCAAGGACTTAACCAGTTCCTTGCATACCTCAATTTTGAGGCCAAGTTTGGAGTACTGGGCTTGGAGGGAATCATATGATTCTTCTCCAAAAATTACCGCCTCTATGGCAGCTTCTTCTCTAATGTTACAAATTTCTTCCAACCTGACCTTCCACTTTTCATATTTCTCTAAGTCTTTCTCCCATACGAGAGTTGAGCCATTTGCCTGGGTGATAAGGATGTTGACTTGATAAAGATCTGGGAGAGACACCACTAGAAATTGTCTTATGGCAGCTACCTGCTTGGCGTCCCACCCATCCATAGCCTATTCTTTCTTCTTCATGGCCCAGAGAGAATCCACATCACCCTGTGCAAGCGGCAATCCAAAGGAAGATTTTTCTGGGTGGATCTCGGCCAAAGGCTATGTAAGTTCTACTAGAAGTGTGAGGATATTAGCATTGTTCTCTCTTTCCTCCTTCAAATTCTGACCCTATTTGACGTATCAGGCCTCTACTGCTTTGGTGGCCTCTCTCACCAGGTTCAGTTCATCCTGCTTATCCCTTCTCCCCAGTGCCACTTCTATGATATTGTAATCTTCAGGCCTTATGGCCATTGTATCAGTATCTGGAGGAGGCGTTGCAATAGTTACAACTATGTTTCCCATTGGACTAGTCTAGAGGGTATGGACTTCCCGTGCCTTCTTAGGATTTTGAGCCTTTGCATTTTGGGCCATCATTTTGGCCAAGGAGAGTGGAACACCTGATGCAACCACTGGGGTCTTTCTTTTTCTCAATTCTAATAGCCATTGGGGCAGTTGATTTGGCTCTGCTATTAAGATTTGGGCATCTGGACCCTTTTTAGAATTAGGCGGTGTGTTCCCAGGATGTACAATGTCATCAGACCCTTTTCCTTTATCTAGTTCCTATTCCTGCTCTCCAGAGGCTTCTGTATTCTCCGCTATATTAGCATCCTCTGTTGAGATATCCAGAACTTGTTCTTCGACATCAATATTACCTGTATCTTTGTGGACTTCTTTGTCCCTCCCAATATCAATTGATCTGACATTTACATTCTCTAGGACTTCTCAGTCATCTCATTGCTATTGTTCTTCGGCCTCATTGGCCTCATTTCCTGGAACATTTTCCTCCATGGGAACATCTTCTGGAGGTGGATGAGGTCTCTGGCCAAAGTTTAACAATGTGACCACCGTTACTACCTAACCAAATATGATTCAGGGCACTTGATCACTCAGAGTAACCAAAGGCATCTGGAGCATGATGAATGGGGGTACGGTTGATCCTGTAGGTCCAGTTTCCCCAATCATGGGATGCTCATCTATGGTTTTCTTTGATGTATCTTCAGTCTCTTGGACTAGTGTCCTCTCCCACTCAGGCTCCTTTTGTGCTTCATCCTTAGCATCTTGCTCTGATGCAACTTCTTCTTTTAGGACATCATTTTATGTGGGGATCTCTTCTTTATCTTGAGGAGGAATCTCTTCAACTGCGTGACCAATATTCTCATTCAAATTCATGAGTTCATGAACCCAAAACACATCATCAAAATCATCATGTGGGGGAGGGCTGTTAGGAATCTCCTCAATTTTAGGGGAATCTAAACTGACGTCAACTGGAGGCACATCTGGCATATTAGGGCTATCGGTCATCCTTGGGATGGGGGTCACCTTTTTCTTCTTCTTTCTCAGCAGTGGGACCCCGGTCTGCAAAATACTTGTAGATTCTACCTTGCCAAAAGTCTATCTACTTATCATTGTAGCCAATGAAATGGATCTTGTTGGGCGAGTAGATGCCATTAGAGTTACGAGGAGATTGGAGGATGTCTATGTGCTTATCTGCTAGGTGGCCAACATTGTCGACTCCATTTGTTGTTGTAATTGTACAATTAAGGGGGTTGGGCAGTGGGGAGGTACTTTAGCCTGGGTACCCTCTTTTTCTTTCTCCTTACTTGTGCTAGGTCTAGTGGTGGTGGATGATGGAGTGGTCTTTCAAACAATCGATCCCTTTTGGGTGCTTTTGGGACACACCTGGGAAAATACTTATGATTGGCCTCCAAAATTGGGTGGCATACTCCCTTAATTGTCAAGTCTTCTGGGGTGTCCAAATCCATCGGAGGGAGATCCAACTTATCTAATCCTTGTCCTTTGTATGTTGGGTCCTCTAGTGGCCCATCATCTAAAAAACCTTTCAAAAAAGTTCAAAGGTCAATCACCTTCATGATTCCCTTGGACATTCATGCATGTTGACGGGTCTAGAGATCAGAATTGTCCTGACACTCCACCCAAAAATCTTCAATATCTTCTTCGTACGAAGGGGATGCCCAAGGAAGTGCTATGGAAATCTTTCCTAGAGGATCATAATTTTTCTTGGTGTGGTGGAATTCTACCAGTCCCAGGCTCTTCAATTCATTATCTACCTCCCTTGCTGCAGCAAGGCTGCATGTATAATTTCCACATGAAAATGGGAATGGGACATTGATAACCTTCTTCAATGTGAAGAAGGCATGGAGGTCTATCATTTGCTGATAGAAATCCAAAAGAATGATTCTATCCCTACAATATCAGGGAAGAAGATGGGGCTTCCCAGAGAAGTCGGTCACCCGAATGTAGGTGTGGTGTTGGAACTGAATAAAATAGTGGTCGTAAGTATTGACCAAACTCATCGCCTCCTAGGATAATTGGTACTCAGAGCCCCACGTAAGTGTTAGGATATTATGGTAAATGAAAGCATCATTTACTGATAGAAATTTAGGAAAATGAGTTCCCATTGTACTTGGGGCTAATGATCCCATGGTGTTAACTATCTTGGCCTGTTTCTGAATTCACCAACTATTCCTAAACCTAGAAAATCCTATCTTTTTTGGGCTAGTGCCCATAGCACATAGGACTTCATGTAGAACTTGGAACTCTGGATGACACCCTTCAGCTATGTGTCCACATGATTGACTATAATGGCCACCCAATTGAAGTTCTGGCTATGAGTGGTGATGCAGTAAAGAAAGTAGTACATCCACACTGAGAAATCCTGGGCATGGTGCAATCTGAAGATCCTACATAAGAATATAATTCCCACCTGAATGGGCTCTTTGAAATGCTCGTGGGGAATTTCTAACTTCATTCTTTTATGGTCCCTCTTCGGGGACTTCAACCACTGGCTATTGAGATATTGTCAAGAGGCAAGTTCAACCTCCTTGAACTCCTTCAATGATTTGGATCGGTTGATGATGGTGGAACCCTTGAACTATGGGATCCCCAGCCTTGAGGCAAAAGTTGTTGCATCCAGGGTGACAAATGTTGCTAGATATTATAATGGTTAGGGATTGGCGAGCAAAACTATTTGGGTAGGTGCATTGTACTATATTTCCAGTTATCATATTAATTTTGGTGATTGCACCGAACAAGGAAAGTTTGTAGCCTTTATAATGTCAGAGGTGGCTAAATGAGTAGCCATACTCTCTCTGTCAGCCTTCAACCTGTAGATGGATTGAATTAAGCCTTGCATTTCAGCCCAAAGTCTGGGCTCTGTGTTGGTTATGTCTTGTACTTTGGAATCCACCTTGGATTCCACAAGACCGCCCTCCTTTGGGTATTTGGAGGTGAGTGGTAGCATTGCTAGCATCTTTTTAGCCTTCATTTTTTTAGCCACCCGAGTGGAGGTGGCAGATAGCTCTGGGCTATCAGGAGGAGTGATCAACTTAGACATCTTGATTACACAATCAACAACCTACAAGACTGGAGAACCATCAATACATGGTATAATAATAACAATTTGTGAGGATTCCAGGGAAATTGTCACCGTATCACATCTGTACAAAAAGTGTCAGCATACATTGAAATCCTAGAATATTCAAGATAAACATGAGCCAAATCCTGATACACACCTAGGGACTCTGAGGTATTTGAACTGAATGAAAAAGATGGAACGAGGACCTAGGGACCTTGACACCCAAAGTCTGGAAGAGCTAGCTATTATTGTGTTGACATGACCAGTAGGAAACTGTACTCGGCTAACATGGGTTGTCATGTGGCCATGTGACAGGTGACGTAAATGACATTAATGGTAACAAGTGGTTCGACATGAGGGAAATTGAATGCCAGATGGGATGGGGTTTGAATGCCCACTCATGGGAAATTAATCCCACCATTAAAGTGAAATGACATAGGAGAGAGAAAGCCACCATGGCTCAAACCAACGAGGTGTCAAGTTCAAACCGTGGCAACTCCTTCTTGACGAGCTTGACAGAATGATTCAAGAAGTGATAAAGCACAATGAGCCCGTCAAGAATAGAAGGATATACAAGGGATATACACATCAAAATATAGAGATGGGGCATATATACATGGTTTATAGACATCTACACAATGCACAAAACCTACGAAGGCACCGAAGCTGACCTACAACAATGTACAACATAAACACTAAACTGCAACTGCATAGAAGGTGGAAAACCTTCTGGTAGAGCCAACCCACCAACAGGAGGCAAACCAAGAACAAAAATAGAAAGCGAAAACAAGAACCAAAAAAAGAAATGAAAGAAAACAAAGTGAATACCACAGCAACAAAAAGGAAGATAGAGAACCAGAGGGATGAAAAGCAACAACCGACCTGGAAACGTGAAAGAGGCAGAGAAGACAAAGACTAAAAATTCTCTGCAATAGGTCCACCTTTGAATAGTCACAAACCAACACCGTAAATCAATGCTTGATTAGCCACTAAGAATAGGGGGCAACTTCACTGTTTAATCGCCTTAATCACCTCAATATCTCTCTAAATGCTCTAAGTGTTTTAATTGTGGTAACTGTGATAAATGATAGGTAACTTCTATTTATACCCCTAAGGGTAAAAGAAAGTTGCACTTTTTTGACAACTCCAAAAACCTCTGAACTCTAGACCCAAGGATTCCATGCAATCATACCTTCTTGTGAAAGAAGATATAATGACAGAGAATCCTAGAGTCCATAAGCTGGCTCTGGAAAGAAAAAACAAACTCCAAGAATGGGCCCGGAAGGAACAAGAAGGTAGAAACAAAAGACAACCCTCGCGGGAACAAAGCCTGGAGGAAAACAAAGGGAACAAAGGAAAAACAAAGGAAGGAGAAAAAAGTGAAAAAAGGGGGACCGAACATTTTGCCTACAAAATGTAGGGATGGGTATGCAAGGCATAAAAAAACCTAGAATTTCTAATATCGAGAGAAAGTCAAGTCACATTGATTTTCCTCAAATCTAGGTAAACAAAATTGGTCAGATCTTTTTGGAGTTAAACCCTCTGGCAAGTCCTTATTCCCAAAGGTGAATATTTTTTCTGACCCACTTAAGGGAGATATTGGTATTATTATTCCAGACCCAATTGTTGATCATATTGTTTCAATCATGGCTTCTACCTTGATTGGAAAGTTTATGGGTCCATGACCGAACATAGATTTAGTCAGATCCTTTGCAGATAAGAAATGGAGGCTTAAAGGCCAAGTTGACATTGTTACAATGCCAAAAGGATTTTTCACATTTGAGTTCTCTAATGGGGAAGATATATCAAAATTTTTATGTGGTGGTCCTTGGATGATGGTTAAATCCTCCTTATCTCTTCAAAAATGGACAATAAGTCTCGACTATAATGACAGTCTTTTCACAGCTGCTCCAGTTTGGGTTCATCTTTCTGGGATGCCCTTGGAATATTGGCATGAGGATATACTGATAGCCATTGCTGGTGCCTTTAGGGAGCTTCTCTCCATTGACCCAGTGATAGTAGTAAGGACTATATGTTTCTAAATGCTGACCTCTAAATCAGCCACAACACAACATAGTCATTGCTCAATCATTGAATTGCAAAGATGAACATGAATTTCTCATTCCACAATATTGATTAAATCGACCTGTTGCCTCCTATTTATTTGGGGTGTTTAATTACTCTCAGAACGAGAGCCAACAACCATAGACCATTCCTAAAATAGAGGTTTTAAAAGCTTTGAAAACATAAATGAAAATTATTCTATATGAGAGATGCAATTGTAATCTAGGAATGAAAATACAGGTTTTAATCTAAGAAACTTGAAAGAGATAACAAAATCAAGCTATTGACAGTAAACAAACTAAATTGCAATGAAGAATGTCATTAAGCTACATGAAATTATACTAAATATGCAATAAAAACTTAGCAATATGAGAGAATTGAGACAAGAATTTGCTATAGTTTTGATACTCTAAAATTGCCCTTCCCAAATGAAGGAAAGAAGGCCCATAATATAGAAAATTCTGAAGAGAGGATGAAGAGTTTCTTGGAAAAAACAGCTAACTCTTCATCTCCATGGAGGAAGGTGAGACAAATTTGAAGGAATTATTTAATTAAGTAAATGAATTATTGCCACATGGGTGGCTTTTCATCTTGAATTATTTAATTTCAAGTGAGGATAATCCATTCAAATAACCAAATAATATTTAATTCCTTTTGATGTGTATTAGATAAAGAGGGTGGGATTAATTTAATTTAAAAGCACTTTGGACTTTAGAATTAAAGTAATTAATCATAGGGATTTTTAGCTAATAAATCTTGAAAATTTAGGAATTAAATATAGTGTAAGATTTATGCAAATTCAGGTTTTCTGCATTTGAGACTAAGTCAATTAAAGTCAATTAGGAAGGAGAATTTTCCTAGTACATTGATGATGAGAAAATGCACCAAAATTAATTAGAATTGTAAGGTGCCAATTTTGGGGTGTTACATTTTACCCCTCTTTGAATTGATGTGCGAGTAGTGCATTGATTCAAAGAATTGTCTAATGTGACAGATGGAGATTTTGGGATTCTAGGTTAGGTTCCCAAGACACCGATCACATCGAGAAGCATAACCATCTTCAGAATGAAGCATGATTCTCCTACGTCTAAGTTAGATTGCGAAGACAACAGTCCAAATACCAATTGAGAGAAAATTGAAATCGGGGTTAGATTGCCCCAATGTCCGTTGATAGTTGATGAAGATTTAGGAATATTTCCAGAATCAGGGTTAGATTTCCCCAATACAAAGGTTAGGCCTCCAAGATCCAGGTTAGGTTGCCCAGTGATCCAGGTGGATTTTTACCAAAAATTGAAGTGTTCCAAAAACTCCAGAAAACAACACCGTGTTGAAGAGCTCATCAATATGAATCCAACGCAACTTGAACGGAGTCAAATAGAGTCCATATGAAGAAGTTATCATAGGTCAAAGTTGGAAAGAAAATGTGTTGACTTGATGATGTCGGCAAAAGTACAGTCAACAAGGATGATGACATGGCAGAAAGTCAACAGTCTTCAATAAAATTCCTCTTTGTGGGGGTCAAACTAATTACCTCCTACTTGTAAGATATTCTTCTCACCACTCCACCATGAGCACTATTAGAAATTTTCTTGGCGCACTTTTTATTGAAATGAAACTTCAGCGCTTTATTAAAAGGAGATGAAGCGGTATGAAGAAGACTTGAACCCGCGACCTCCTAGCCAACAAATGACTTAGCGCTTCTTCAATAACCAATGCGCCACATGAGTGCTTTGAGAAAAGTTTGGCGCTTTTCCTATTTAAATTGAATCTCCCACCTCAAGTAGATAAAAAAAAGGAATCACAGTAGGGTTTGAACCCACAACCTCCCACCGCGCGCTCATCACACCGACCGTTACACTAGCGAAGCTGACGACAATATTTATGGAATAATATTAATAAACAAGCTACTTTCTAAGGAGGAAAACCGATTCACCCATTCGTGGAGATAAATCAATCCAGAATAAACTAAGAGCAAAATATACAAATTCATTTAACAAACCAACTTATAAATTTAGTGAAAGTCTAAATTTTATTCCATTGAAACTAATTAGTGGATTTATGAGTTGAAAATAAACCTCTTTTAATAGTTTCTCATCTAACTACAATTAAGGAGAGGCCTTTGTTTTTTTTAGTTGGTTTATTTGGAGAGTGATTGGGTTATTTTTGGAGGATATGGGTGATATTGTAAATCATATGGTTATTAACCATATTTGGTAATTTTTGTGTATAAAAAGGGGGCAAAATGGGAGATGAGGTATGGGATTTTTAGTGGTGATTTTGGAGGAAAATTCATGAGAGAATTTCAGAGTTGGAATTAGGACTTTGATAGTGAATTTTGTCCTTATGCATTTGGAGCTTGTAGTCAAGCTTGTTGCATGTGAAAAGGAGGATTTTCTTTTGTAATTCATTATCATCCGAGGAGACATGGATCTTGTAACAGGTTGAAGACCTTAGTAACCATTTTCTGGAGTAGAATCAAGGATCGGCCACTCCATTGGAGGGACCCGGAGACGTAGCCAATTGGAAAACTCCATTATCAACTTGCATTTTGTCTTCTCTCTTCTCTCTCCCTTCTGTTCAATTTACCATTATTTAATTATTATGTTTATAAAAGCATTTTAATTACATTTTGAAGACCTTCATTTAATTGGGATAAGAAGTTATTATTCACGTGTAACAACCCTAGATCCTAACATTATATTAAGTGGTAACAGAGCTTTTTTTGTGACTAGTGTTTGCAGTGGTGAATGATAACAAGAGCCAAGAGCCAACGAGGTGAAGGCATACTTGCAAAGTATAATCCTGAGATCAGGAAATGAAGGATCTTTCCACAAAAAATGTCAGAGATTGCAACCGAACGTGAATCTCTAGAGATTGATGAAAGAGACTTTTGAAAAGCCTTCCTTGAAATGAAGGCCATGGTGGAGGTACTGTACAGAGAAAGGAAAGAGCGAAAGATATTTTAAGGAGGCACTGGTCCATCCGGGCATGCAAATTATGGAGAACATAAAGGTAAGAGGAAGCAACCAAGAGGTGGTGACTCACCACCAAAAACTCCTCCATCTCCTTCTTCTCCTTCTTCCCCTTCTCCTTCTTCTACTTCTATTAATCCTTTTAAGAGCACATCTAAGCCTATTGTAAAATTGGATGTAAAATTTGAATTGCCTAAATATTGTGGGGAGCTTAATGCTGAAAAGTTAGATGATTGGGTCCAACAAGTAGAGGTCTATTGTAGGATACAAGGCCTAATAGAAGATGCCTCTAGGATTCAGTTAGCCACTCTCTGATTGGGAGGTACAGCTCTCACCTAGTGGGAAAGTAGGACTAGAGAGGAGCTTGCTTGCCATGGTAATGTTAGTATGACTTGGATGGAATTTGTTTCTACTCTCAAGAATCAATTCTACCCTCTAGGTCATATGCAACAATTGCCAATGAATTGGCAAACCTTTAGGCAAGGTAAAGGTCAATCTATCCAAGATTACACCCATGAGTTTAGAAAAAAGGCTATTGCTTTGAATGTCCCATTATATACTTAGGATACTTTACTGAAGTACATAGGTGGTTTGCACTCCTACCTTAGACACACCATACTAATGTTGAATCCTAGTAATTTGGATCAAGTATGTGTCCAAGCTACTCATTTAGAGTCTGGTGGTAAGAATGTATTTAGTAACAATTTTGTATAGAAATCACCTAAGTTTGAAGATACAGGTAAAGAAAAGAAGGCAGCTACAGTTAAGAAGGAGTTCACATGCTCTCATTGTGACAGGAAAGGTCATGACGAAGAACACTGCTGGAAATTGCATCTAGAGTTGAAACCAAAGTGGGCTCAGAAATAGAAAGGTAAGGAGAAGACCGCAAATGTTGTTATGGATCTTGGTTCAGAATCAGAGGATGAAACTAAGATAAAAATAATGGGTTTGAAAGGTATGGATCCTATTGCTAGTGTTTCCTTTGACAGTTGTGCTTCTACTTCTCAAGTTAATGATGTCCCTAAAGATAAGAAAAGAAATGAGCTTTTTCATATAAGGGTTGTTGCTAAGCATACCAAAATTGATGCACTCATAGATAGTGGATCTCAAGTTAACTTAATTTTTGAAGATGTTATAAGGAACTTGGGATTGAAAACTACACAACATAAGAGACCTTATCCACTAGGTTGGGTTTGGGAAGATAATAAGTTGCAAGTAACAAGGCAATGCACTTTGAGATTCTCAATCACAAATAAGTTTGTTGATAAGGTACAGTTTGATGTGGTTTTGCTAGATATTTGTGGGATAGTGTTGGGTAGCCCTTATTTATATGATAGAAAGGCTATTTTCTATAGGGAATTGAATCATTATCATTTGTTTAAATATGGCATTGAATATATTGTACATTCTCACAGGATTAAGACTGGTCATTCTTTTGCGAACACAGGGCAATTGAAGAGGGTGATTAATGCAAGTAAAGATTTGACTCTTATGTCTATCAATACAGGTGCTTCTGGGTAGGGCATTGAGGTAGCCAAGGTTACTAATGCACAGTTGTTGCAGGATACATCGACTGTATAGCTTGTGGAGATAGAGAATGAAAGCAATGATGGTCTAAATCTTTGACCTATGGTTGAAAGTTTGGATGTCCCCTTGGGTAAAACTGTTCCTGTTGTAAAAGCTCGATATGTTGTTGATTTATTCCTTTTCGTATCTGCATTATTGATGAGATTGATACTAGTCCATGGTTCTTGGTTAGTGACTATGATGGTTGATGTAGATGCTTATGGACGTGATTGAATGATGTGCATGTTCAACAATGTTGTTGTAGTCTTGATTTTGGTTGTTAGCTAGGTATATAGGTGTACAGATGATACAGGACAAGTGGGGATTCCAAGCCCTCACTTAATGTCTGAATAAATGCCACTTTTGGAGGTCCAAAAGTTTTTCAGTGGGGAGGCGTGATCTAGGTGGACTTGAATGGAGTCAAATAGAGTCTGTATGAAGAAGTTATCACAGGTCAAAGTTGGAAAGAAAATGTGTTGACTTGATGACGTCAGCAAATGTACAGTCAGCAAGGATGATGACGTAGCAGCAAGTCAACGGTCTTCAATAAAATTCCTCTTTGTGGGGGTTGAACTAATGACCTCCTACTTGTAAGATATTCTTCTCACCACTCCACCATGAGCACTGTTAGAAATTTTCTTGGCGCACTTTTTGTTGAAATGATACTTCAGTGCTTTATTAAAAGGAGATGAAGTGGTATGAAGAAGACTTGAACCCGCGACCTCCCAGCCAACAAATGACTTAGCACTTCTTCAATAACCAATGTGCCACATGAGTGCTTTGAGAAAATTTTGGCACTTTTCCTATTTAAATTGAATCTCTCGCCTCAAGTAGATTAAAAAAAGGAATCGCAGTAGGGTTTGAACCCACAACCTCCCACTGCGCGCTCATCACACCGACCGTTACACCAGCGAAGCTGACAACAATATTTATGGAATAATATTAATAAATAAGCCATTTTTTGAGGACGACTGATTCACCCATTCGTGGAGATAAATCAATCTAGAATAAAATAAGAGCGAAATATACAAATTCATTTAACAAACCAGCTTATAAATTTAGTCAAAGTCTAAATTTTATTCCATTGAAACTAATTAGTGGATTTATGAGTTGAAAATAAACCTCTTTTAATAGTTTCTCATATGACTACAATTAAGGAGAGGCCTTTGTTTTTTTTAGTTGGTTTATTTGGAGAGTGATTGGGTTATTTTTGGAGGATATGGGTGATATTGTAAATCATATGGTTATTAACCATATTTGGTAATTTTTGTGTATAAAAAGGGGGCAAAATGGGAGATGAGGTATGGGATTTTTAGTGGGTTTTTAGTGGTGATTTTGGAGGAAAAATCATGAGAGAATTTCAGAGTTGGAATTAGGAATTTGATAGTGAATTTTGTCCTTATGCATTTGGAGCTTGTAGTCAAGCTTGTTGCATGTGAAAAGGAGGCTTTTCTTTTGTAATTCATTATCGTCTGAGGAGACGTGGATCTTGTAACAGGTTGAAGACCTTTGTAACCATTTTCTAGAGAAGAATCAAGGATTGGCCACTCCATTGGAGGGACCCAGAGATGTAGCCAATTGGCAAACTCCGTTATCAACTTGCATTTTGTCTTCTCTCTTCTCTCTCCCTTCTGTTCAATTTACCATTATTTAATTATTATGTTTATAAAAGCATTTTAATTACATTTTGAAGACCTTCATTTAATTGGGATAAAAATTCATTATTCACGTGTAACAGTCCTAGATCCTAACATTAGATCACCCAGATAACGGTCGAAAAGATCTTTTAAGAGCCATCTTTTGAATGAAGCATGACTTTCAAGAATTAGGGTTAGATTGCCCCAATACCCAATGAGATTTCAAGAATCATCTCCAGAATGAAGCTTAGTCCCCCAATATCTAGGTTAGATTACCCAAACACTGGTCGGATTGATATATTTCACAAGACTGTCCCCAAAATGAGGCTCAACCTTCAGGAGTCAGGGTTAGATTGCCCCGATACCTGTCCCAAAAGATAGTCAATAGAGATTTTTAGGAATATCTCTAGATTGAAGCCTAATCCTTAAGGATCCGAGTTAGATTTCTCAAATACCTAGAAAGATAGATGACAAGATGTGAGACATCAAGATGTCCCTAGAGATTAAAGATCATGGAATATCCAATTTTGACCATACGGTACAAAACAATAAATATGCCCCAAGTGATGAGATGCCCCTAGCAATGGGGACTTTTGATTCAGATTAGAATGATTCGAGAATGATGCAAAAAGATTTGATGATGCAATCATCTTGTCCCCTCGGGAGTGAAATAGAAAGATGACACAACAGAAAGATGATCGACAGCAAAAGATTGTAGATAGAAGTAAGATCAAAGATTCAGAGGAATTCAGAGATAGATCAAGAGAAGGCAGAATCAATTTAGAGCAATCGAGAGGTCTTGTTGACTAGGTTTGACCATAGTTGGCCAAGTTTGACTATAGTTGACTAGAGTTGACTTTTGATGAAAAGATGGCAGAAGTTGAGAAAATGATGATGAGAGATGATTCTGACAAGAAAGAAACGTTAGAAAGTCAACTGCACAAGCGTCAGAGTACGTCGGTCCCAAAATTTTAAATCACAATTTTGAGCTACTTAGGAGTGTCAGATTTTGATTTTGATCACAAAAATGGATTCAAAATGGTCGATTTAGCATAGGGTGCAATTTTCATGGAAAACGGAGCACTTTTGAAAATTAGGTCAAAAGCTATATAAAGACTAGAGGGGTCATTTTCAAATCATTATTCACTTTTGACTTTAGAGATGGTGAAGGCCCAGGCTGATATTGATAGCATTCCCATGTCTACACATCGATTTGAGCACTCCCGAAAACACAATCGACCACCGGAGTATGATGCACCTGTAAGTAATCGAAAAACCATCTTGCATTTCAAATTTTTATCAATTTTTAGATCGTTCTAGCATGTTTTAAAAGCTCTTAAGTCTAATCACGTCAAGTCTCGCATGAGAGAATAGTTTCCTTGCACCAGCCAAGGTCGCCCCTCATACAAGAAATTAGTTTCCTCGCATGAGGTCTCTCTGTGAGCTCGTGCGAGGAGCATGATGATGTTGCATGAGATTTCATCGCCAGTGATGAAATCTCGTGCGAAAATAGATCCTGTCTTGTGTGAAATAGAAATCTCAAGCGGGAAAAGAGTTTACTTGCATGGGAATTACTTACTATCCAAAAATTTGTTGTCCAGTATGTCGCAGAGTTAGCCAATTAGAATGCCTCAGAACTATGTTTAGGATATATCCATAGCTTCACTTGTTGTCATTGCTTTGAAAAATCATCATGTCGAATAACTGATCAAATATCATCACTTTCTTTGCAGGTTGACTTCCCCGATATTGCATTCTAGTTGCACCATCCTATCATGGGTGAGCTGTTACAGAGACTGATGAATGTTGATGGTGCCCATCTCGATGCGTTAGGATTATCATATCTTCGTGATGTACTCGATATTCAGGTAAATCATGGTCTATTGTGTGCACTTGTTGAGTGTTTCCATTCGGAGATGAACACTTTCCATTTTCCATAAGGGGAGATGATAGTCACTCCTGAGGACATATATAGGATCTTGAGAGTACCATTTTATAGGGCTCACATAGAGTATGAAATCCAGCCAAGGGCAGGCACACTTGCACTGAGAGCGATCTTCCAGGATGATCTAGTGATGGGTCGATCCATCTCTTGGGAGGATCTGATGAGTAGGTATAGTGTAGATCATACATTGGCAGTTGTCTTGGAATTGTTCTTGAGTTGCCACCTGGTGCTAGATTGGGGTTAGCATAGATTGGAGTATAGCTAGGGAGGCATGCTACAACGGATGTTAGCTAGTCCAACAGTGAGATTCTGATGGGAAATTTACCATGAGATGCATGATATTTTGTATTGGAGCACACGAACCATGGTGGCAGGAGTCATGGCTCTATAGATCTGGGCTTGGGAGCACCTTCTCGTATGTCGGCCAATTTTCCATGATACTCGATAGCCCTTAGAGCCATTTATTTACAAGTATGCAGGTCCTATGACTCAGCTAGCACTGGGTAAGATAGATTAGTGGCGAGCATAGCTAGATGATATGGCAGCAGGTATATGGAGGCCATGGATAGCCATAGAGGTTTGGGATGATGCACAGCATGAGTTTTTGCATATATTCTACTCGCGTCCTTTGATCGGGTGCATCATTAGTGTCATTGAGCGCTTACTACTGACACAGGTACTACAATAGTTTGGAAGACCATAGGACGTCTCCTAGGAGTACTGCACATATTCCCGATTCATCAATGAGATGAAGAAGGGCTGACAGTGATAGCTAGACTAGGGTAGGAGTATGATAGATGCATAGGTACCACCAGCTAGGTGGGATTGCTTAGCAGGGGTGACAAATGAAGGGATGACACCTGCATACAGGGATCACATCTTAGCTCACCCTTTCTTGAGAATTACAAATCATGTAGGCATGGGCCCACAAGTATAGCAGGTGGTGTAGTCACCACCATAGCCACCACCATAGCAGGTACCACAACAACAGAGAGTATAGCCAAGGACTAGGCTGAGTCCCCTTCTTCCTAGAAGGATGGGATCAGACGTAGGTGCATGGAGCAGTGGTACTCAAGATAGGTCCACTGAGCAAGGGGAGGATATCGTTATGGCTGATACTATTATGGCCGATACACAGGAAGGAGGACAGGTGGCACAATTATAGGAGGCTCTCAGGAAGAGCTGGGAGAGATTGAGGAAGGTACAGAGGGAGCGAGACAACTATTGTACATAGGTGGTCATCTAGGAGACCCAAGTGACCGATCAAGATCGACAGATCTGGGGACTATAGGAGGCACTGGCCAGAGCACAGGCAGAGGCGAGATATGCGGCTTCTCAGTAGCCTATTATTATGTTGCATATACGATCATAGTTCCCAAGGTAGCAGACCAATTTCTGCCATTTTCAGAGTATGCTAGGGCACGGGTTGCTCCATAGGCACCACCACAGTAGTAGGCCATGCCATCTCATCTATAGCAGACCATGCAACCTCCTCCACCTCCTCTGGGTGGGAGTGGCTAGATGAGACATATGATATATATTGTACCACCATTTTGATATACGATGCTCAAGTAGCACCCTTGTACATTTGATCGATTGATATATATGAGCTTGATTTTGACATCATTGTACTTGTTTATATATTGCTTTAAACATGTATGTCTTGTGAGATGTCTCCTATATGATTAGATGTATGGATTAGAAATGTATGCCATGGGCGAATATGCAAATGTTTATGCACATGTTTTATTGATGTATGAATGAATGTAATGCAATGATAGATGTTAGATAGATAAATTCTATGCATGATTTGATTTATGCTTATAATGGATGCACATGTTTATGGATATGTAAATGCAAATGAATGTATGGAAATGCAATGGTACTAATCATCTCATGCAGGATATTGCAATATACGACAGGTACTAACCAAAAGAATATGAATAAAGATTGAGAGTGAGTACCGAACACTTGTGTAGTCGAGAGGAATCAAGGACAAAAGCTAAGGACCTTCGAAGAGTGAGAAGACAATGAAGAAAGCACCAAAAATATTTCTATGCAAGCTTAAAATGCGAATGCAAGCCTAAGCTAAATGCAACCCTAGGACTTGGTTGTTGGACTCATCGCATAATTATCATCATCAAGTATTTTTGGAACATCAGAGTCAATACAATCCTTACTGGTGCCAATGCCACTATAAGAATATGAATATGACTTTCAACAGATAAAATGTAGGAAAAGAATATAAGCGCCAGGGCACAAAAGCCAAGATGACCTGAACATTATTTCTAGTTTGATGTAGTAAGAGTACACAAGTAAAAAAATAGAGAAATAACAGTCAAGGATATTGTTCCAACCTCCCCTTGGCGTTAAAATAAACAAGATCAAGAGATGTGAGGCTTTTCCACCTTAATGCAGAAGCTCTTATCACATACACCCTGTTTATTTGATGCTATTGGATCATTGAAACCACACCAACAATCAGTAGACAAAATAAAATATCAATGAAAACTATGAGAATAGACATCATACAAAAAAAGATTTAATCATAGCACAACATGTTTCAAAGTTTACGAATGTGCATATGTTTAGGGTGTTGAAAAACACCGTTATTCTTGTGAGTGCGATGTGTTTGATTGCTATCGAGAGATGTTTACATTGCGATGTCCAATGTGTTTTGAAAAACACAAACGTGTCTAAAGAGAGTATTGAAAAACACTGTTTAATTGGGGTGTTGAGAAACACCAGTTTGTGCCAGTAGATAGTTGTCCTTTAGAATTGACAAGATTACTGACTCAAGTGTACACCGAAGACGTGATCAAAGTGGGAAGCCATGCCCACAAGTAATGAATGTTGATGACTGACTTGAATCATATAGAGAGGATGAATCTGATTGGATTGCCTCCAAGCTATGACGCTGGGGTCATGTCAAGTCAGGTGGGATCTTGAAAAGACCCAAAAGTGGATTGATGTCAAATATGAAGATAGTGAGTTGATGTGAGAAATCTTAGTAGTACAACAATAGTAGGCAGACGTAGTGAGAATCACTGGTGACTGACACAAGAAAGATTCTCAAGTATAAAGATCAGCGTGAGATCTAGGCATCAACAGGAAGACTCAGTGAGAACCACTAGTGACTGATGCAAAGAGGAGATAGACTCCAAAAGATAGGACCATGCCCCCTAGACTAGGAAGATGCCCCCGAGTCTGACCAGTTTCAATCCATGTGAAGTTGGTGTCTTGAAGGTAACTCAAAGAATGTTGACTCCCAGGAATCTAGGTTAGATTTCCCAGAGACCTAATAGCTTATCACCTTTCAAAAGACTATCCCTAGAATGAGGCTCAATCTTCAAGAGTTAGGGTTAGATTGTCCAGATACCTTTTCATTGAAAGATAGGCAATAGAGGTTTTTTTTTTAATGCATGCTAGGTTTCACCAAGATGATCATTTTTTCAGGACTTTTTATGATTTTTAGAGATTTTGTAGTTTTTAGATTTTTAGAGATTACTCGATCTCAAGCAAGATCAAAATGGTTTCCCTTAATGTCTAGCAAGGTGTAGGACATTGCAGATCGATTAGAAAGTTGATGTATGAGATGAATAGCCAATGATGGATGAAGAGGGTGAATGCGGCCCTCAAGGATAGTCTCTTCGAGATTATCCAAACTAGGGAAAAAATAATATAGCAATGTAGGCTCATGAAGCGATGTTGTATAGAATTTAGGGTAATGACCTAATGTCATGAAAAGTATGTGGTCCAGAAGAGTGGACATGTCAAGAGACTTATAAGAAAAAAAAATTCAATTTTAATCAAGACCAAGGGGTCAATTTCATAGGATAGGCTATAGCTATGATCAAGATAAAGGTTGATGGAGGTATAAGTGCATGTTTTGGATTATGATAGGAATGCTCAGAGATATGAAGGATAGGCTTCGGATAAGAAAGATCATGATAGGGTAGCATGCATGAGAGAAAGTAAATAGGTTAATGGAAGGGATCATGAATGTCAGGATACATGATGCTCATGGATAGGCTCAACCTTGTCAAGAACAGCAGAAGGAACATGGATGTTCACAAGCTAGCTAGATGTAAGATATGATGGGAGAAGATGACATGGAAAGAAATTGTCCCCAAGTGAAGAGTGCAAGTAGGAGGAATTATGCATGATGCCTGTTTTCCAGGTTTTCATCATGGTACTTATCCAAGGTGCCATAAGAAGTGGTTTTCACCATAGGACAGATTGATTTATCTTTACTTTTGCTACCAAGGTGCCTGTTTGCCAGGTTTTCACCAAGGCACTTTTTTTTTCTTTTTTTCATCTTTTTGATTTGATGGAGGAACTTAAGCTTCTTTCTCTTTGGATAGTGCTCCTTATATTTTATGATAGGCCAAGACCACTGAAAGTGTGCTCAAAGATGTTGATAGGGTGATGGTAAAGAATATTGATATGGAGGATAAGGAAGATGTTAGCCAAGGATTTATGTGGTGGATTGGATAAGAGAGATGGAAGGATATGAGATGGATGGGTAAGAGGTAGGTGCAGGATATTGGATAGGGTATGGTGATAAGATCAACATTGACACACCCCTTGAAGAGTAGTGGACGAATGGAGGAAAAGTGGATGGAATAGATTGAGACGTTGATGGATGAGTGGATATGGATCTTGGTATACAAGGACCCAAGATGGAGTTAGAAGATGGGAGATTTTTAAATGGAGATGAAGTGGAAGAATTTGGAAGATTGGATGCCAACTCTAACTTTTCCTTTTTGTTCAAGTCTTTTAAGATAGACTTGGTAATCCACATAACTTTTGATTTTGTTTTTGTATCCAAGTCTTTTTGAAGAGCCTTGGGAATCCACGTAGCTTTTGATTTTCCTTTTCTTTTGGATGATTTAGAATGCAATTATTCCATAATGGATTTATGAACCCATATTTTCTTTGATTTTATTCTTTGCTTGGATTTAGAACGCAATTCTTCCATGATAGATTTAGGAACCCATATTTGCTTTGATATTATTCTTTGCTTGGATTTAGAACGTAATTCTTCCATGATGGATTTAGGAACCCATATTTGATTAGTTGACCCTTGTGGTCTCTTGGATATTTCCTTTTTCTTTGTAGTCACATGTTGATTAGATGGGACATAGTGATCTCCATATGTAAGTGGATTCTTGTATTTCTGATTTCTTCATTATACATCCAAATTGCTTCCAAAAGACTTAGGAATTGTGGATGAATGAGGTTGATATGACTGGTTCACATGGAGTGGGTGATAGGAGAATTCAAGGATGTATGTCTTTGTTGATCTTGATAGGAGATAGGGTAAGTGGATGACAAGCTAGTATTGATAGGCATGGTAGATGGAGGGGCGTAAGGACCCAATATAGATGGAAGGTTTGACGGTCTTAGCTTTGGAATATGAGGACCAAGGATGTATTTAGAGAATAGTGAAGGATAATTCTTACATTTGAATGGAGGGATATAAGGTGTGGAAGGGATACCAACATCTTTAGAATGAGCTGCATGGCCAAGGCTCTTCTCTTTATAATTCATTTGTATATCAATAGGAGCATGAGTAGCTTCGATAGGAGTAATTTTTATAGGAGCATCTGAAGCTTGAGGGGATGTATCTTTCTTCAAGGGATTTAGAGGAATAATGTTTTCTTGAGGTTGATATGGTAGAGCATGACAAGGAGATGAAGGGATGCTCTGATCTTGACAAGGATCTTTAGATGGTGTACAAAGGGTACCTTTCTCTTGATTTTCAATAGGTTCATTAGAGATGGTGGAAAGGATATCTTAATCTTGCTTGGGAGATGGATAAGATATAGGAGATGGAAGAGCTTCTTCTAGGAAGAAATGGAAGGGGATGATAGAATCATCATGGGACTCTTGAGGTATGTGACTTTGGTCAACTGTTGGATAGAGATGGATGGTGTCTTGATCTTGATCATCACTGATATTTGTTTCTTCATATTTTGGGTTGTCTCCTTGACACAGAGCCATTTCTAAGGACAAGGTAGGAGTTTTGTATTGCGTGAAGGATTCTTGACACACTGATGGAGAATCCTTTGGAAGAGGCATGATAAGCATTGAAGCACATGGGAGCTTTAGGTCTATGATCTTTGAAGCCTGAGAAAGGCTTGCATCTGTATGCTGACTAGCTTGGATCACTTTTAGAGGTAGTCCTTGAGAGTAAATGTTAGTAGGCTCAATTCTTTATAGAGATGGGGAAGCTTTAGGAGATGGAGGAACAGTGGAAGAAGTAGATGTGATATGGGAACCATTGCTAGACATACATTCCTGATATTAATCATGCTTGTGATTAGTATCTTCACTAGATGATTCGTTAGCATTTTCCACTTTGCTTATGTCATCATCTATGAGATCTTGGATTTTATGTTTCAACTCCATGCAATATGAATTTTTATGCTTGTTATGTCAATGATATGCACAATAGTTACTCAAGATTCTGAATCCACATGATGTGGCTGGAGGCAATGTGATGAGATTATGCTCAAGAATTTCCTCCAATGCTGATTGATAAGATTGTCCCAAATGAGTAAAGATTCTCTCTAAAGGATAAATAGATGCTTCTTGACTTGCAATATCCTTTTTTTGCAGATAGAAAAGGATTTCATCTATTTCTTACATAGTTTCCTCTACAGGCTTGATAAGACTAAATTATTTCCTTTGTTTTGTATAATTTTAATACTCCATTCTAGTTTTTGTCAAAACATTTGAGAGTCTAACCAGTCAAAAACTTGTGATAAAGTCCAGAAAGAACTGATGAACCATGGGTAGATGTTTGTGACATATTTTGCTAATATTATACATATAGTGCA
>MU225664.1:2833016-2843474 GCA_018584345.1 Thuja plicata | reverse complement strand
GGGAATTGGTCCCTAGACCCAGTGACAAAAATGTGATTGGAACAAAGTGGGTATTTAGAAACAAGATGAATGAAGATGGTACAGTAGTTAGAAACAAAGAAAGATTGGTATGTAAAGGATATGCACAAAGAGAAGGAATAGACTAGAATGATACATTTGCCCCAGTGAGTAGACTGGAAGCCATTAAATTGTTCTTTGCCTATGCAACATTCAAACACTTTAAAGTTTATCAAATGGATGTAAAATCAGCTTTTCTGAATGGTGACTTGAACGAAGAAGTCTACATAGAACAGCCTAAAGGATTTAATCTTTTAGATGAACCACACATGGTATGCAGATTGAAGAAAGCACTCTATGGTCTTAAACAGGCCCCAAGAGCTTGGTATGAGAGACTTGATGGTTATCCTACCAAGATTGGATTCAAGAAAGGAGCAGCAGATTATAACCTATTCACAAGAGGGACACCTGATGGATTATTATTAGTTGCCATATTTTTTGATGACATTATCTTTGGAGGTAATGATAAGCTCAGTACAACATTTGCAAAAGAAATGCAGGATGAATTTGAAATGAGCATGATTGGTCCTATAAAACACTTTTTGGTACTAAATGTAAAGCAAACAGATAAAGGTATATTCATTAATCAATCAAAATATGTGAAGGAAATACTGAAGACCTTCCAGATGGAAGAATGTAAGCCAGTATGCACTCCCATGATAACAGGAAGAAAGCTTTCAAAAGATGATGATTCCATAGTAGTTGATAAGACATTGCACAAATCTGTGATTGGTAAACTCATTTATCTAACTCAATCTAGACCTGACATATCTAATCTAGTTGGCATTGTTGGAAGATTTGCAGCTAAACCCAAGAAAAATCACCTAATGGAAATCAAGAGAATTTTCAGATATATAAAGGGAACTATAGACTATGGTTTATGGTATCCTAAATCAGAGAATGTAAAACTTCATGTGTATACAGATGCAGATTTGGCAGGTTGTATTGATGATAGGAAGAGCACTTCAGGAGGAGCAGTATTTCTTGGAGACATGTTGGTTTCTTAGATAAGCAAGAAGCAGAACTATATTTCTCAATCAATAGCAGAAGCTGAATATGTTGTAGTAGCACTAAATTGTTCAACCATGGTTTTGATCAAGCAGATGGTTAAAGACTTTGGCATTCAGGTTGATTATCCTATTGTTATTCACTGTGATAATACTAGCACTATCAACATGTCTAAGAACCCTATGATGCACGCAAAGACAAAACACATATAGATCAAGTGCCATTTTTTAAGAGAAAAGGTTATAGACAAAGAAGTGAAATTGGAATATGTGAGCACCAAAGAACAGTTGGAAGATATTTTCACAAAGCCCTTATAAAAGGATACTTTTGAGTATCTCAGGAAAAAGTTGGGAGTAATTCCCTCTCCTGAGACTATTTAGAAGAAGCAGCAAGAACATCAGTCATTAAGTGACTGATGAATGGTTGACTACTCTACTTTTGGAGTAGTACCTGTGCCTAAAGATCTATGGTGCCCTTTTCCATTGATGTCAAAGGGGGAATATGTACTAAGGGGGAGCATATACTCTGGAGGAGTATATATATGGAACAAAAACACAATCAGAGAAACTGTAGCAATATAGAGAAATCTTTGATGAGGATATTGAGAAGATTGTAAAAGAAAGAGGACACCATGAATAGAAGATTTTTTTTTTTTATATCATATGTTGCCATCAATGTCAAAGGGGGTGATTGTTGGAGATTTGATTCTTTTTAGTTGATTGATTGTATGTTTGTAATTGATGACAACATATAATACACAGTAGTAATTTTGTATGTACTTATCAGAATGATGACATGAAGACTTGCATAGTTAGCTACATGTTGTTGAAATTTTTATTATGCTATGTTCATTCACGCAGATCCAGATATGATGTTTCAGTCAAGTTGTGTAATTTTGTTATTGGCAGTTACAGTTCTGGAAGAGTATCTGTTCAGAGCTGATGTATTTAACATGTTTCTTGAGTTGCACCTATCTTTAAGATATGTGTGTGTATATCCATGATTAGTTATGAGTTGATGATAGTTATCTAAAGGTGCCAAATGTGTTTCAAGAAGATTGCAAAGTTAGAGTTAATTTGGTGAGGCCAACTTAGTGAAGCATCGTGTCTATTCAGTTTATACTTGCATGGTTGTAATTATGCTTGCGTGCTTGGTAGAGCCAACAAGGATGTTATGAAGAGTTGTCTTACAGGTCCCATGATCTCATACTTTGAGAAAGATACTTATAGCAAGTCAATTGTGATACGCTAAGAGGGAATGATACGAAAAAGAGACAGAAGATGTATAGAGAAGAATATCAAATGTGGTTCATTCATCAAGAGTCTATGTGAAGAAGAATTGAAAGATTGTAATACACTGGAACTGATCAAGATAGTAGGTCTACTCTATAGTTCATCATCAGATATAGTGCATATCTATTATACAGAAGGTTGTAGCATTCACCATTAAGCAGTGAACTTTTGGACAGTGAGTCCACCACCCCTAACAGGGTTATTTGTAAAAGACTCCTAACAGGGTCCGACCCTTAACCAGGTCACTATACTTATTGAATTGTAAAGTACAACTCCTAACATGGTTGAAATATCTTCTAACAGGGATTTCTATAAACAAGTATAGTTCATTGTGGGTGCTAATTCCCACCAGGGTTTTTACCATTTGGTTTCCCCATAATCAAATTGTGTGTTGTGTACTATGTTATCTGATTAAGAATTTACTTTTTTGTATTATGAAGTTAAGCAAGAAAAAGAATTAAAGTTATTGATAACTGATTCACCCCCCCCTCTCAGTTATCCTTTGGGACTATTCTAACATTGTAATATTTTCTTGATGCGCTTGCTAAGAAGATTGAAGAGGAGGTACAATGAATCATATTGATTGATTGAGAGGTGCTGAAGTGATATCTAAAGTGCTGACTAAGTCCAAGACTAAAGGAAAAAGAAGTGCAGATTTGGAATCGTTGATTGTTTTGATGTTCGATTTAAATGTTTGAGATGTTTGTTTGTTTGTTTTGATGCTTCACTCACACAAGACACATCAAGTAGAATCTTTGTAGTACCAAAATAGACACATCACAATCCTAGGATAGCCAGGGTAGTATCTGTTGAATCCCAACTTGAACCAAATTTAAGCTACACTTACTCATAGTGGAAAACTTAGAAGCTTGGAGGCATGGTCTCCTCCTTACATGTACACTCACTTCTCAGGTACACCAAGCTTTGAAACCCAAAGGAATTGCTTCCCAAAGGGCTGTTGTCTCTACTAAGAGCCGTAAAAATGTGGGGCATCTTAGTCAGTCTCTAACCTTTCGTGCCAACAGATAGAGGGTTTTTTGGATACTAGAGCACAGTTTGTAGTGAGGGCATCTATTTATGTGGTTGTGATCAAGTCATTTTCCCAATAAAGGGGGCTCTCCAAATCCTTTCAAAGCTAGGTTTCCACCTTAACAATGTAGGGACTTTAATGCACCACTAGGGTACTAGAGGAGATTTTGGTTGCCACAATGAATTCACACCTGTCCATTATGAGATTAATCACAATGGCATTTTTTATATACCGGTTTGGAAGGGCTTGGATTTAGCCTGTTACTAGTTGGGTAATCCACTCTCACTGGCTCTATCAAAGCACTTGGGAGGTAGCCACTCTAGGAGAATCATATGAATTTCTCTTACACCCAAGATCCATAAAGGTGAGGGGAGAGGATACATTTATATAGTTCTTGGAATTACAAAGTAGAAAAAAATTCAATCACGCAAGACATATTCATCACCGAGCTAACTCTCCTCCAACCAATTCACAAGCTTTTGGGTTTCTGATTCTCTCAAAGAGAGAAGAGCATAATCCTTTGACAAGTGAACGTGCTAAAGGTTTGTTAACTTTCCTTGCTTCCCTAGGTCTCCATCATGTTAGCAACATATGGGTCCCAGATTCATCCATGGGCATCACTTCCATGTAATGAAGAGCCTATTCCCCTATTTTTCTATTAAGATTCCCAAGAAATTTTAACAAGGCCCTAATTATACTATGTGATGAAAGCAATAAACAAGCACAACAATTTTTTTTTTAAATGGTCTTTGACAACTATCCTACAAGAAAACCATTATAAATTTTATGTCTTTATCAAGCGACCTGTTTCCCACTATTATGCTGTCAAAAAAATCAAAAAGATAAAAACAACAACATGTGAAGATAATTAGTAAAATAGTAACAGTACTTGCAAAAAAAATGTGAAATTTCAAAAACTATCATCAAGTCTCGTGTGAGGAAGTACAAGGCTTCCCATGAGGAAGTGCAAGGCTTCACGTGAGGAAGTGAAAAAATTTGTGCGGTATGCTCAGAATTCTCGTGCGAGAATTTGTACAAAGAGAAGTACGGTCGTACGGTAGAGTACAAACTTTGGTCAGAAATTTTTTTGAGAGTGAGGTTAGAAATCAATTTTTTGCCCCACGGTGGGTGCCAAAATGTATGTGCTTGAATTTTGACCTCTAAATCAGCCACAACACAACATAGTCATTTCTCATTCATTGAATTGCGAAGGATGAACATGAATTGCTCATTCCACAATATCGATTGAATCGACCTGTTGCCTCCTATTTAGTTGGGGTGTTTAATTACTCTCAGAACGAGAGACAACAACAATAGACCATTGCTAAAATGGACGATTTGAAATCTTTAAAAATAGAAATAAAACTTATTCTATATGAGAGATGCAATTGTAATCTAGGAATGAAAATATAGATTTTATCTAAGAAACTTGAAAGAGATAACAGAATTAAGCTATTTGATAGTAAACAAACTAAATTGCAATGAATAATGCCATTAAGCTACATGAAATTATACTAAATATGCAATAAAAACTTAGCAATATGAGAGAATTGAGACAAAAATTTGCTATAGTTTTGATACTCTAAAATTGCCCTTCCCAAATGAAGGAAAGAAGGTCCATAATATAGAAAAACCTGAAGAGAGGATGAAGAGTTTCTTAGAAAGAAACAGCTGACTCTTCATCTCCATGGAGGAAGGTGAGACAAATTTGAAGGAATTATTTAATTAAGTAAATGAAGTATTACCACATGGGTGGCTTTTCATCTTGAATTATTGAATTTCAAGTAAGGATAATCCATTCAAATAACTAAATAGTATTTAATTCATTTTGATGTGTATTAGCTAAAGAGGGTGGGATTAATTTAATTTAAAAGAATTTAGGACTTTAGAATTAAATTAATTAATCATAGGTATTTTTAGCTAATAAATCTTGAAAATTTAGGAATTAAATATAGTGTAAGATTTATGCAAATTTGGGTTTTCTACATTTGAGAATAAGTTAATTAAAGTAAATTAGGAAGGAGAATTTTTCTAGTACAATAGGACTTTGATGATGAGAAAATGTACCAAAATTGATTAGAATTGTAAGGTGCCAATTTTGGGGTGTTACAAGGACTAGACAAGTTTATGCTAGAATTTGTGTGAACATACAACAGAGTGCGGATCTTCTAGAAGTTATAACTTTGAAATGAAAGGTGGGGTCTTGGAAGCAAGAGGTCGAATATGAATCTATGCCTTTTTATTGCTTCACATGCAATAAATCTAGTCACTAGGTGAAACAATGCCCCCAAAAACCTCAAAAGGAAAAAAGAAGGTTCAGGAACAAAACAAAGGTCAGAGAATGGAGTGGATGAAAAAAATAGAGAAAACTACTATCCCTTCTAAAACATCTAAAGAAAATAGGGATCAGAAGGCTATAGGTAACTCTGAAGAGAATAATGAGATTCATCAAAAGGATCAAAAAGGTAAAACCCAAACAAGTATAGAACAAGAATCAGAAAAGAAAGAACCAGAAGGAAGGATAAATGAGCTCACTAGTCTGGAAATCACAACAAAAGAAAGAGTGGAATCTCTCATAGGAGAAGAAACACTGAAGAACCTAAGGGTGGAAGATAGTATGGTTCCTCCCAAAGGAGAAGAAAAAGTAAGGGACTGTGGGGAAGAAGACTCCCTGATAGGGACAGAAAAAGTCTTAACCCAGAGTTCAGAGGAAATTCTGGAAGCAAATAATGATCTAATAAGTGGTAATAATAAGGATTCTTCTTTCAACCCAAAACAAATTAAAGCATTGGAAAAATTGGACGACAAGAAAGCTATGGATTTAAAGGAAAAGGAAAACTCTTGGACAAAGGTGGGAGATTCAAAGAAAGGATCAAGAAAGAAAGGCTATAAATTCCCCTAAGGAGACCATTCTGCTAATGATTTGAATAAAAAATTAGGGAAGAAACCCAAGAGTGCTTTAATAGGGAACCTCAACTTGAAGTCAGAAAAAAAAAATGGGGCTCAAAAACTAGGATTTCTGACAAGAGGTCACCAAAAAGTTGATACTGGTACTCCAAGACAAGATAAAGGAAGGAAATCTAAGAAATCGTAGAGGGAAGAGGAAGCAAAACATAACATAGCGGATCATAAATATCTCACCATCCATTGGGTTTTTTCTCCAATCCTTAAATGAAGATCATTTCTTAAAATATTTGAGGACTCAATGCTCCTCATAAGAAATATGTAGTTAGGAATTTAGTGAGAGACTCTAAACCAAACATTCTGATGATTCAAGGAACTAAGATGATAAAAGAAAAGATAGAGAAACTAAAACTGATTAAAAATGGGAGCAATTATGGAAGTAGTTCTGAAGGGGCTTCTGGGGGGTTGGCTATTTTCTGGAATCAAACTTGTTTCAACTGCCAGCTTCTAAAAGAAGAGAAAAAATTTATTGTAGTTAAAGTTTGGAGTCTTAAGGATAATTTTTCCTATATTCTAATTAATGTTATGCTCCTAATAAAAAATTAGGAAGATTGAAGCTTTGGAATAATTTGCATGATTTTAGGGAAACCTGCACTGAGAACAACTGTATGATCATGGAGTATTTCAATACCCCTTTGAAGAAGGAAGATAAATCAGGAGGGAACATGACCCAAGTGGAAAGCGAGGTTGATTTAATGGATTTTATAATAAATGAAGGCTTGCTAGATGTTGAGATGGAAGGAATAAATTATACTTGGTCTAATCATAGAGTGAGAGATGATCTTATCCAAGTCAAGATTTATAGGGTTCTCATCACCCTGAATTGGTATACTAAGTTTTCTTGCACTCTCACTTCTCTCTCCAGAATTGTCTCGAACCATTTTCCTATTTCTTTCTTTGTTATTCCTTTCTCTGGCAAAAGAAATGTTCTTTTTAGATTTGATAATATGTGGATTGACCATCTTGATTTGGAGATTAAAACTAGGGAGTGGTGGAACATAAAGGTGGAAGGTTTTTCTATGTCCAAAGTGGTTAAGAAATTGGCTAATGTTAAATATAAAGTTAAACATTGGAAAAGGAATGTTTATGGGGATATTTTTCAGTCCAAAAATAAAATCCAAATTGATCTAAAATAAATTCAAATAAATGGTCTGACTGAATGTTTGAAAACCCAAGAGAATCAAGCTCTTGTGGACTTCCATAACATTATAGCTAAGGAGGAGACTTTCTGGAGGCAGAGATCCAGATCTCTTTGGCTGAAATAGGGGGATAAGAACACAAGATTTTTTCATCTTACTGCTCTCAAACACAAGGCTATAAATAGGATTCATTCCCTATCTTCCACTAGAGGTATCATTTCTAAAGAAGAGGAATAAGGGAAGAAATTTTGGGGTACTTTACAACTCTGTTATCAAAGGACCAAAACCTTAACTTGGAAGATCAAGGAAAATTACTTGATTCAATTCCTAGAAAAGTGGATCATCTATCTAATCTTTCCTTAATGTCATTCCTTCAGATCTCAAAATTAAGAAGATTGTTTTTTTCCTTTGAAGGATAAAAATGCCCAGGTCTGGATGGGTTCCAGTTTTTCTTCTTCCAACATTTTTGGAGCATTACAGGTATAGATGTTTTTTCTATTGTTAAGAAGTTATTTGGTACTAAAACTATCCTTAAGGAAATAAAATCCACTTTTATAGCCCTCATACCTAAGAAACATGGAGCTAATACTGTTGACGGCTTTAGACCTATAAGCCTCTGCAATTCTTTGTACACAATCATTTCAAAGGTTCTTACTTCTAGAATTTTGAGCTTCCTGCCTAATCTTATCTTTCCCTAACAGAATGGTTTTTTTTTGGGAAGATAGATTCAGGATTCCATAATAGTTGTTCATGAGAACATTCATTCCCTTCAAGCTTCCAAAAAAAAATGGTTTCTGATGAAACAAGATCTGTCAAAAGCCTATGACAGAGTGGACTGGTCTTTTCTCTCAAATATTTTAAGGTCTTTTGGCTTTTATAAGGATGTGGTCAAACTCATAATGCAATTGGTTTCCACTGTGTCCTCTTCTACTCTTGTAAACTGAGGATCATCTAAATTTTTTCAACCATCAAGAGGTTTGAGGCAAGGAGACCCTATATCCCCCATCCTTTTTTCTATTATGGCAGAAAGCCTTGGGAGATACATCAATAGCTTGGTGCTAAATGGTTAGATTTTTGGCCTCCATCCTTCCTCTGCAATACAAAAGTGTTCGCATGAACAATTTGTTGATGGCATAATCATGTTGGGGGAAGCCTCTATGAAAGAAGCAAGGAATATTAAAAAGGCTTTGAATACCTATACTAATGCTTTTGGGCAATCCATAAATTGTGAGAAAATTTCTTTATTTTTTAGTAATACTCTAGAAGAAAGACAAAGGAAATTTTTTGCAATTCTTGGATGTAAGATAGGGATGTTCCCTACCTCTTACTTGGGTCTTCCCTTATGTATGAAACCCGATGAGTCTTTTTGGAATGGAATCCTAGAAAAATTTCACTATAAACTAGCTGGTTGGAAAGGAGGTACTTTGAGTCAAGTTGGTAAAGTTCAACTTCTAAAATCCACCCTTCAAAACCTTCCAGTCTATGCTCTTAGTCTCTTCAAAATTCCTTAGAAGTATATTGATTTGATTGAAAAAATCTAGAAAAGATTCCTTTGGTCTTGTGTTGAAGAGAACAAAAGGCTTAGCCTTGTGGCCTGGGATGTGGTTTGCAAACCAAGGAAATTTGGAGGGCTTGGAATAATAAGAATTAGAAATACTAATTGTAAGGAAACTCAGGTGCGGAAACAACTTCCTACACTAATCTCTAAAGGAAAGTATTATGCAAATTCTTTTAAATCCTTACAATTTCAGATTCATTAACTACTTTAACAAAGATATTGCAACCATATACCATGCGTGCAGAAAATACAGAATGACACAATGATTTACCCTAGGGAAAAACTTTCGGTAAAAAACCCCAGCACTCCAAAACCTACACAATGTATTATCTTCAACACAACGGTTACAACACACTTGCAATGCAAGTTCTTTCATAAGACAATCAACACACACAAACAAATCCAGTAGCACCAGATTATACCAACAAAATACGCTTTTTGTATCCTCTCCTATAACCCTAAAAAAATGATTATATCATTGTGCTTTCCTTTTTAGGGCAACTCCCAAAGATAGCCGTATTAGGGTTTTACCATTCTCTGAGAAAATAGGAACCCTAAAATTTTTCTTAACTTTACTCAACCCTAAAAGAGTGTACAGTACTCAACTTTATCAGTTGCCACATGTCATTGCATATCTTCACCTATCATTGAAATATCCTAGAAATAGCTCTTACGTGTCATAGGAATCTGTCATAACCATTTCAGCCATGATCTCCTTCCACACAATTCAAGATGCCGACACATCAAGTGGAGTGACACATCAACATGCCAACTAGACATGTACACTCACACTTAATTACATTATTTGCAAGAAATACATTTTATAAAATAAATAATAAGAATAGGAATTATCCAAGGTTGAGACACCTTATTCCTAACATTCTCCCACTTGTTGAACACCTTGTAAGAGAAATAGGAACATAACAGGAACTAACCACTATAGGCCAAAAGGCCCATAGACTCCGAACACCATCTGAACTTCGCAGTGCCCACTGGTTTTTTTAATGCATCTGCAACATTCTTCATAGTATTTACCTTCTCCAAATTTACCTTTCCATCTTCCACCATATCTCTCACAAATTGAAATTGCACATCAATGTGCTTCATTCTGGCATGGAAATTTGGATTCTTCACAACGCAAATAGCGCTCTGACTGTCACACAAAATAGTAATCTATTCTGCATCAACACCAACATTAGAACACAATATCCTAAGCCAAATGGATTCCTTACAAGCATGAGTAGTAGCCTTGTACTCAGCTTCTATAGTGGACAAAGCAACCACAGGTTGTCACTTACTCATCCAACTAATGGCACCACCAAACATAGTGAACACATAAGAACTGGTGGATCTCCTACTATTAATATCACCTACCCAATCTGAGTCCACAAACCCACAAATACAAACTGA
>MU225664.1:2814985-2830396 GCA_018584345.1 Thuja plicata | reverse complement strand
TCTTTAGGTGAGAATCATCACCCAAGTACACCTTTCCACCATCAAACTCTTCATATTTTGAGAACTAGTTTCGATGAGAGGTCATGTGAAAAGAAGCACCCGAGTCTACTAACCACACATCATTAGATGCATGGGCTGCCAAAGCTGCAATAAAAGCATCTCCATCTTCTTGAGGATTTTCAGAAGCTGAATCTGAGCCTTTCTTCTTCTTCTTCAGTTCTTTGCAGTCCCTCTGGAAGTGCCCAGATTTATCACAGTTCCAATGTTTCACCTTGGAATTTCCAGGAGTTTTAGAATTCCCATGGGATTTGGATCTACCCTTCTTTGACTTATTGTCATTCTACTTTCCTTTGTCGTTGGATCTCCCACGAATAGCAAGGGCTTCCTTAGAGGAATCCAAAGTCTTTCTTCGCATCTTCTCAGATAGTAGTGAAGAAACCACATCATCCATATGGAATGTGACTATAGTACTTCTGAGAGCCATCACAAGATGGTCCCATGAATCTGGCAAGGAACAAAGCAGGGTCATACATCGATCATCCTCCTCGATCTTGGCACCAGATGATGCCAACTATGCAATCAATAAATTGAATGCATTGAGATGATCAGTTATGGATCCACCTTCCTCCATTCTTAAAGAATACAACTTCTTTCTCAAGAACAACTTATTCACTAGAGATTTAGCCTGATACACAGACCCAAGCTGTGTCCACAAAGAATTTGTAGTAGTCTCATCAAGAACATTCAAAAGAATGACATCTACTAGACAAAGTCTGATGAGACCCTTAGCCTTTCGATCCTTGATCTCCCAATCCACTTGAGATAGCACTGCAAGTCTCACAGCAAGTAAAGTAGCCTCCCATAGATTGCAGTCTTCAAGCATGTCTTCCATCTTGAGTTTCCACAACTCGAAATTAGTGCCATTAAATTCCTCCACCTCCATTCTACTGTATGAGGAACCTGCCATCTCAATCTACAAATAAGATTCAGAATGCTATGCACAAAAAAACCCCACTCAACTTGAGATTAGCTCAAAAAACCCTACCCAACAAATAGGATCAAAAGTTGATCAAGCTCTGATACCACTTGTAAGGAAACATAGGTGCGGAAACAACTTCCTACACTCATCTCTAAAGGAAAGTATTATGAAAATTCTTTTAAATCCTTACAATTTCAGATTTGTTAACTACTTTAAGAAAGATATTGCAACCATATACCATGCATACATAAAATAGAGAATGACACAATGATTTACCCTGGGGAAAACCTTTCGGTAAAAAACCCCAGCGCTCCAAAACCTGCACAATGTATTATCTTCAACACAACGGTTACAACACACTTGCAATGCAAGTTCTTTCAGGAGACAATCGACACATGCAGACAAATCTAGTAGCACCAGATTATACCAACAATACACTCTTTTCATATGTTCTCCTGTAACCCTAAAAAAATTCTTATATCATTACACTTTCCTTTTTATGGCAACTCCTAAAGATAGCCGTATTAGGGTTTTACCATTCTCCAAGAAAATAGGAACCCTAAAAATTTTCTTAACTTTACTCAACCCTAAAAGAGTGTACAGTACTCAACTTTATCAGTTGCCACATGTCATTGCATGTCTTCACATGTCATTGAAATCTCCTAGAAATAGCTCTTACATGTCATAGGAATCCATCATAACCGTTTCAACCATGATCTCCTTACACACAATTCAAGATGCTGACACATCAAGTGGAGTGACACATCAACATGCCAACTAGACATGTACACTCACACTTAATTACATTATTTTCAAAAAATACATTTTAAAAAACAAATAATAAGAATAGGAATTATCCAAGGTTGAGACACCTTATCCCTAACACTAATAAGGCTCTGCTAGCCAAACAGTTTTGGAGAATCTTTGAAGAGGAAAAGGAATGGAACTCTATTCTTAAAAGTAAATATCATCTTTACTCTTTAGAAGAAACCTTAAGGAATCCTTTGGACATCCAAGGGTCCTTCATCTAGAATAGTATTTGTAAAGGCAAGAACCTAGTTAGGAAAGGGGTTAGATGGAAACTGGGAAATGGAAAGAAGATTAATTTTTGGAATGACGAATGGCTAAAGGAAATAGCCCTAAATGAGAATCAGGAATGGATGCCTGTGATTCTAGATTGCAAAGATATAATTGGGGAAATGGTTTTAGATTATTGGATCAATGAGGACTGGATATATTTAGGCTCTTTTGATGATAATCTCAAAATTGTGAATAAGCAAATTAATCAATGGTTCTTAAGAGATAATGAACAAGACACTTTGATTTGGGGCCCTAAGGAAAATGGTAAATTCTATGTTTCCTCTACTTCTTCCCTTCTCTATATCCAAGAATATCATCCCATCAGCTCTTAGGTATGGAATGATAAGCTTATTCATAAAATTAACATGTTTTTCTTGTTGCTTGTTAAGAACAAAATTCTCACAGTGGACAACCTTTGCAAAAGGGGATTTAACATGCCCAATAGATGTTTCATGTGTTTTTTTGAAGATGAATCTAGTAATCACTTGATTATTCATTGTTTTTATACTAGTAAAGTGTAGGATTCTGTCTTCAAACAAATCAACTTGGAATGGGTGAAACCTCAAAAAATTTAGGATCTTGTTAAAAAATGGTTTTGCCCCTTTATTGGAAAAGATACTAAATGGTGCAGGAGCACCCTGACAAAACTAAGAGCCTTTGATTCTCTCTTGGATCCTTTGATGATCCTAGTAGTCTTTAGGACACTCTAGAAATAAAGGTTATGATTGGACCCTACTTGTAAGACCTAGTCCCAAGTTTGGCATTGATAAGCCATTCATCAACTATTGGTCAATAGGGCTCCTAAAACCTTAGAATAGGATATTTCCTTAGGATTTAACATTTTAAATGTTTGGATCCATGTTGGATCATTAGACTTAGGGGTGGACCGAGTTGGGTCACCTAGGATAGAAAAGTTGCTAAAAAGTTGTAAAAATTGCTTTGCAACTTTGACAACTTTTTGCAAAAAGTTGTAAACATCCCCCCAATGGTCATAAGGTTTGAAAATAAGTTAGTAACTGATGGGGAAGACTTCATAAGCTCTACCAGGTGGGTGGAAGGGATGATGATGTAATTTTGCATTTCAAATCAATAAAATACTACCATTTCTCTACAAATTTTGAGAACAGTTACAGTGTACAGATTGGTACGGATAGGAGAGCATGATATTTTGAAACCAAAATTTTGTACTATGAATCTACTTTCATTTGCAAGTGATTTCATGCTTTGATCAATTTTAGTTTGGAATTTATCAAGGTTTTGGTCTGACTGCCTAGACTATAGGCCTAAACTTAGGATTTCAATTTGTTTTGTGTATTCTAATCAATTCCACCATGGGAATCTGATGCCCCTTGGTGGAATTCATGTTTTTTTTATGCACTTTAATATTATGTATGTTAGATTTGGTAACTTTTAGGGGGATGGATTTGTCGTGATGCCCTAGGTGTACATCCTTATGTGTGCACCTACCAGCAACTGAGTATAGTCAGCATAACTATTTGTTGGGGATTCACCAAGACCTCAAAATCAGGATTTAGAGTCCTTATGAATGCCCTCACATGTTCCCATAATTGGTTTGGGCATTGGTTTGGAGGAAATAGCATTTGTAGTGAAATAGTAGACCTAATTAGGCCTAATAGCCTTATCTTGATTAGGTGTTTTCTCATTTCTCCTTCAGTTTCACATCTTGGTGCTGGATATGATCCCTGAAGCCCAAAAGGGCATCTAAATCTCCAAGTTGTTTAATACATTGTATGGAAGTATTTCTGTCTAGGATCAAAATCTCTCCTAGGAAGGGCTACAAGCCTAGTTTGGGGTTTGTGAAGCAACTATGTTGTATGGGTTTCTTTTAGGTGAACGAACCATTGAAACTAATTGAATAGGACCTAAGTAGAGCCCACCTATGAGAATAGGCCATCAATGGTCCATTAAGCCATTTTGGGGGTGATTTCTAGAAGTTTGGGTCAAAGTGCTTATGAATCCATCCATGATAGAGGGTGTAATAAGACTGGTATAACCTAGTGATTAGGTTGCCCTCTTGAGTTTTAGGTTGTGATAGCCTAACCTAATCCTTTCCCCACACTTGTGATAAGTGTGAAACACTTTGGCTTTCAATCAAGGAATTTTTGGTGGTACATTGCCCAATTTTGGGTCACATTGAGGCTTTCAGCTCTCCACTTTGCATCAAGTGGTATCAGAGCTATGTCTTCTCCTGAGGATGAGGATATTTCTTCAAGGGTCACAAACATTGAATTAGCAAAGATGGTAAGAGAACAAAGGGAAGCAAATGCAACCTTGACAAGGAGGTTACAAGAGTTGGAAAGCAAGGTAGAGAGGGGCAAAGTAGTTGCTTCTGGTGATGAAGAAGGGAGTGAGTTAGAGAGTGACAACCTTGATCAGTATATGAACATTCCTATAGACCAGAGAACCCTCATTGATGCCTTAAATTCCATGGGGAGGAGAACCATGGAGGAAAAGTTGGATTTTCCAACTTTCAATGGGAAGATGAATGTAGACTTGGCCTTGGATTGGATAGAGGCCCTAACAATTTTTTTTTAGTGTGAGGACATCCCTGAGAAGCAGAGGGTGAAAATTGAAAGATCTAAGTTGAAGGGAGCAGCCCTAACTTGGTGGAACTTCATCCAAACAGAGAGGGTGAAGAATGGGAAGACTATGATCTCTTCATGGAATAGAATGATTGCATTGGTCAAGGAGACCTATGTGCCTAAAGACTATGGGGTAAAAATCCATAGGAAGAAGCAAATCCTAAAGAAAAAGGACATGGATGTGGGCTCATATACCGAGGAGTTCCTAAAGCTATGCATGAAGACAAATGTGGCAGAAGATGAAGAAGAAAAGTTGGCAAGGTATATGAATGGGCTTAAAATATCCATTCAAGAGGAACTCAGCCTACACTTCCCTACCACAGTGAACAAGTGCTATCAAATGGAACTCAAGGTAGAAGAAAAGTGGAAAAGAAAACAAGAATTTTGAAAAGGGAAAAGTAATGAAAGTGGGAAGAACCTTAGAGGGAGAGGAACCTCTTGGAATAGAGGACAGTACAATGGTAATACCAGCAGGACCCCTAACCAAGGAGACAAAGAGAACAGTGATGCAAACTCTAGAGGTAACTATAGAGGGAGAAGACCTTTCAATAGGGGAAGGAAAAACACTAGAAGAGGAAATGGACCATTGAGGTGCTACTATTGCAATCAATTGGGACATCATGTAGGCAATTTCTATGAGAAGAGGAACAATAACAATCAAGGGGAAAGGAGAGCACAACTCATTAAAGAGGACAAGCAAGAGGAAAATGCAAGGGACTTAGAACTAGAGGAAGGACAGTGTTTGATGATGAGACAAGTCTTCCTTCAAGATCCAAAAAACCAAGAACCTCCCCAAAGAAAGAACCTCTTTAAAACAAAAATCAAGTGCAATGGGAAGGTATGTAACTTACTTATTGATTCTGGATCAACTGAGAATTTAGTGTCTTGTGAAATGGTTCAAAAGCTAAATCTTCCTAAGAAGCCTCATCCTTTTCCCTATCATGTCTCTTGGTTAAAAAAGGGCCAACAAACTTTAGTAACATAACAAGTATGGATAGAATTTTCAATTGTAGACTTTAAAGATAAAGTTATTTGTGATGTTATTGAAATGGATGGTTCACACATCCTTCTAGGAAGGCCTTGGAAATTTGATATAGATGCCAAACACCATTGTAGGAAGAACACCTACTCCATCACCAAGAATGGAAAAACCTTCACTATAAAGCTCCTGCCTGATAATAAAACTAAGAAAGAACCTAATGTCATCATCATGGGTGAGAAAGAGATGTTGAAAGAACTAAAAGAACCAAAAACTGAAGCTTTTGTCCTAATCTCCAAGCCCAAGGATAATATAAGGTCTGACCAAAATGGTCCTATACCAAATGAAGCTAAGGAATTGCTTGGAAAATAAAGAGATGTCACTGCTAGTGACCTGCCCACAAGCCTCCCTCCCTTAAGCGATATCAGTCACCAAATTGATTTTATACCTGGTTCATCCCTGCCTAACAAGGCCCCATGCAATATGACACCATTGCAACATGCAGAGATTGAAAAATAGGTAAGTGAACTATTGGAAAAGGGACTTGATAAGGATAAATTATTACCTTTGTTTTGTATAATTTTAATACTTTGTTCTAGTTTTTGTTAAAACATTTGAGAGTCTAACCAGCCAAAAACTAGTGATAAAGTCCAGAAAGAACTGATGAACCATGGGTAGATGCTTATGACATATTTTGCTAATATTATACATATAGTGTAGTATTTCATAAAACCATCATAATCTATGTTCTAATACCTGGATATTTAATTTGATTAAGCTTGTTGCATGAATATTTTTGTATCATAACTAACTTGACAGGAGAGAAAGCAGCTGGAGAGTGCTCAACAGCATTCATGGAGAATTGTTGAGGACCAGCTACAGCGGAGTGATCATTACAACACTAGGAAACATGACTGCTACAATGGAGCCATTATTCAAGAACATGGGGATGTAGTGTGCCTATATTTCCTCTGCACTTCATTATGTTGAATTGGTCACCCGAGCTTTACTACCCATGCTGTGGGCTGTTGTTCTTCCATCTTCTTCTCTGACATGTTTTCAGCAAGATAGTTTCTTTTCTGCTTTTGTAATAAATGTTTGATCCTCTATTTATATAGGGATTAGACCGATAGTTAGAGCTAGCTAGGAAAAATGAAAGATAGAAGTTTTTGAAAGGGAACTGTTGTATCTTGCAGCAATCTATTTTCAAGTTCCATGTCTTGTTTTTATGTAATGAGTTTTTGAAACGCAATAAAATAGTTCTTGGTTTACATTCTGTGTTCATATTTTAGTAGAAACCGACTGAGGGGGCCCACTTGGGAGGTGGAATAGGTTAGAATAGAATAGATTTCATTTCCAGCATTTCTAGTATTTCAGATAGAAGTTACAATTTATTCATGTAGCATCGCAACTTGTGAGTGTTCTTGCAGCATCTGCAAGAATAGTTATAATGGATGTTTTAGGTTGAAATCATAGGTTTCAGTAGAGTTGCAATTTATAGAATTCATTCCAGTAAGAACATAAATGTATTCTTTTCCTGCAGCACTAGTGTAGGTTTCTTTTATGCATTTTTACCTTCCTACAGCATAAACAGAATGACTCCTTAAGGAACCTAGTGCACATATCGTGCTGACCATTTCAAGTATACGTCCCTGGGTTGACAAGTTAAATGCACCTCATAACAGGAAAAGTAGTCCTTAGATTGAATGAACCATTCCTAAGAAAGGCCTTGAGCATGATTATTATACACCTATTGTGAGGCGGTTCATTTTTGGCGCCACTGCTGGGGATGGTGTCAAGCTAGGAACATTTTCGAGTCATTTTTTCATTCCTAGATTAGTTTTTAGATTTGTCTCTCTAAAAATTGCTTCACAAGTGTGAAGAATTCAATTGAATGCATTGAAGAGAAAGGCAATGTGATGAATATGGAAGATTTCTCCTAGCAGAGCCTGCTAATTTGAACGAGGAAGTTGAAGAAGTTGAGTTACCCTTTGAGGACGCAAGCCCTGACTTTCCTGTAGCATCTTCCTCCAGGGAAGAACCATTTGATGTAAGTGGCTTCTAACCTTTTGTAGAAATCTTGGCTAGCTTCCTAGATAATTCTGGCCCAAATCCACCTAACATTAACAATCTAGTAGCCAATGCTCCTTTTCAGCAGCAACCCAACAATCAAATACCTCTAGTAATGGCACATCCTACTTTCCCATTTCCTCTCCCAAGCCTTATAAATAATGCTAATCTCAAGAATATACCCACAACTACTCTCTCAAAGTTTTATGGACTTATAACTAAGGATCCTGACACTTTCTTGTTTGAGTTTGACATACTGTGTCGAAGCTTTGACTATAATACTGATGCCCATAAGCTCAAGTTGTTTTCAGCAACACTGAAAGAGTCAGCATTACGATGGTTCATGGGCTTAGGAGCCAATGTAGCACGTACTTGGGATGAGATGTAGACATTGTTTCTATAGAAATATAAAGATTATTGCAAAGGCAGTGACCCAAAAGGAGATGATATCTTTAGGATGTCTCAAAAGGAAGATGAAACATTGGAGGACTATGTTTCACATTTTTTGTACACAATGCAGAAGAATCCCCAGCATGTACTAGTAGAGGATTCACAAAAACTAGTCTTCCTTAGAGGGGTAAATGACAACTATCTGGAGGCATTAGACTTGATGGCTGGTGGAGACATATCTCAATCTTATTGGGATGACCTCAAGAAAATCTGTCAAAACTACTCAAGGTCAACTATGAAGAAAGGCAGAGGATACCGATCCACAGTCACAAAAGGGATTGGTTCAGGCATTTCAAAGCTAGAGATATCTAATTTTCTTGCATATTTCAAGCAGGATATCATAAATGATGTAGCTACACATCTTGAAACAATGACTGCCAAGAAGAAGCATGTAGAAGATGAATCACAATTGGCTGAGTACTATCCACACTACCGCAAACAGAAGAAAGACTGTGGATGTAAGCTGGTAGCCAACCTAGAAAACCAACATTTTCCAACTAACTACATGAAGATAGAAGGAGACAATGATCAAGTGTTCCTTGTTGCTCAACGCCGACCATGGGCTTCACGACAAGGTATGCCACAAGATCCTCTACAGTTTTCAAATTTTAACAATAATCAGTGGAAAAACCAAAATTATCAGAACACTTCTTATTACTCTCAACCTCAATGGCCAAATTAGAAAAACAACCAATGGAAAAACCAACAAAATACCCAATGGCCAAATCAGAAAAACAACCAATGGCAAAACTAGCAAAATACCCAATGGCCTAATCAGAAAAATAACCAATGGCCAAATAAACAGAATCAATGGCAACCACCGCAGGGAAATTGGCAACAAAATAACCAATGGAGGGGGCCTCCATAGTTCCCTAACCAAAATTTTGGTAGTCCACAATTACCACCTCCAATGCAACCACCTGCAATAATGCCACCTCTTGTAGCAACTAATGCTAATCCAAAGCCAACCCAATTGCCTACTCAACCACAGCCAAATCCAAACAACAAACAACAGCAGTAGCAAGTGTACACTACTGACACTCAGCAGTGCCCTACTTATTCAGTAGAAATAGCTGATATTCATTTGAGGTCTGGTACAACCCTGCCTACACCTGAATATCCTATAATTACAAAAGTTGCAAACACTCCTGTAGCACTGCTTCCAAAAGCCACATTGCCAAATACCAGCCAACTGACTGATATACCCAATAGAACTGCTGTCCACACTTCAAATCCACCCTTTCCATAGAGGCTAAATAAAGAAAAACCTATACCCCAAGAGGAAGAAACATTTGATATTATTGAGCAGCTGAAAAATATGAATATTCAAATCCCACTATTTCAAGCTATCAAAGATATACCTATTTACGGAAAGGCTATTAAGTAAGCATGCCTTAAGAAGCCAGGGTGGAAGAAGAAAGACTCTCAGATAGTACATGTTGTAGGTTAATTGGCAGATATCATGTTAGAGTAATACCCAAGTATTCAGATCCTGGTAGTCCAGTAGTCGACCTGATAATAAATGGACATACTGTGAAAAATGCTCTAGTTGATTTGGGAGCAGCAATAAATGTTATGACTAAAGATACAATGCATAGGCTAAGAATAGAAGGCTTAAGAACAATAGCCATAGTGTTACAACTTGCTGATAGTTCAACTGTTACTCCAGAAGGCCTCATAGAAAATGTGATGGTAACCTTAGATTCATGGGAGTATCCTATTGATTTTCTCATCCTATCACCTAAAGTAAACTTTTTTGGCTATCCTGTAATCTTGGGAAGACCTTGGTTAGCCACTACTGATGCCAAAATTAATTGTAGATTAGGCAGTATGACAATTTCAAATGGTCAAGCCATAAGGAAGCTAGCCCTGTATCCTCCTGCCCAACCCCAGCCAAACTTGGGAGAACCTATTTGGCCAGACCTAGGAGATGAATAGGAGAAGCTTAATTTAGTAGCCTAGCTCATGATGTTGCATAGGAAATATTTTCTAAAGATGCAAGAGGAAGATGATGTGATACAGAGCATTCTAACCAATGAATGTGTTGTGGCTAAAGATGTTTTAGAAAGTTCTATTTTATAGCTATGTACCTATGAGGATTGTATGCCTCTAGCAAACCCTGAAATGATTGATCAATTATTGGTAAGCAAAATAGTTAGAAGTCTGGTACCTGAAGTGTTAATGGATGAGCTAACAACAATAGTAGAATTGTCCTCTAGACAAAGCCTCCATGTAAACAACAAGCTATCTCAATCACAGTTGGCATTATTAACAAAGATCCTCAGTCAACATGAAAAAGCCTTTGCATGGGATTATGGAGATATGGAGGGACTCAATCCAAAACTCTACACCCATAGAATCTACATCAGTGATGGAAGTTTGCCACTTTGTCAACCACAGTGGAGGATAAATCCAACACTAAGAGAAATAGTTAAAATAGAGTTGCAGAAGTTGTTGGATGCTGGATTCATCTACCCAATCTCTGACAGCAAGGAGGTATCACCATTGGTAATTGTACCTAATAAAGGAGGCAAGTGGTGTATATGTTTGGATTATAGAGAATTAAATAATGCTACAAAGAAGGACCACTTTCCTTTGCCTTTTATTGACTAGGTCTTGGATAATTTGGCTGGAAAGAAATATTTTTCCTTTCTGGATGGATACAGTGGTTACAATCATATAAGCATTGCCCCCGAAGATCAAGAAAAGACTATGTTCACATGTCCTTGGGGCACATATGCCTATTTAGTACTACCATTTGGATTATGCAATGCCCCTGCTACCTTTTAGAGGGCTGTGATAAGCATTTTTGCTGATATATCCCATGATTGCATGGAAATCTACATGGACGAATTCACTACATTTGGTGTCACATTTGAGGAAGCTCTGAAGAAATTGGAGAAAGTGCTAATCAGATGCGAGGAACATAACCTATCTCTCACCAGTGAAAAGTGCTTTCTGATGATGCAAGAAGGAGTGGTGTTGGGACATTTCATCTCCGAGGCTAGAATCCAGGTAGATCCTGCAAAGATAGAGGTAACTCTCACACTTCCTATTCCTACTAAGAAAAAATAATTCAAATCATTCCTAGGTCACGCTGGCTATTATAGAAGGTTTATCCAGAACTTTAGTCAAATAGCTAGTCCTTTGTACAACTTACTTACCAAAGAAGCTAAATTTTCTTGGAAAAAAGAATGTGATGAGTCCTTCCTGCAGCTCAAGTCACTTTTGACAACTACACCAGTACTTAGGGGTCCTGACTGGACATTGCCATTTCACATACATACAGATGCTTCAGACTATGTTGTAGGTACTGTCTTAGGACAAAAGACTAAGAACCTTGAAAATGCAATCTATCATATCAGTAAGAGTCTACATGGACCAGAGTTAAACTATACAATGACTGAAAAAGAATTGTTAGCAGTAGTTTATGCTCTAAACAAATTCTACCATTATGTGACTGGTTATCCTATCTATGTTCATACTGACCATGCAACAATTAAATATCTCATGAACAAACCTGCCATAATAGGTGGGTTAGCAAGATGGCTCCTTCTGTTGCAAGAATTTGATATAATAATCATTGACAAGCGAGGAAAAGAAAATGTGGTAGCTGATAATATATCAAGAAATCATTATGCTAAAGAAGATACTACTTTGATAGATGATACATTTCTAGATGAACATTTGTTTCATATTTCTGTCCAGAATCCATGGTATGTAGATATAGATAACTACCTAGAAGATAATAAAATGCCACCACATTTCTCTTATAAGGAAAAGAAGCTGCTTGTGGAGAAAAGCTTCCATTTCTCTTGGATTGATAACATATTATTTTACACTGGACCTGACCAAGTCATGAGAAGATGTGTGAGAGAAGATGAGACATATGACATTCTTCATGCATGACACAATGAACCATGTGGAGGGCACTTTGCAGCCAAATGAATAGCACAGAAGATTTTAACAACTGGCTACTATTGGTCTACACTTCACAAAGATGCAACAAGTTATACAAGAAAGTGTGACAAATGCCAAAGAATGGGCTGACCAACAAGATCAGATGAGATGCCCTTAAACCCACATGTGGTGGTAACACCATTCGATAAATGGGGCATGGACTTTATTGGTCCAATAGATCCTCCATCCAATGGGAAGTCATACATACTGGTGTGCACAGATTACCTGACCAAATGGGTCGAAGTGAGAGAAATGAAGCATGCAAGAGATCACAAAGTTGCTAAATTTATGTATGAAGAAATATTTACAAGATATGGCATGCCAAGAGAGCTTGTTACTGATCAAGGTACCTAATTCACCTCCAATCTGATAATAGATCTCATGAAGGAATATAATATCAGACATCGGAAATCAAGCCCCTACCACCCTCAAGCCAATGGGCAAGCAGAAGTTACAAATTGGGAAATAGGAGCAATTTTAACAAAGATAGTTCATTTGCATCACCGAGACTGGAGCACCAGACTATCTAAAGTCGTCTGGGAATATAGAAAAACATGGAAGACCGCGACAAGGTTCACTCCATTTGAACTATTATATGGTTGGGTCCATATGAAATAAGCCATGTATTTACAAATGGAGCAGTCCAGTTGAAAACAATCGATCCTGTCCACTTCAAGCTACTAGTCAATGGCCATAGACTAAAGTTGTATCACTAGCCACAGATGATAGAAGAATTTGTGTAGTAGTTCAACCAGCTATTTTTAATGGATCAATAGGTAACACTTCCTACAGCAGAGGGTGTCAACCTTCTTCGTGCAGCACTTCAACAACAATTCCTTCGATGCATGACCATAATAAAAACTTTATGTTTACATAAAGTTCAAATTCTCCATTCACTTTCTATATTCTTCTTTTCACCCCATTTCATTTCCTAATCTTTCATCCACCCACATCCACGTCATCATGTTTCTATGCTTTTAATAAAGAGATAGTGCGCTGACTCATGCGATTGCCGACACCATCATTCCACTCTCGCTAATCTTTCCTGACACGTGCAATGATTAATTAATAGGTACAAGATTTTCAAATTTATTTCCATTTTTAATGCATAGATTTAGTTGGTTATATCAAATACTATAATAAATGTATCATTGCCGCCTTAATCCAGTTCCGTACCTTCTGCCAAGTCTGACAAGTGAGGACACTTGTCAATATTTCGTAGGGGGCAGGGAAGTGTGCCAATTTCTAAAAAGTGTCATTTCTATTTACTCATTAAAAGATCCCCAAATCTGTACTTCGGCATTGTCTTAATTAAAATCTAGCTTCTGCATCACACAAGTGTCAAATGTCATACCTTTATTCTAAATAAACCCCTAACTTTCAGACTAAGATGTGACCCAGTATTAAAACCATGACATAACTCTCACTCGCATGAATATCTATGATACATTCCGTTAAAAGTAAATTATTATTGTTCACATAAAGAATACCAGAAGAATGTGAATGAGGGTCTGTGGGTTTATGTGAATTAGTCTAGAATTCAAAAGAAAAGAAGGTAATTATCAAGAACAGAGCAGAGGTTAAACAGAGCAGAGGTTCAATTTGGTAAAATGGGGGGCCAATTGTAGTGGCATGAACCAGTGGTTCATAATATTTTTCTAGCTAACATAGAGGCCGTAAGAATATTTAATTCCTGCGGATGGCTGGGGTATTTCTTAAAATTGACAGAGTTTGATGATGAAGCAGTAGCAGAATTTTTGAACACATTTGATGAGGGCCACGCAACGGTATGGGGATTGCCAGTTGTTGCAACAGAGGAGTGAATAGCGGAAGTGACTAGTTTTCCAGTAGCAGGGGAACATTATCCCAATGCCCATGATGCCGAGTCAGCTAGGGCTCAATTCACCCTACCAGGAGACCCTCCATTGGAGATCACTAAATAGGGATGCAAAAGGATGTTCATTCCACCACCATGCCAGGGGTTGGATACGCACATTATAATGTATTTCACCTATGAAGGGTGATTCTCTAATTTACATGCACATAATTTTAAGTTGCTTATTTATGTATGACATAATATCCCAATGAATGCACCCAATTTTTATTTAATATGATGTGCATTAGTGTCGAAGAAACTCAGAAAGGGAAAGACAACTCTGTTACTCACCATGTCCTGATTAAGTTACTCATAGAAAGATCTCTTAGGGATGCCTCCCCTATGATATGGGTAGAGTTCATACATCATAAAACCTTTCAGCCTCAAATTGCCCCTAATGTGCAAGTTATCCAAGATAATGCAGTCTCCGCTGATTCAGTTGCCGAGCAAAATAACCAAGGGGCAGAAACTGGAAATTTACAAGAAAATGTGCCTTTAACCACTCACATGAGAAATATACCTACTGCCGCCCAAACCAAAGGAAAATGGAAGATAGTAGGAGAAACTTCGATTCCTGCAGTTGAACCGCAAAACCCTCAAGTCTCAAGAAAGAAGAGAATGAAGTTAGTTCCTGCAGCCACTATTCCTGCAGCCACTACTCCTGCAGCAGAGATGACAAAAAGGGTTAGTAATAAAAAGGCCGTAGAAATTGAGGAAATCCCTATAAGAAGAAGTCCTAGGATGAGAGGATAGATTCCTAAAATGTCCACCAAAAGCCAGCTCTCTTCCCCCAAATAGAGGAGGAAACTCTTATCCATATTGTTCTTGATGATTCTCCTAGTCAGTCTGAAATTCCTGACATTCCTCAAAATCTAGAAGAGGAGTGTGAAGATGAGCCAAATGTATGTCAGAATGACCTAGGATCCAGCCAGTAGGATGTTCCAACTCGTGAGGAAGAAACCCCTACAAATCACCAGATGCCTTGCACAAGAAATACTATAGTTTCTTATAAACGAACTTGGTTAATAAAATTCTTAGAGCAGTTATGGAAAGAACAAAGAAAGAAGAATAACCAAGATGAAAATAATGGTCCGATTACTCTGCAAATGCTTCTTTTTTAGTTATATAATAAATATGTGGTTACCACCACTCTGCATGAAGAAGAGAAAAAGAAATTGTAGAAAGAAATAATAGAACAGGAAAAGGAAATTGTAGAATTGAAAGATTAGTTGACAAAAAAGAAACAGAGAATGGACCATGCTCTTAAACTAACTGACCAGGTCATTCCTTGTAGACCTCCACCCAGGGTCTATACTATCTATCTCAAAGAACAATTCCTTCTATTCCAATTGATGATGACCCTCAAGGATATAAATGCAGAGTTCAAATCAGCCCAGGAATTCTATGGGTTATA
>MU225664.1:2798646-2814935 GCA_018584345.1 Thuja plicata | reverse complement strand
AATTCCTTCTATTCCAATTGATGATGACCCTCAAGGATATAAATGCAGAGTTCAAATCAGCCCAGGAATTCTATGGGTTATACCAAACACTTCCATCTTGGCAACAAAACCTACTTTGTGAGTTGTATGTGCATAATTTTATCATCCCTAAAGAGACTAAATGGAATCCCCTACCTTACATAGGGGATATACACCTAAGGGCTCTAATGTTGTGGATGCAAAATGAGGCCAATTATGATAGGTAGTTGGGGAATTACAGAGATATTGAGAAGAAAAAACCCCTACCATTAAGAGCAGAAAGTAGTCAACTAGAAGTATTCCTGAGGGATTGGTTCAGACTAACATATGGGAATGTTAAAAAGGAGATTAGAGATAAAAAAATTTAAACTCAGAGTAGAAGTTTATGCAGAATATGATATAATTTCCTACTTTGTCTTCCAAAGAGCTCTAACCAGTGCCAGAAGTAGATGGGGCAGATTATCAGAGGTCTTTAAAAGATCATAACCACATAGCCCCATTAACCTTGAAGTAGCTATACACCGGGCACCAAAGTACATAGCACTGGGAAGGAAAATCAGACAGGAGCTCTGGTGTCCGCTCACAATGCAATCGCCCATGCTTCTTTGGCCCTTGTATGATATCAACGCTACCAGACTTGACAGGATGCAGGAAGATCACATAAGGGAAGTTTGGGAAAGAACAAGGGGATTCTACTACTCCTTTAAGAGCCAGAGGAGGGGAAGAACTGAAGTTGGTGACTACAGGTCAATTTCCAGAAGGTGCAATTCTTGAGGAAAAGCATTTGATTAACCAAGGGGCAGATGATAAGGCTAAATTATTGCCTTTGTCTTGTATAATTTTAATACTCTATTCTATTTTTTGTTAAAGTATTTGAGAGTCTAACCAGCCAAAAACTAGTGATAAAGTCTAGAAAGAATTGATGAACCATGGGTAGATGTTTATGACATATTTTTCTAATATTATACATATAGTGCAGTATTTCATAAAACCATAAGAATCTATGTTCTAATATCTAGATATTTAATTTTTTTAAGCTTGTTGCATGAATATTTCCGTATCATAACTAACTTGATAGGAGAGAAAGCAGCTGGAGAGTGGTCGACAACATTCATGGAGGACTATTGAGGACCAGCTATGATGGAGTGATCATTACAGCACCAGGAAACATGGCTGCTACAATGGAGCCATTATTCCAGGATGCAGGGATGTAGTGTGCCTATATTCTCTCTACACTTCATTATGTTGAATTGGTCACCCGAGCTTTACTACCCATGCCGCGGGCTGTTGTTCTTCCATCTTCTTCTCTGACATGTTTTTAGCAAGATAGTTCCTTTTATACTTTTGTAATAAATGTTTGATCCTCTATTTATATAGGGATTGGACCAATAGTTAGAGCTAGCTAGGAAAAATGAAAGATAGAAGTTTTTTAAAGGGAACTGTTGTATCTTGCAGCAATCTATTTTCAAGTTCCATGTCTTGTTTTTATGTAATGAGTTTTTGAAACACAATGAAATAGTTCCTGGTTTACATTCTGTGTTCATAGTTTAGCAGAAACTGACCAAGGGGGCCCACTTGGGAGGTGGAATAGGTTAGAATAGAATAGATTTCATTTCCAGCATTTCCAGCATTTCTAGTATTTCAGATAGAAGTTACAATTTCTTCCTGCAGCATCGCAATTTGTGAGTGTTCCTGCATCATCTGCAAGAATAGTTATAATGGATGTTTTAGGTTGAAATCATAGGTTTTAGTAGAGCTGCAGTTTATAGAATTCATTCCAGTAAGAAGATAAATGTATTCTTTTCTTGCAGCACTAGTGTAGGTTTATTTTATGCATTTTTACCTTCCTGCAGCATAAGGAAAATGACTCCTTAAGGAACCTAGTGCACATATTGTGCTGACCATTTCAAGTATACGTCCTTGGGTTAACAAGTTAAATGCACCTCATAACAGGAAAAGTAGTCCTTAGATTGAATGAACCATTCCTAAGAAAGGCCTTGAGTGTGATTATTATACACCTATTGTGAGGCGGTTCAGGACTCATTCAAAAAAGTCTTATTCCATGTGTCATCCCATCATTTTTGGCCCCTAAAAAGGATGGAAAGTGGAGGTTGTGTACTGACAGTAGAGCCCTAAACAAGATTACTATAAGATATAGATTCCCCATGCCCAGAATTGAGGATCTATTGGATCAACTAGGAGGTGCTTGCTACTTCACCAAGATAGACTTGAAGTTTGGATACCATCATATCAGGATCAAACTAGGAGCTGAATGGAAGACATCATTCAAAACTACTGAAGGTTTGTTTGATTGGTTAGTAATTCCCTTTGGGCTAAGCAATGCACCTAGTACTTTCATGAGGCTTATGAATGAGATATTCATTGATTTCATTGGAAAATTTGTTTTTATTTACCGTGATGACATACTAATATTCATTCATAGCAAGGAGGAGGATCTTGATAATGTGGAAGAGGTTCTAATGAGACTTCATCAGCACAAGTTGGTGATCAACTTGGAAAAGTGCATGTTTATGAAGAAGGAACTTGTGTTCCTAGCATTTTTGATCTCACAAGGTACCCTCAAAATGGACCTGGAGAAGGTTGAAGCAATCATCAATTGGCCCCCACAAAAGAACCAAGGTGATGTAAGAAGCTTGCATAGACTTGCCACATTCTATAGGAATTTTATCAAAAATTTGAGTCATGTGTGTTCACCAATACTTGACACCATTAAAGGAGGTAGAAAGAATAAGTTTTCTTAGACAAAGGAAGCAAATGATGTATTTCAATACTTGAAAAATAGAGTTTCTCAATACCCTATCTTGGTTCTACCTGATTTCAACAAGGTCTTCACTATGGAGATAGATGCAAGTAATTTGGCCATAGGTGCAGCCCTAAGCCAGCAAGGTAAGCCAATTGCCTTCTTCTCTGAGACATTAAATGAGGCCAAAAAGAAGTATTCAACCTATGACTTGGAACTCTATGCCATGGTCCAAACCCTCAAGAAATGGAGGCACTATCTAATCCCTAAGGAATTTGTGGTATATACTGACAACCATGCATTAAGTTTTCTCAATTCACAGGAAAAGCTCTCTGTCAGACATCTTAAATGGGTGAAACAATTACAGGCCTACACCTTCAACATCAAGCACAAGAAGGGTGTAGAAAACAAGTTTGTTGATGCCCGTAGCTGAAGAGTGGGTCTAGTTGAAGAGATACAACTTCAAAGTGTGGGAATTGATTCCCGCAAACACCTATACCCTGATGATTTTGATTTTGCAGAGATTTTTCAAGTTTGCACAAAGATGGTTGGAAGATACCATACTGATCTTTCTGAATACCTAATTTAGAATGGACTCCTATTCAAAGGAGCTCAACTATGCATTCCCAAATGTTCAATGAGGAGAAATATAATAAGGGAGAAACATTGTGGTGGCCTAGAAGGACACTTTGGCATTGACAAGACAACATACATGGTGAAAAGAAGTTATTTTTGGCCAAAGATGAACAATGATGTTAAAAAGTTCATAAGGACTTGCACCATTTGGCAGCAAGCTAAAGGTGTGTCAACAAATCAAGGGTTATATAAACTTTTACCAATTCCCTCTAGACCATGGGAATCAATCTCAATGGATTTTTTAATGGGGTTGCCTAGAACAAAACAAGGTTTTGATAGTGTTTTTGTGATAGTGGATAGATTTAGTAAAATGGTCCATTTTGTACCATGTAAAAGCACAAATGATGCTTCTCATATTTCACATCTCTTCTCTAAAGAGGTAGTTAGGATCCATGGTTTGCCTCAAACAATTGTATCTGACAGGGATGTGAAGTTTCAAGGCCACTTTTCAAGAAATTTGGAACTAATCTAACCTACAGCTCTGCGTATCACCCACAAATGGATGGGTAGACTGAGGTGGTAAATAGATCCTTAGGAAATCTCCTAAGATTCCTAACCAAATTGTATGCTTAGAGTTGGGATCTACTCTTTCCCCAAGCAGAGTTTGTATTCAATGACTCCATGAATAGGTCAACAGGCAAGACCCCCTTCTAAGTAGTGTATGGCCTTCATCCCAAAGGACCATTGGGCCTAGTAGAACTACCATCTTATTTCAAAATCAGTGCTCAAGGATAAGAAATGGTAGAGCTTATTACAAAGGTGCAGCATGAGGTAAAATAAATACTACAAAGATCCACTTTGAAATACAAGGAACATGCAAACAAAAGAAGAAGGGAAATCCACTTCAAAGTTGGAGATAAGGTATGGGAATTCTTGAAGAAAGAGAGACTACCTAAGCGTAGATATTCCAAGCTTCACATGAAAAAAGTAGGACCATGCAATATCCTCAACAAAATGGGTGAGAATGCATATGAGATCTCTCTTCCCCCTACTTTGCAAATCTCTCCAATTTCCAATGTTGCAAACCTCACCCCCTACAAAGGTATAACAGGTCCAACAAATGAACAAGATGAGCAAGCAGATATGAATGATGAAGAATATGTCACCAACCTCCCTCAAATAAAACCAGTTGAGTTGGAGGAAATTTTGGACACCAAGTTGCAGAAGTAGACCAGAACCAAGAAATACATGTAGTACCTAGTCAAGTGGAAAGGACTCCCCAACATAGATGCAACTCTGATGACTGAAGACTAGATCAAGCAGCATGGAACTTCGGTGGAACAGTTACCCTCAAGTAGGAACTTGAGCTCTAAACTTCAAGGGGAGTATGGTGCAGGAGCACCCTCACAAAACTAAGAGTCTTTGATGCTCTTTTGGATCCTTTGATGATCCTAGTAGCCTTTAGGACACTCTAGAAATAAAGGTTATGATTGGACCCTACTTGTAAGGCCTAGTCCCAAGTTTGGCATTGATAAGCCATTGGTCAACTATTTAAACTAGATTCCTTAGGATTTAATGTTTTAAATGTTTGGATCCATTTTAGATCATTAGACTTAGGGGTGGACTGAGTTGGGTCACCTAGGATAGAAAAGTTGCTAAAAAGTTGTAAAAATTGCTTTGCAACTTTGACAACTTTTTGCAAAAAGTTGTAAACATCCCCCCAATGGTCATATGGTTTGAAAATTAGTTAGTAATTGATGGGGAAGCCTTCATAAGCCCTACCAGGTGGGTGGAAGGGATGATGATGTAATTTTTCATTTCAAATCAATAAAATACTACCATTTCTCTACAAATTTTGAGAACAGTTACAGTGTACGAACTAGTACAGACAAGAGAGCATGATATTCTGAAACCAAATTTTTTTACTATGAATCTACTCTCATTTGCAAGTGATTTCATTCTTTGATCAATTTTAGTTTGGAAGTTATCAAGGTTTTGGTCTGACTGCCTGGACTGTCGGCCTAAAACCAGGGTTTCAATTTATTTTGTGTATTCTAATCGATTCCACCATGGGAATCTGATGCCCCTTGGTGGAATCCAAGTTTTTTATATGAAATTTAAGATTATGCATGTTAGATGTGGTAACTTACAAGGGGGTGGATTTGTCGTGATGCCCTAGGTGTACATCCTTATGTGTGCACCTACCAGCGACTAAGTACAGTCAACATAACTATTTGTTGGGGATTTACCAAGACCTCAAAATCAGGATTTAGAGTCCTTATGAATTCCCTCACATGTTCCCATAATTGGTTTGGGCATTGGTTTGGATGAAATAGCACTTGTAGTGCAATAGTAGACCTAATTAGGCCTAATAGCCTTGTCTTGATTAGGTGTTTTCTCATTTCTCATTCAGGTTCACATCTTGGTGCTTGGATATGATCCCAGAAGCCCAAAATGGTATCTAAATCTCCAAAAATTTTAATACATTGTATGGAAGTATTTTGGTCTAGGATCAAAATCTCTCCTAGGAAGGGCTACAAGCCTAGTTTGGGATTTGTGAAGCAACTATGTTGTATGGGTTGATTTTAGGTGAAAGAACCATTGGAACTTATTTAATAGGACCTAAGTAGAGCCCACCTATGAGCATAGGTCATCAATGGTCCATTAAGCCATTTTGGGGGTGATTGCTAGAAGTTTGGGTCAAAGTGCTTGTGAAGCCATCCATGATAGAGGGTGTAATAGGACTGGTATAACCTAGTGATTAGGTTCCCCTCTTGAGTTTTAGGTTGTGATAGCCTAACCTAGTCCTTTCCCCACACTTGTGATAAGTGTGAAACACTTTGGCTTTCAATCAGGGAGTTTTGGGTGGTGCATTGCCCCATTTTGGGTCACATTGAGGCTTTCAGCTGTCCACTTCAGAGAAAACAACATATGGACAGCTCCATCGATTGGATGGGTTAAAGAAAACTTTGATGGTGCAACGAAAGGGAATCTTGGAAGGGCTGGAGTGGGTGGATTAATTAGAGACTGGGCTATACATTCTCTGGGAGCTGTGGCTTCCCCCTGGGAATTCAGACTAACCATGTAGCGGAAGCTAAGGCAGTTCTTCAAGTTGTGATTATGGCTAAAGAGTTGGGATATTCGAAGCTATGGTTTGAGGGAGATTCCATAAATATAATAAATTGTATTAAAGGAAAGAATGACGCCTCGTGGACAATTGCACATATAATAGATAAAATTAAATCTTCTTTGCAATTGTTTTAGGAAACTTATATTTCCCACGTATATCATGAAGGAAAAAAGCCTACGGATAGCTTTGCCAATGTGGGAGGCCATAATAATGTCACTCAATTATGTAAAGGGGAAGTGGAACTTAATATCAAGATCTTAATTCTTATCAAGTACGATAAGCTTAATCACAATGAAGGCACAATTAATACAAAAATCAATGATGAATAGGACACTTAAGCTTAAGGGTAATGAAAGTTGTCAAGCGAGGGATGCAAAAATTATGAAGAACGTTACCTCACACGGATTGTGGGTATTTTCTTGCATTTTGAAACAAAGAAACCATAAGAGTCTTGTGTTTTCATCTGATCGAATCCAAAAAGTTTAGAAGATTTCTGAGAAAATGGGAGGTGGTTTGAAAATGGAGCTGTTGGATTGCACAAAATGGAAACAAAAGAAAAAAGTTTGGTGAAAATTGAAGCGTGGTGGGGTGAAATAGTACATAGAAATATTGCATGGCTGGGACAAAGATGTTACATAAAAATTTCTGGTTGGCTAGAAAAATGGCAAGGTGAATTTGTGGGGTAAGTCCTTCTCACTTACGTTGAACATTAACTCTGAGATTACGGGTCTGTCCATAGAAGATATGAAATTTTATAGGGACAACAAATGTATGGGGTCACAAGTTTTCAATATTTTCCCCAAATGTGAAGATGAAGAAGCTCTCCTGAGTAAAGGGTTTGGAGATTATGTGGACATAATAGAGATTAAGAGTATTTGGGCTGATATCCTAAAGGTTATGGTAGAGTACTTTACTCTAGATGGGTGCAACTCAAAAATCTATAATCTTCACTTTGTTTTAGTTAATCATTTTATACATAAAAATAAAATCTTGTTCCCTTTCTATCTATTTATTTCTCTGAACAATAGCATAATGGAGCACAGGAAAAAGGCCAGCAATCTGGTGTTGCATGAAGGGTTAATCCTTCTTATTGCTGACTACACCAGGAATAACATCCCAGAACCCATTCCTAAAAGGGTTAAAGGGAATGTTAAGAAAATCAAGCTGGAAAGAAAAAAATGTGGATTCAAAGAAGCTAGATAGGAGTAAGATGAAGGAAAAATTGGACAGATCAGATGAGGATTCTGAAGACCAAACCCTAGCCCCTCAGGGTAATGAAGAAGAGAACATACAGGATGAGATTATGGAGGATGATCCAATGAATGAGGATGCCCCTTGGAATAAGGAGGAGATTCTTGTAAATGAGCTAGATGATCCTACAAATGAGGAGGATGCCCATGTGAATAAGGAAGAGAAAACATCTAAGAGAAAGGAGGAGGTCGATAATAGGATTTATGAAGAAGAAAATCAAGAGAAGGAGAAAGAAGAAGAAAAAGAAAAGAAGAAAGATAATGAGGGTAAAGACAAGGAAGATTTGATCATGCAGCCTAATCTTAGGGTTGGTGATAGAAACAAGAAAAAATAGAGAAAGGATACTGGCAATCAAATAAATGTCGGGTTTGACATTGATGACAAAATCCCCAAGAGAAATGAGGATCATGGCACTAATATGGAGAAGTGGATTAGTAAGGACATGAATGAAATGAAGTAGCACTTGAAGGAGATGGAAGAATCCATGGATCCCTTTAAAGCTAAGCTGGAAAATGATCTTTTGATGAAGGTAAATAATAATAACTTTAATGAAGATATAACGGCCAGAATTACTGCTCTGGTGGAAGAGAAGCTGAAAGATATGAAATAAAAAATTAGCCACAATGAGCATATGATTAGTATCATTCTTAAACATATAAATGAGGGGCTTAAAGTCTATGTGCTTAATATTAAGGCTTTGTATACCTATCTAGAGAGAATCATGTTGGAGAATACAACTATCACTATGGAGGATAAAGCTGGGAGCTCAGGCGCAGGAACTAGAACAAGAAGCGGCATCAAAAGGAAACTTCTAGAAATGCCTAAGGAGATGAAAGCCCTTAAATAATCCATTGATATGATGGAAGATATGTAGAAAGAGACTGAGAAAGCCTTTGAAATTATTAAGTAGTTTCTCTTTCTATTTTGTGCTAGTAGTTTTCCTGGTAGATGTGCTGGAAACTATTTTTTGGCTGCTTTTTGTAACTCTTTTTGGTTTTTTCTGGGGTTGGCTGGGGTCTTAATTCTTGTTGTATAGCAGGATTCTATGTTTATAAGGGTTTTTTTTGTTTATCTTTTGATCTAATCTATAAATGGTTTTGGGTACCATTCAAAATCTGTATTTACCTGTATAAAAAACATCAACAACTGGAAAGTCTTTGAAGATTATAGAGATATAATCAAATTTTTAGCATGTGAACAAGAGTATGAAGATCAATGGATAGAATTGAATGCTCATGTTTAAATAGAGAATGGTAAAGAAGTGTTGTTTGGAAAGGAAATAATTCAGATTAAAGCCAAAAAGGTTCCTAAAGGCCTTGTAGAAATGGAAAGAATGTTTGACGATAAATATTCAAAAATAGACAAGAAAAGCACTAATGTTACAATGGATGAAGTAGAGAGGATAAACTTGGGAAATGAAGAGACTCCAAAGGAAATATTTGTGGGTAAAATCTTAACCCCAAAAATCAGAACAGATATCATCAGATTATTGAGAAAATATAAGCATGTGTTTTCTTGGTCCTATGATGACCTTAAAGCTTATCGAGAGGACCTTTTTCAACATGAGATACCTTTGAAGCCTAAGGCCAAACCATTCAGACAAAGACAAAGACCTATAAAACCTACTCTAGCTCCTAAGATGAAAGATGAGCTAATCAAGATGAGGGATGCTGGTATAATAAAGCCAATCAAACACTCAACATGGGTTTAGAATTTGGTCCCTTTCAGAAAGAAAAATGGGGATATCAGACTTTGTGTAGATTTCAAGAATCTAAACATATCATCATTAAAGGATAATGATGTGTTGCCTAATATGGAGTCATTACTACAAAAGGTTACAGGGAATGAATTGTTATCAATGATGGATGGATTCTCAGGCTATAACCAGGTGAAGGTAAAATAAGAGGAACAATACAAAATAGAATTTACTACACCTTGGGGTACTTATGTATATGCTAGAATTCCTTTTGGACTCACTAATGCAGGAGCTACCTTCTAAAGAGATAGATGTTTCCTTTGAGGATTTCATTGATGTAATTATGGTGGTGTATCAAGATGACCTAACTACTTACTCCAAGAAGGCAGAAGATCATTGTGGGCATTTGGAGCAGATTTTTCAAAAAGCCCTTGAGTATGGGATATCCTCGAACCCAAATAAATGCCATTTTGCAGTAACTAAAGGAAAATTACTAGGGTGTATAGTATCCAAGGATGGGTTGAGAATAGACCCTGAGAGAATTGTAGCAATTGATAAGATTGAGGTTCCTAAGAGTATTAAAAAAGATCTAATCTTTCTTTGGAAAAATAAACTTTGTAGGAATATTTGTCCCAAACTTTTCATAAGTAACTAAGCCAATTGCTATGATGTTAAAGAAAGGTGCAGACATGAAGTGGAAAAATGAATCTTTGGAAGCATTTGTAAAGATTAAAATGGAAATTAAGGAAGATCCTGTCTTCAAATCCCTAGATTATGCTAAGTCATTTCAATTATTTTCCTTAGCATCATATCATACCATTGTTGTTGTCTTACTACAAAAGAATAATGAAGGATATGAACAACCAATAGAATTCTTTAGTAAGACCCTTCAAGCTTCTGAATTTAACTATGATATCAATGAGAAACAAGCTTATGCACTTGTGAAAGCAATAAAATCCTTCAGGCCTTTCTTGGTAGGAGTAAAAGTGATAGCCTATGTCCCTAATGCAGTAATAAAGGATATATTCAAACAATCAGAAGTCACTAGGAGAAGGTGCAGATGGGTAAATCAAATTCAGGAATTTAATGTAGAGATTTAGATCACTGAGATTATCAGAGGACAAGGATTAGCAAGGTTGATAGAAGAATAAAATATGGATACATTACAAATGAATCAGATTGATCTAAGTGAAACCCATACAAGTATTGAAAGATGCCCTTGGTATACTAACATAGTATATTTCTTAAAACACATGAAATTCCCTAAAAACCTTATGATAGTCAAAAGAGGACAGTGAAATTGCAAGAATCTAAATACATCTTAATGCAAGGAGACTTATACTGGAAAAACATGGATGGGATACTTCTTTTATGTCTAGATACATATCAAGCCAAAGAGGTGCTTAAGGATATCCATGATGGAGCATGTGGTGGACACTTTTCAACAAAAACCACTGCACACAAGATATTGACTGCAAGGATATTATTGGCCTTGCATATTTAAGAATTGCCATGAATATGTTCAGAGATTTGAATCATGTCAGAAGTTTTTCAGGAAAACTCAAATATAATGGTTCATTACCTCTTAACCCTATGACTACTGAAGAACCTTTCCAATTGTGGGGTACTGATTGCATAGGTGAAATTGTTGATAAATCTAGTGGTGGACATAAATGGATTTTGGTAGCCACTGACTACTTCACTAAGTGGGTAGAAGCTATACCAACCAGACAAGCTACTAGTAAGGTGGTAATCAAGTTATTGACTGAAAAGATATTGACAAGATTTGGTGTTCCTCAAAAGATTGTATGTGATAATGATATGTGTTTCAGATTTGTAGAATTCACTGAATTTTATGAGAAATATGGCATAAATATTTCTTACTCATCCCCTTATCATCCTCAAGCAAATGATCAAGAGAAATCTAGCAACAAAAATATAATGAAGATTATCAAAAGAATGTTAGATAACAATAAAAGATCATGGGATTCAAAGTTACCACTTGCACTTTGGGTAGGCAGAATTACAATTAAAAAGTATACTGGATATGCCCCATATGAGATTGTTTATGGAAATAAAGTTCACTTACCACTAAACAATTTGTTGCCAGTTTACAAGTTTGTAAATAATGAGCAATGGGAAGAAGTGGATTTCATGGAAGATAGACTCCAAAAGCTTGCAGAATTGGATGAGATAAGGAATCAAACTCATGAAAGGAATCAAGAATTGCAGAAGAAAGTAAAAGATTTTTTTGATAAGAAGACTATAAAAAGGAAATTTTAGGAAGGAGATGTGGTTTTAAGATGGACTGTTAAAGATCAAGAAAAAGGAAAAAATGGAAAGTTTGAGGCTCTATGGGTAGGACCTTTTGTTATTTTTGGTAAAGGAGGTGATGATTCTTACATCTTATAGGATTTGGAGTGTTACAATCATGAACTTCATGTGCATGGTCAGTATCTTAAACCTTTTTTCCATTAAAGATAACAATTGGCAGGTTTGTTTTTCTTTCTTATCTTTGCATTATGTATTATATACTTTTATTTTCTAATGGTATGATTTCCAGAGATAGCTTGGATCTTGCTGTAGCTTGGATCTTGTTGTGTTCAGTTATAAAAACACATCCCCAGAAAGAGCCACTAGTGGAACTCATGTCTGCAAATCAATTTGTATCCATGATCAGTCAGGGAAGTAACTCTTTTATATGTTTATCTTTTATAGCCATTTTATATACTAATTCTTACTTATATTCTTTACATTGTCTATCAAAGCTATATTATTTAAATCGATGTCTTTAAATTGTTATCCTTATCTACCATTGATGTCTTCTTATTCCCTTTGATGCAGTTTTAAAATCTAGCAGGGTCAAGGTTGAAATACAATTATTGTAGTTAATATAGAGTATATGCAACCATATAATGCAACACTTATCTTCTGATTACCTATAGCATGGTGGTGCAACAAGATAGCGAGCAAATATTCTATCCATCACAGGGTGGAAAAGTATTCTAGTTTTGACCTCCATGATAAATGATAATAGTCAAATTGAGTTGTCGACGGTTGAAAGCTCACGACTAATGTATACGCAGATTTATTTTAATCAATTTGGTGTCATATAGCGATCACTGTGTGTCATAAGTATTTAGTTTGACTAAAGCTACCTTGAGTCACATCCAATCACATTGATATTTGATCCAATGGCTCTATGCAATGGTGCTATTGCAAGATGCACACCATTTAAACATCACGCGGTGGAAAAAAGGATGACATGTATCCTGGGCCTGCCAAGATGTACAAATAGAATGATGTGGACACATATGTTGGCACTTTATTGGTAGGACATGATGATTAGGTAACACAGAAGCATGAAAAGTAGAGTAAAGACTGGATTAATTAAGTGATATCTTTAACCCCGTTCTTTAAATCAACGGTTGTGACTTAATCGATCAGGTAAAGATGATCAGATAATAATTAAATCATTTGAAAAGTTATGTGACCATAGGATGAAATATCTATGGCTCTACATGATGACATGATGGGGATGACTAAGCGTTAACAAATATGTGATAGTGCAGGATGCGAAACATGTCCTCAATCGGAAAATGACAAAAGACTTTAGCAACAATATTAAAACTAATTTACTACATGGAATTTTAAATATTAAACCTTTGAATATGTATAGTTAGAAAATGGAAGCACTTCCATTTTTATACTGGTTTAGCCTTCCGAGTGAGTGGTTTGGGGTCATGACAAGCGCCTTGATCGGGTTCCTGATCTTGACATGGCTTCCCTCCTGATATGCCTTTCTGTCCACCATTTTCTGACCTCATTTCTGCATTCTGGGATAAAGATCTGTGTTTTTGGGATTCAGGGACAGGTTCAACCTCCTAGGACAGGGTTGACCTCAGCCCTGACCTAGGACAGGGTTGAAATTGGCTTTGTCCTAGGACAGGGCCGACCTTGACCCTGTCCCAGGGTCCAAATCCTAGGAACTTTTGGTTTCTCGGATGTCGGTCCTCACAAAAAGTTTCCTCCCGCTTCCGGGTCGGCTGTTTCGGGTTCTGAAGCATGGATTCCTAAATTGTATTTAATATAGGTCCTCTCCTAGGGGTAAAGGCTTTAATGGTGATTTAATCACCCTATGTAGGCCTCCTTAGAAGATTGTTCCCTAATTTCATATAAAAGGGAAGCTTTCTCTCTCATTTTCTCCAAGTCTTCGAATTCAAGCATTGAGCACAAGGAGTGGTGATCAAGCATCCTCAAATTACTTTCAAATGTGATTCAAGCAAGCTAAGGAGTGAGATTTGAAGCAAGCATTCATCCATTCAAGCATCCATTTTCATGAAGGAGATCCATTGGAGGCCATTGAAGGATTCAAGCTACAAGGTGCCCTTTTGGTGATCTCTCCACCCATCTTCTTCCAAGCCCTTTTCAAGATCAAGAACCCATCCAAGACTTAGTGTTGGAGATCTATAAGAAAGATATTGAAGACATCCTACCATTCTACATTCCATATTTTGATGCATACTTGTGGATTCATGGATTTGAATCCGCCATAAGGACTTTACAAGCAAGGTGAATTTGAGTTTTTACTTTGTTATCTTTATGCAATTTCAATTAAACATTAAGGTTAATTCCAAAACTGGGGTTTGACCAAGGCAAACCCCTCCCCCACAACAAAAAAACCTTTCTTTTTGTAGGTATAGGTTTGGGACTGTAGATCTAAGACTAGATCTAGATACCCTTTTCAGTCTTCTTTCGGATAGCGCGAATAGGGACACTTTCGGATCTATGCAAGACAGGGTTGGCATTTGTGGTACAGGGTTGATCTTTTTCATAAGATGACATCAGAATGGAAAAATATTTCTGGGTTTTGTTCATCTCTGCATTCCAGTTCAGGATCAACTGTTAGATTTTCCAGAAAGAGTCTATAGACCTTAGAAAATAGCAATCTTTGATCTACAATTTTGTAAGGTTAGTTCTTCCTCCTATCCTTTTCAATTATGATAATCAAGCATATTTACTTAATCAATTTATAGAATTTAAGATCCCCTTTTCTTGTTCTCTTTCCAAATAGTTGATTCACTTGTGCATTAACCCTTCTACTTGGGTTGATCAAATTGGATCTCCTATTTGTGTATTTGAGGGTGAAAGAAAGGAGCATATTATCTTCCCCTAATAAAAATTACAATATACAATCAATATCAAACTCAATTAAGTGTAAAAGGTGAAATAGGGTTAAGGATTTCAACACACTTTAACAATTAATCAATCAATTAAACCCCCTTTCAATCTTTACATTTTATCCTTAACAAACCCCATCTCTACACACACACACACACACACACACACACACACACACACACACACACATATATAAAATTTTGGTGAACCCGCGATAGACAACTCTTTCTTTTTGGTGTTAGATTTACATTGTGTATGTTGGATCGTGCATGTTCTTTAAAATTACATTTTAATTCAATAAATCTAAATTTTGTATTAGTTCATTTGCATTGTATTGGTGTATGAGCTTTACCACATCTAGTCCTACTTATAGTATCCCGGTTAGAAGAAGCCGTAGACTTATGGGTTCCTTGGATCCTGAGTCTTCCACTCCTTTCCTTAGGATCCTGGATGACAACTTAATTACTCATGATTCCAATCCTTCTATGGAGCCTAACTCTTCTCACTCATCTCATGATGAGGATGACGCTTTAAGAGTTTCTCCTGAACAAGTGCAAAATCTTTCAACTAAACTTGATAAAATGGGAAATTGGCTTATCCAAGAAAACCATAATCAAGATTCCATTCAAGCTATAGAGGCTCTTACGAAAGTTCTCTTTGATAATGATCAAGGTATTAATTTCTTGCGTAGTATTACTCATCTTGTGAATTTGAATGTTAAACCTTTATCTCAAGGCTCAAGAGTTAGGATTCACACCTATTGTCACTAGTGTAGGACCTTCTTCTATTCCTCTACCTAGTATTCATACTTATACTCCTCCTTTGATAACAACTTCTATTCCAAGTGCACCTATTCCTGTGAGTGCTCCACCAGTATCTTTACCTACCTCACAACCTTCATATCATAGTGTGCCTTTTACTTATACTGATCCTCTTCCAACTGTGGTTCCTAATGTTCCACCAATTGTGTCTTCTATTCCTGCTACTTCTTACACTTTTCCTAGTGTTCCTAATATTGTTATGCCACCTGTTTCCTCTAATGATTCCACAATTATTAGTTTGGCTCAAACTATGTCATCTTTACAACAACTTGCATCTTTAACTCAATCCAAATTTAGTATTCCTACATGTGATATGGGTAGCCCTTTATCCCTAGACATCATTCGTGCTACTGTCCCTCAGTAAGCTGATATAACTCATCTTGAGAATTACAATGGTAAATGTGATCCTGTTACTCATGTTAAAACATTTCAAATCCTTTGTAGTGATTATGCTCATGACCATAGGATTTTATCTAAATTGTTTTCTAGAACCTTTCGAGATAAGGATTTACAATGGTATTGTTCCTTACCTCCTTATTCCATTGATTCTTTTCCTAAACTTGTCAATTCCTTCATTCAACAATTTCAAAATAACATTGGACCACATGTGTCTTTGTCTGATTTAATGCATTGTAAACAAAATGTTAAGGAAAAATTGACTGATTTTATTGGTAGATTTAAGTATTTGTATGCTCAGATTTCTTATCATGTTCCTGATATTGATATTCAACATATTGTAGACACCCTAAAATGGACAGGCTTGCAACTTTACATTAAAACCCTAATTTTCATCTATTAATTAATGGTTTCTTAATCATTAATTAATCATCTATTTTCTTCTAAATTCACCTTTCT
>MU225664.1:2783235-2797763 GCA_018584345.1 Thuja plicata | reverse complement strand
TTTATTGCAAATTTACAAAAAGATATTAGGGATAAGATTTTTCTTACTGAATTTACCTCCTTTCAACAATTGTGTGCAGCACTTCACCATTATCAATTACAAGTGAGTCAGTTTGAGAGAAACACTCAAATGGCTCCTGTTCCAGTTGATAAGGGTGACAATGCTCCTAATCCTAATAATTTTCAGAAACCTAATAATTATGTCAAGGTTAATAAATAGACGAATGCAGTTGTTGATCAAGTTGCAGCTACATCCAATAGTGCTTCTGCATCCACTACTTTCAGTATGAATCGTATGTTTACTCCTCTCTCTGAAACTTTGCATTCTATAATGAGTAGGTTGTTAAGTGCTAGTATGATTACCTTACCTCCTATTCGACCTCTTCTTCCTACCATGATAGCTTCAAAATCCTTTGATTCTACCGCTTTTTGCCAATACCATCGCCATAATGGCCATGACACTGAAAAATATTACTCTCTAAAGCATAAGATTCAAGACTTGATTGATTCTAAAGCTTTATTTGTTGATAATTTTGATGGTAATGGGAACAAATTTGTTTCTCCTCCTAATCAAAACCTCCAAATTTATACCAATCCTTTACCTACACATGATACTAATACTATAGTTCAACCATCTTCTGTAGACATCGTTTATGATTCAAAGATGGATGCTCTTAATAACATTGTTAACCATGTGGAGAGTGTTTCACCATCTAAAATTATTGTTCAAGATCCTTCACCTCCACTTCAACTTCCAATTCCACCTAAAACTCAAAAACAAACTAAGGACAAGCGACCTAGGGAACTTTTGATTACTATTGATGATAAGTAGGAGATATTTTTCCACAGCAAGTAAATTGGGTTTAACCATGGAGTAAAATCCGTAGTTAAGCGCGCTCGAGCTAGAGTAGTACTGGGATGGGTGACCTCCCGGGAAGTCCCGGTGCTTCACCTCTGTGAGCATCACCTAGATCCAATGAGTGATAAGTGTTTCATTCATTCTCATGAGAGATGGGTTCATGTGAACCACTACTCATGAATTATGGGTCAATGAGTTTGACTCAAAAACTACACAGTTGAATCCTGATAGCAATATCACTACCTTTGATGATTCTGAAACAATCAAAGCTCCCGATGGTCCCCTTTATATCTATGCTAGGATTGCTGAGATGTCTACCCATGGTTGTCTAGTTGATCCCACATCTTTATTCAATGTTATTACTAAGGAAAATCTTTTCATGAACGGATTACAACGTGATTTTTATGATTCATCTGATGAATGGATCCAAACTTGTAATGGCTTTCTTTATTCTGCACTTGGTTCTATTACCTTACCTGTTGAACTTTGTGGTAAAGTTGTAGATACTACCTTTATCATTATTCCTACTTCAGATCAATTCCAAATAAAATTTGGTTTACCTTGGATAACTGCTATGCAGGCTATTGCTTCTCCCATTCATAAATGTCTTAAGTTCATTCATAATGAAGAAGTCAAAATGATTAATCATAGTTTGTTTCAACCTTCTAGGCCTAGAGATTGTGCTACTCTTGATTTTCTTTGGCCTTCATTACCTAGCTCATGCCTGCCTCATCCTGACCATCTCTTTCACTCTTATCAAGCTTACAAACATCACAAAATTGCTGAGTTAAGTATGCCTCAGATTTATTCCAACCGTGGTCTTTTACCCACTCCTGCAATACCTTCTTTATCCAGTACTACTAATAAAATTGATCAAACTTCTACTCTTCCATTACAACCTATCCAAACTCCTCCTATAGAACCTGTGAAGGAACTAGTTGTCATTCCTCCTAGTTCTCAGCATGTGACAAACAAAGTTAAATGTAACAAATTTGCTAATGAACATCTTAAGAAGCATAGAGATAATGCTAGAGCCCATGCTTCTATGATGCAAAACTCTTTACCTACCTTCGATCAACCTATGCCTAATTCTATTATTCATGATGTTAAGACAAATGAGTATGATGATCCTATTCACATCTTGGATCCTATTTCAATCCATCTTGATGAGGAGGACACTCTTGATGATCCTATTGATCTTAGTGATGAATATGATACTGTTGATCTTGATAATGATTTACCTCACATGCTGTCAACTAAATTAACAATTACACCTAGTAATGAACATTGTGATTCTCAAGAGGATCCTTGTTTGGAACTAGCTATCATTCCTACTATATTGGATATAGTCCCTCTTGCGAGTTTCCCACCTACCCTAAATAACATAAACCAAGATGGGGAGGGTTGACAACATGCTTGATTTGCTCATCCTTTATGGTATTCTTTTGTGTGTTTGTATGTTGTAAAGTGTTTCCCCCATAATGTGCTTTTATATGTTTTTTAGATTCCCTTATACGATCTTTGGTACTCTGTTGGTGTGAGGTAATAAAGGAATCACAACTGTTGTTCAATTCCTCTATATGTATCTACATTCTTCTATATGTTGTTTCATATTATGTTGTACTTGTGCTATTGTTTGTAACTATTTTCCTTGTATAATCTGCTTGGATCTATGAAAGGGTAGCACTGATTCTTTTTGGTCTCCAGGTTGTGGTCCGAAAAGATTCCTCTTCATAATTCTTAAGTTTCTTTCCTCCTTTGTGATTGTCGTTCTACTTTCTTTGGGGAGTGATGTCAATTCATTTGCAATAATATCATATTTCTATGTACATGTTATCATATGATCATATTGACCCCACATTAGGTAGATCCCTCTTGTGTCCTTATGTATGTTTATGTTTTATTTTCCTTGATTTGACTCTCTCTCGGGGCATTTCATAGTGAAAACGTAATCCGTAGAGTTGCTTATGTTTCCTTTAAAACCATTGCTCCTATTAAAGTGTTAGCAATGAATTTAACATGGGGGAATACACTCTACTCACTTGTTGTACACACATGCACATTCAAGATGGTTTTCAAATATTTAACACTTTTCCCTTTACGAATTAAAACAAGCTAATCCTTAAAGCATGGTCATTTTACTTTTTTTTAGGATCTCTCGATCCCTCCAGTTTAAATTTACACAGATCTCTTGATCTTGCCAGTTTTCAATTTACAATGTTTTGATCCCTTTAAGAATGGATCTCCCTGATGGGTTGACTAGTGAGTAGCCACATTCACTAGGTAGTTCAACTCCATCTTTCTAGTTACGCTTTTGTGTGGTTCACAATAGGACATAAGTTCTTATTGGGCGAGATAATCACACCCTTTTCTTATTTTTTCTCTCTAAGTGATGTCTCTCTTATCTTAATCTTAGGGTTGATAAAGACTTAAGTCCCTTGGGGGCTTGAGGTTTTCTTTATCCATTTTTATTCCAATAAGATTGTATTTTCTGTATATTCTCCTTTACCAAGAGTTTGTGTTTAACTCATACTCTTGCTAAAGTGGGGGTTAAATGTATAGTCAGAAAATGGAAGCACTTCCATTTTTAGACTGGTTTAGCCTTCTGAGTGAGTGGTTTGGGGTCATGAAAAGTGCCTTGACTAGGTTCCTAATCTTGACATGGCTTCCCCCCTAATCTTCCTTTCTATCCACCATTTTCTGACCTGATTTTTGCATCTAGGATACAGACCTATGTTTATGGGATTCAGGGACATGGTCAACCTCCTAGGATAGGGTTGAACTTGGCCCTAACCTAGGATAGGGTCAACCTCAACCCTTTCCTAGGAAAGGGCCAACCTCGACCTTGTCCCAAGGTCCAAATCCTGGGAACTTTTGGTTTCCTGGATGTCGGTCCTCACAAAAAGTTTCCTCCCGCTTCCGGGTCAGTTGTTTCGGGTTTCGAAGCCTAGATTCCTAAATTATATTTAATATAGGTCCTCTCCTAGGGGTAAAGGCTTTAATGGTGATTTAATTATCCTATGTATGCCTCCTTAGAAGATTGTGCCCTAATTTCATATAAAAGGGAAGCTTTCTCTCTCATTTTCTCTAAGTCTTTGAATTCAAGCATTGAGCACAAGGAGTGGTGATCAAGCTCCTCAAATTACTTTCAAATTTGATTCAAGAAAGCTAAGGAGAAATATTTGAAGCAAGCATTCATCCATTCAAGCATCCATTTTCATGAAGGAGATCCATTGGAGGTCATTGAAGGATTCAAGCTACAAGGTGCCCTTTTGGTGATCTCTCCATCCATCTTCTTCCAAGCCCTTTTCCAGATCAAGAACCCATCCAAGACTTGGTGTTGGAGATCTATAAGCAAGAGATTGAAGAAATCCTACCATTCTACATTCCATATTTTAAAGCATACTTGTGGATTCACAGATTCGAATCCGCCACAAGGACTTTACAAGCAAGGTGAATTTGAGTTTTTACTTTGTTATCTTTATGCAATTTCAATTACACATTAAGGTTAATTCCAAAACTAGGGTTTGACCAAGGAAAACATCTCCCGCACAACAAATAAACCTTTCTTTTTGTAGGTACAGGTTCGGGACTGTAGATCTGAGACCAGATCTGGATACCCTTTTTAGTCTTCTTTCAGATAGCGTGAACAGGGACACTTTCAGATCTGTGTAGGACAGGGTTGGCATTTGTGGTACAGGGTCAACCTTTTTCATAAGACGACATCAGAATGGAAAAATATTTATGGGTTTTGTTCATCTCTGCGTTCCGGTTCGGGGTCAACTGTCAGATTTTCCAGAAACAACAGACCTCAGAAAACAACAATCTTTGATCTTCAATTTTGTAAGGTTAGTTCTTCCTCCCATCCTTTTCAATTACGATAATCAAACATATTTACTTAATCAATTTACAGAATTTAAGATCCCCTTTTCTTGTTCTCTTTCCAAATAGTTGATTAACTTGTGCATTAACCCTTCTACTTGGGTTGATCAAATTGGATCTCCTATTTGTGTATTTGAGGGTGAAAGAAATGAGCATCTTATCTTCCCCTAATCACAATTACAATATACAATCAATATCAAACTCAATTAAGTGTAAAAGGTGAAAAAGGGTTAAGGATTTCAACACACTTTAACAATTAATCAATCAATTAAACCCCCCTTTTAATCTTTACATTTTATCCTTAACAAACCCCATCTCTCCCCACACACACACACACACACACACACACACACACACACACACACACACACACATATATAAAATAGGATATACTCAGTATTTTTATTATTATTGACTATTTGACTGTCCATGCATATTAAAAAGGTGGCAAACATGATATAATCGGATGATCCAAATTTCTTGACGTTAAGATGAATGGTCATATGCCGAAATGATGAAAAAAGGTTGTGAAGGAATAATAAACACCATGGCTTCAGTTGATAGAAGATGAATAACTTGATTCCAGAGACCATGCACAAATATACCTATGTGGTCTACATGCTCAAAGCCATTGATTCAGAATCATCAATACCAAATGAAGGATATGTTAGAGATGAGCGATATGGTTTCAAAGATGACAATATAAATAATACTGTCATACTAAACTGGGTTATTCGATACATCAATGATATCTGAATCCATGCAGAGAATATGAAGAGATTATCATGGATAGATACATCATTAGGATACTATCATGATGTCAATCCACTATTCTCATTCATCGACTCAGACATGCTATGCATAGATCATGAATAAAACTGTGGATGGATATACGATTTGAATATCATTATAATGAAAATCTATTGGTTTTCATTTTCACAGGCATATTAAGAAAGAGTTGTTAAATTATTATGAGACCTAATCAGTCGATAACTATTATTGAAAAAGGATAATTGGTTATCACATTATTGTAATTAAACATTCAGTTACTGATCCTAGGTTAGGTTTTTGTTATCAAACGATGTGTTAATATAAAGCTTGTTTGCATCCTATGGGTTTCATACTTATAAGGATACCAAGATCAACACATAAGACATAATAAGATAGACTGTTACTATAGTCAAATGGATTAGATGGATCAATAACTACAAATGTGATCTCTTTTGTACTATTTTCCATAATTAATAAAGATAATTCCTTTCTCTTCATGTATGCAATTATTTCATTAATCATTTGACAATTAGTCCCTTGGATAAACCAATATAACTTCTTCAAAGTGATATTTTGATGTGCATGCTTCCTGATTTGATTCATAGTATATATTTCAATTAGTTTTCTCATTTTGCATGGTTAAATTATATTGATTGAGTCCTCAGTCAATTGGTCTGTCATCTGAGAAGTATTACCCCTTTCAAATATCTTTGAATTTGTTTCTAAGTTGCATGTACATTCCATAACACATTTGAAGTGATAAGTTTTCTTGCAAAACTATCTCTGAGGTTGAACATAAGATTGGAATGATAGTGACTCTATTGCCCATAGCTGATTAAGGCACTGGTCTTTCTTGTTCATTGGATTTTGGTCATAGTTTCATTATTTAAGGTTTTGAGATACTATATCCATCTACTATATTCAGTTTATATCTTGAATTCATTCATCATTCTTTAAATACTTACAACATTACATAAAGCACTTTAATAATACGTTGCTCTTGGTTTCAGGATATTAATATTACTTTGCCATACTTTGAGAGAAAAGAGTTTGGAACACATATTATCTTCTCTAAAAATCCCTAAGGATTTGGGAGACAAGTCAAGGGTATAGGCCTACCAGCCTTGGTTCTGCAGAGCCAAAATTGCATAAGGTTGAGACTCGGATCAGGTTGAAACCTTGTTTGTTGGCAAATCAGTTGGGTTTCTCATCATTGGATAGGAAAAATCTATAGTATATCCAATCTGTTGATTTGAACATAAACAGACTCCCGAGGTCTAATATGAAACTTACTGGTGAAGTCAAAAATTTGATTGAAATTTTTTGGCATGATAATACAAGAGTATCACCTAATGCTAGAGATGTTCTTAAATTAAGAGTTGGCTCAAAAATTCATGATCCACATCCAAAAAAATTTTTGGACATGACTCAAAGTGAATTATGCAAAAAGAAATTGGATGATAAGGTGTTAACTATTAGCATTAGTCAAACATCTTTTGAAAAGTGTAAACCTTGGTATGTAATGATTAACAAGGAAAGAGTCACATGTTGTTGTAAAACACATGTTCAATTTCATTACCATTATGATGTATTTCGATGTATATGTGTTAACATGCATACTAATGAAATGGTGTAGGAATGTGGTATAAATATACCACCTCAAACTATAAAGGATTTTATATTAGGTTTTTTTTGTAACTCACCTAATGAGAAATATTTTTCTTTTCAATGCATGTATTTATGGTGTATGTGATATATGTGGAAATCTTACATTGTTAGATGAATTTTTACATGAAAATATTTCAATTGATTTTGGACAACAATTATTTGATGCAAAAATATTTAAAACTCTTGAGTATCCATTGAAGGATGGAAAGGTTGGAAGACATGCGATCTAATTACTGAAAAAGTTAGTGTTCATGCATTTATGAATGAATTAAAGAGTAAGATCGTACCTAAATATGTGAAACACTCTCAAAATGCTAGATTGCTTGATGGACACTTGCATATGAAAGAATACATTTCCAATTGGTAGTATACTTTTGGTTGTTGACTTTGCAGAGAACTACACACTTGCACCACAAGATGAGGTCCAAGCACAATTTATAATTCAGTGCAAGTAGCAATTTTTGTTCATATTGTCTATAGGCATGCACCTGATAGTAGAGAAGAGGATAAAAAAATTGAGAGAGTAACTTTTATATATGAGTGATAATGAATTACACTCATCAGAGTTTGTCTAGTATTGCTTCAAGACCTTTTATGATAATTTAAGAGAGAGAGAAATTCATATAAAACAACATCTAATATGGTCATATACTTGCACATGGAAATTCAAGAATGCTAGAATTTTTTATTGGTTGAGTAGGACACATAAAAAAACTAATATCCAACATATGTAGAGTTTCTAATAGGTTGGACATGGGAAAGGAAAGCACGATAGTGTCGGTGCATGTGTTAAGAGAGCCCTTTGCAGAAAGCAATTGAAATTTGAGGAAAAGCCAAATTTAAAAATGCACGTGCAATTGTAGAATGGTGTAATACAAATTTATCTATAGGATCAAGTCCGAACTCTACAATAAGATGTTTCTTCTAGAAACTTGAAGAGAATAATATCCTTTTAACATATGATTGTGACACAATCAGTGGGTCAGCTAAATAGCATTCATTTAAGAGTTCTAATTCTAACACTTGGACTATATGGACTAGGGAGTTTGCATTTTTTTTGTCAATTTTGTGTTGCAGGTGAATGGGAAGAATGCGATAATATGGAATGGGTTGAAGAATGGGAATAGAAATCCTTAACACCTAGTGAGACACAAGATCCAGATGATACAAGAAATGAATACCCAAATCATGTATTTGCATCAGAAGATTATGATCATGTTTCATACCTCATACAACCTGGTAATTTTATTTAATTTCTTGTAAAACTTTAAATTATATTATTTATATATGTCATATAATTTATGATTGTATTTGAATTAAAAATTTGAACAATTTTTATTTGTACATGTACTTAATTTTGTTTTGCAGGACATATGGATGTTGTTTTTGCGCTTGAGGATAGTGATGAGAAGACTGAGTATTGGATAGTTAGATATGTAGAACCTAAGAAAAATTTGATATGTCATTAAGTAGATAATGATGGGTTTCAATACCCAATTGGGTCGGTTGTGATAGTTGGTATATGGATATACAAATACCTAGCAAGAAGAAATGGTTTACCATCTTTTGAAGACTACCAATCAAAAAAGAAGATTATACACTATTCTCATTTGGTGGTGGCAACAAATATCAAATTAGAAAGATACAAAGGGAAACATTCTAATAAAATATTATGGACACTTTCAATGGAAGATCATGAGGCAATCATAGACGCATTACAGGAGAGAGGGGATGCAGATGGTACATTAGGTTGAATCAAATTTATACTTGTAAAATTATATACATAGGTAAAATTAAACTTTGGTATTGAGATGTCAAGTAAAACTTGACAACATGGATGACATCTACAACTTGTGCATTTTACAACTTTTCACTATTCAAAGTTGTAATTTACTTGGTGAGTACAATAGACTGAATAAAATTGAAACTTTATGTAGCGTAAATTGAACTTTACTTTTAAATATATATTTTTACTAACATTTGAACATTCATTTTTATGATGCAGGACCCCTAGAAGAATATAAACACATTAAATATTTATGCAACAATGCACAAGTGTATTCGTTTAATTTTGGTTTCATAAACAACATGAGTTCAATTTTAATCATCCAATTTTTTTTAAATATAAGTTTAATGCACAGTTGTATTCATCTAATTCTGTTTTAAATAAACTATGTACATTGGTCCTATGTTCACTAATTAATGATGATAGTTATTTTTTCATGTCAATTATATAATACTAGTTGGTTAATGATAGTTTTAAAATCAACTGATCTTGTCAATTACTTGAACAAATAAGTACTATTAATGATCAAATTATTTATAATATTTATTCTTTTAGAAATTACAACTGATATTTAATTCAATATAAATAATTTTATGTTTACTTATGTATGTGCATGTCCTAGTCTAATCTAGTTCACAGAAACTCAGATATAGATTCAAGCCACTATTTTAAAAAACCATGAAATAGGATAACAAGTCCATGAATAACATAAATAACATAACAAGTCCTAAAATAATACATCATAATGTTTTATAGCAAGTCCATTGTATAAGTATATCTTATCAACTCATGATATATAATCACATAACAAGTGTCATCATAAAAAGTTCATCATATAATAACATAACAAGTACTAATATGTGTACAAGTATAAACATGTGATAAAAAATTGTGATCTAACATGTGACATATATAATCTAATATCTCTCATGTAGCTAATCTACAGTCCTCTTCATTCCATGCGAAGATGACCGAGATGCATCATGCTACTCCTGTGATGTACCATCCTGTGTGTCTGCAATATGAGTGTCTGCGCCCTCCTATACATTATTAAAAGATAACATTAGAAGACTGTGTCTTTAACTCAAATGACTTGCATAATTCACTTAAAAATTAATTAAATAGTGAACATTTAAAATTATCCATGTGATCGTGCACAATAATGCCCTCAATGGGATGAGGAGGTCCACTCTCATGAACAACAAAAGTGGCTACAGTCAATTCCTGTACAAAAAATATTACAAAATTTTGATAATCCCTATAAAAGATAGGTACACAATAGACATTGTAAAATTAATTTTTTGATCATAACCTCAAAGGACAATGTTGAGGGTTGCATTTGGCTCAATCATGTAGCCATACCAAGACTCATGGTGGTGTCAACCTAAAACATATATAAAGCATGAATCAAACTTTTATATGCATAAATTATAAAGTATATAAAGACTACAAATTTATGGAAGAAAAGTATACATATGGTGTTTGATGCTTAGACAAAGTCACCAATAGGTCAGGACATAGACGTGATGCATCATCAGACAACTAAAAAGCCTACAATTACAAAATATAGGCATAAATCAAAGTTGTACATAAATTAGTAAGAATATAAACACTTAAAACTAATGAATGAAAAACATACTAGGTGTATATGAGGTTGAGCCTCAGTGACTGATGGGCTAGGGCACGAAGAATTGCCAACCTCGGTATTACATGAAAAACTTTACAAAATTGAAAAATATATCAAACACATTATTACATTCAAGTTTTAATTGTTTATTTTAAATGTACTTCAATGTATCTAAATCAAAGTGTATATAGTAAATGGGGCATCGACATATTGAGGTGTCGAAATAAAATGATGACGATCCCTAGATGACATAGTGTCAACCTACCTCTGTTCAACAAAAAATTGGCATGTTATGGTTCATATGTGTATATATATGGAATTTAACATTGCACTATAAATTATAAATAAATTTACCTCTGTAGGATAATCATTGTTCGTGCACAGAAGATCAACATATGATGACATGTCATCATCATGTCCACCATGTGCACCCACATCAGCATCACCATATCCACCATGGGCAGCATCAGCACTAATAGGATCACTCTAGGGACTCATACATATATCCCCACATCTCAAGAAAACATGTGCTATGCTAGGGGCATCCCTCACCTTGACCAAATTCTCTAACAAATTGCCCGAAAGAGAACTCAATGAACCAAGAGCAGAGTTCACTGCTCGATGATGAGCAGGTGCAAGAACAACTAGTGCAGGATGAGGAACAAGGGGATCATTATGCACATGATTGATAACTCTATCACTCAATTTGGCCCCTACCCTATTTTGTGGCATACCTCCACCAACCCTTTGGAATGATCTCATGTCAATTAATTAGGTTTTCTACCCAATTCAAATTCAGCACATAATATTTTCAAAAAATACATGGGCACCTCATGATTCGAGTGTGGTGCATGGTGAAATTCCATCCACCAACCCTCTCAAAAATGTGCATGTTGGGATTAATGGGAAGTAGTACTAAGAGGGGAGGGGTGAATCAGCACCTCTAAAACTTTTAACACTTTTCACCTTTCTTCATTAGCAATCAATCTTTATTGTATTATCGACCAAATTTGATGTTCTTTCTTATGCATGCACTATTAATTCATAGAATTAATTGTATGAAAAATTCATAGAAACATTCATGAAAGTAATAGACACATAACACAGGATATGATATCGCAGAAAACTCCTGTTAGGAAGTAAAAACTGTGGTGGGGATGGAACCCACAAAACTTCACTATCTGCAGAATGGAAGGGAGTTAGTTAAGGCTTACAATTTGATCACTTCTGATGATCTATCCTGTTAGGAGTATTAATTTGGAGACCTATTAGGATCTACTCTGTTAAGATATTTAGCAACACTGATGTAGTGTGCACTCGGTTAAGAGATTTACAATAGGATTGTTAAATCCACCTTCCTTGAAATGATTTCTTAAGTGTACCCCACTTGTTAGAATGTGTACAATATGTATGACCTGACTGTAAGTTATCTATAATTTCTTATTATAGATCCATTAAAGCTTACAGTATATGAATATCACCTATAGTGATTGATTAATACCTTTTCCTGCTTGTCAGTAGCCTTTGTTCTTGTTCTTGAAAACTGATTTGATCTTTGTCTGTGTTGCTGCTTGAATTCTCTTGTCTAATCCTTAGATGCTCTCAGTGGATACAATCATCATCTTGTTAGAATGAATTTAGAATAACTAAGAGGGGAGGGGTGAATCAGTTATCCTCAGGTCTAGATGTACCAAATAAAAATTTCTATATTTCATATCTACTCGGCAATAGTAGCATATGTCAACAACTTAAATCATGTAGTTTACTGTCAATTGAAATTAGCTTTTAGAAACATAACAATAAAACAAACCATAAGCATTCACACAAGTTGACACAATTATTTAACGTGGAAACCCAATATGGGGAAAACTACCAGTAACATGCTACCAAGTTTTCACTCTTCTGAAGTGAGCTCTGTGAGGAGCCAACCCTGTTAAAGGTTACAATAACACACTGCTAGGTGTGCCTAGTTAAAGCATTTAATCACCCTATCAGGAGTGGCCTTGTTAGAGGACTTAGAACATTCCACCTGAATGTCACCTTGTTAGAGGATTTATACAAAATGACTATTAGTTCAACCTTGTTAAAGGATTTTAACTGATACAATGGTTAGAAAGTAATCAGCAGTTGTGATCTGATACATACAACTTACTTTGCAAATTTAGCTCCAATTACAGCTCTGAGGTTAACTTACTGGATAGCCTGCATTGTCATTTCAACCTTCTGATCTACTTGGAAATCCGTCAAGCATTCACACATGCAACTCTCTGCTTCTATATTCAGCCTTCTTTGCTAGATCATGCTAAATAGTAAATCAACTATGCAAACCTTTTGCATACATACATGTACTTCCACATTAATTATCCTGAATGAATAACCCCTTGAGGTTATCATATACCTCTCTGTTTAGGTCAGATAAATCTTTTTCCACTTAAACAAAATTGTAGATCTTAGGTTAGGTCAGATCCAATAGATCATTCCATCTTTGCATTACATTTACTTCTCCAAAGTAGTCTCTAATTAAATCTTGAAACCATTCATTAATTATGTTTACCCATACATTAAATGACATGGATCAATCTTTAATTAACATTACATATCCCAATAAAACTAACTAAGTCGGCCAGAGATTTCAAATCTCATCATTAATCCAATTATTGTAAGTCGGCCAACATCACTGTTTCCACTCGGCAATTTCACTAGTGCTCGGCATTGAACAAATTTTCTCATCACGAACAACTTTGCTTGGCATAAGCAACTTTTCTCAGCACAAGCAAATTTTCTCGGCACAAGCAACTTTGCTCGACACAAGCCAAACTTTGCTCGGCACAGAATAGCCAGAAAAATTGTCTTTGAAAGATAAACAACTAATTGCTTTTCCAGAGTGCCAACTGATCAAGTACCCTTTTATTTTCCTTAACTCAACCATTCACTTGGTCTTCTTGTTAAATCTTCTTCATCAACAATATATATGGTACTCAAACAGATAACAATAGTCTCACCAATTAAGGTTTGATAGCAATGACAAAATAACAATTGCTTGCATTGTCACTTTCCAACAATCTCCCTCTTTGGCATTGATGGCAACACAAAATATTAAAACAATGATTTAAAAAGCATAGTTACCAACCAATCCAAAAATTCACCTATGTTCCTTGATATAAATGAATCTTCATTAATGTCTTTAGCTTCATTCTGATTATTATCTGTAAAACATTTCTCCCTCTGTGTCAGTAATCACACTATAATCATCTGTGTCTAATCATCTGTAGACTCCCTCTAAGTAGATAATCACTTCAATGTTTTAAGTAGTAACTTCTGCCTCTTTACAGTTCTTCCTTTGTGTAATCTCTCCCTCTTGGTAATCTCTTCGTCTAGGCAATCTAATCTCTTCCTCTAGGAAATCTCTCCCTCTTTGACAACAATGCCAAAGACGTCAAAATAATTATCATGTAGATCTTCAGTATCATGTTGATCCTATCATCTTGATTATGATTGATTTTATTTTCTTTCCTTGTTCATCTTCACAACTTTAGTCAGCATCCTAAAGTGTGACTTACTGTGCATCAATGTGTCAAGTATTCTGAATGTAATATTTGATGCAACAGTACCATATAGAACTTAATTAGCCTTAGTTGGGGGAATCACCCCCATTTTACCTCATAGATACTCATGAGCATCCTTGGGTAGTGCTTTTGTGAATATTTTTGCTAATTGTTCTTTAGTGTTCACATAATCTAGTCTCACTTCTTTATTCTGAACTAGCTCTCTCAAGTAATGATACTTGATAGCTATATGCTTTGACTTCAAGTGCATAATAGGATTTTTAGAAATATTAATAGCACTCATGTTATCACAATATATGACAACTGGATCAGTGATTTCTTCCTTCATACCTTTCAGTAGTATCTTCAACCACACAATGTTAGAACAGTT
>MU225664.1:2762968-2780529 GCA_018584345.1 Thuja plicata | reverse complement strand
CACTGTCAATGATCCATCGATCACTTTTACTCATATAAGAGATTAATGCAGTTTTCTCATCATCATCATAATCTTCTTTCATTGCAACATAAACAACTTCTATATCATTGTCATCAAAATTGTCAGTGTCATTATCAGAAGTTTCTTGAGCAATATAACAAGATTTCTTACCTTTGTCTTTGTAATCCTTATATTTCCTGAAGTCTCGGTCATCCTTTCTGTTTTTGTATTCTTTGTATTTGTTGTTCTTTCTTTCATCCTTTTCATTCTTATCAGGACATCTAGCAGCTATATGACCAACTTTATTGCATGAAAAACAAATAATAGAAAGTTTACCTCTGTATTTTCCTTTTCCTCTAGATAGCCTTTTTGCCATAAATGTTTTAAGTTCTTCAAGATCATCAGAAGTGTCACTATCATTGTTCACATGTTTCTTTCCTTTCTTAGATTTATTGAGAACCAGCTGTGATCTAAACGCAGAATCAATCCCTTGTGGATTATAGTTATCATAATTTGACATTTCAAATGCAGTGAGTCTGCCTATCAGATTTTCCAAATTCAAATTATTGTTAGGAGTACATCTCAATTCTTGAGTTGCAGAAACTCTAATAACATATACAGGAAGTAAAGTTCTCGGTACCTTGCTCATAATAGTGTTTTCATCAATTATTCCATTAGCTCCTCTAATGGAATTTACAACTTCTTTTACTCTACCATAATATTGATTAAAATTTTCACCTTCTTGCATTTTCATCTCATCAAAATTACCTCTTAGACTTTCTAATTTAGCTTTCAGCACATTTGTGTCTCCACCATAGATAGTTGCAAGTTAGTCCCACATTTGCTTTGCATTTGTGCAACTCTTTATATCATCAAACTCTGAATAGCTCAATGAGGAGGCGACCTCCAACATTGCTTGATTGTGCTCTTGCTTTTCTCTTAGTTGAGGAGCTGTGAGAGGAGTAGTAGGTGATACATAGTCATTTTCAATAAGTCACTTAGCATCATCTCCAATACCAACCAGATGCAGTTTCATCAAACTCTACCATGCAGGGAAGTTATCTTTTTTCAGCTTAGGAACCTCCTTCTTATACATCTTGATCTTTTCGCTCCAAGTACCTTCAAATTGTTTTCAGGAGACCAAAGCTCTGATACCAATTGTTAGAATGAATTTAGAATAACTGAGAGGGGAGGGGTGAATCAGTTATCCTTAGGTCTAGATGTACCAAATAAAACTTTCTGTATTTCAAATCTACTCGACAGGAGTAGCATATGTCAACAACTTAAATCAAGCAGTTTACTGTCAATTGAAATTAGCTTGTAGAAACATAACAGTAAAACAAACCATAATCATTCACACAAGTTGACACAAGTATTTAATGTGGACACCCAATATGGGAAAAACCACCAGTAACATGCTACCAAGTTTTCACTCTTCTAAAGTGAGCTCTATGAGGAGCCAACCCTATTAAAGGTTACAATAACACACTGCCAGGTGTGACCCAGTTAAAAGATTTAATCATCCTGTTAGGAGTGGCCTTGTTAGAGGACTTAGAACATTCCACCTGAATGTCACCTTGTTAGAGGATTTATACAAATGACTGTTAGGTCAACCTTGTTAAAGGATTTTAACTGATACAATGGTTAGAAAGTAATCAGCAGTTGTGATCTAATACATACAACTTATTTTGCAAATTCAGATCCAATTACAGCTCTGATGTTAACTTACTGGATAACTTGCATTATCTTTTAAACCTTCTGATCTAGTTGGAAATATGTCAAGCAATCACACATGCAACTCTCTGTTTCTGTATTCAGCCTTCTCTGCTAGATCATGCTAAAAAGTAAATCAACTATGCAAACCTTTTGCATACATACATGTACTTCGACATTCAGCAGCACACTTTAGCATCTTGAATGAATAACCCATTGAGGTTATCATATACCTCTTTGTCTAGGTCAGATAAATCTTTTTCCACTTAAACAAGATCGTAGATCTTAGGTTAGGTCAGATCCAACGGATCATTCCATCTTTGCATTACATTTACTTCTCCAAAGTAGTCTCTAATTAAATCTTGAAACCATGCATTAATTATGGTTACCCATACATTAAATGACATGGATGAATCTTTAATTAACATTATATATCCCAATAAAATTAATTAAGTCAGCCAGAGATCTCAAATCTCATCATTAATCCAATTACTATAAGTCGGCCAACATCACTGTTTCCACTTGGCAATTTCACTAGTTCTCGGCATTGAACAACTTTGCTCATCATGAACAACTTTTCTTGGCATAAGAAACTTTGCTCGGCACAAACCAAACTTTGCTCGGCACAGAACAGCCAGAAAAATTGTCTTTGAAAGATAAACAACTAATTGCTTTGCCAGAGTGCCAACTGATCAAGTACCCTTTTATTTGCCTTAACTCAACCATTCACTTGGTCTTCTTGATAAATCTTCTTCATCAACAATAGATATGGTACTCAAACAGATAACAATAGTCTCACCAGTTAAGGTTTGACAACAATGACAAAATAACAATTGCTTGCATTGTCACTTTCCAACACATCTAACAACATGTTCATAATTGATTGAGCATCTATTTATACAATTTCTTTGACCTATTTTAGAATCACACATTACAATGTTAACTCTAGATCCAAGGTATACAACTTGACCTTGATCCTTTAGTTTGCATGTTTTAAATCAGTTAAACTGATAAAAATAATAATAATTACATTTCTTTTCCCTCACGTAATGAATTTAAAACAAATCAAAAAGATAAATATAAAACTTTAGTGATTTATCTGACGTGGAAAGTCATATCCACTTTTTGTGGGATGTAACTAACTCTCGGTCTGGTCATTGGTGTGAACTGAAATTCTATCGGTGTTCCTTCTTTGAACTGATCGCCAAGTTCCCTTCATCTGTCGGGTTCCACTCTTGACTATTTCGTCGGGTCGTATTGTTGGTTACTCATCAGGTTCCTTTGTCTTTTCTGTCATCGGGTAACAATGAATAGTGTTGAGTTGGTATGCTTTGTACTTAGCAATATTGGTAACCTTGTCATCGAGTAGTGTTGTACCCTGTATGTTGGTGTAGTATAAACCGATGGTGTTTATCATGTTTTTCCTTGCATATACTAATGGAAAAATATAATGTCTTCAATCTCCCCCTTTGACATTAGTATCAAAAATTGATATGTGCAAAATACTAAAGTGTTTAGTATGTACACCATGTATATATCCTTGTCATTATATGACTCCCCCTAATTGTATGCATCAGTATAGTATAAGTATATGTACATGTATACTTGCCTTTATACTATACATTCTACTTTTTATTCTTTCCTATTTCTAATGACTGACTGTACATATCATTTCCTCCTTTCATTTCCCCCTTTTACTGACTGACTGTACATATCCTTTCCCCCTTTTTTGATAATCATGACAAAAATGTACAACTTATAAGTTGTCAAAAGTGTGACAAAAATGTGCAACTTACATAGTGTCAAGGATGTGGGAGTGATTGTTCTTGATATCTTCTATCATTTTCTCCCATTTTTCTTTGAGGAGTTCTAGTGCCATGTGCTCTAGTTCAATCCTGGCATGCATATCATAAATTTTGTTTGGACAGACATTTCTGGGGTGGCAATAAGTGTTCTTGCCTCTGTCATATGGTGTTGCAGTAATTTGAGAGTTGGTAAGAGTTGAGCTTGAAGCTCATTCACCTCATCTCTGAACTTTGTTTCTGCAATCTTCATATCCTGTCTCAGCTTCCTAGCTTGCTTGAGCTGATCTTGGTGGAATTTGATTGCATCTTCATTGTCTTTTAGACCTTGTACACTAGCTTGAAGATAAGCATCAATCTATGTTATTTTATTGGTATACTCCTTTGTGAGTTGATCCAATGTGCATAATTTTTGTATCAAGGTTATTTCTTGTAAAATTATAGGTTCCAATGTGCTTACTAGTTCAGATAGATTCACCTTTTTCAGTGCCACTTCTTGGCTTATTTTCTCCACTAACTTGAATTCATATTTCTTCTCAAGTCTTTCTTCCATAGTCTTTTCAGCATCTATGTTTTGAGATGTGATAGCGTTGGTGAGAACCACTAATTGATCAAGCATGGGAGTTGTTTGATCAACATTTGTATCAGGTACAATTTGCTGAAGGATTCCTTTTGCAACTTCAAGTACCTTTGCTTCTTTTGTGGCCTTTCTCAGCTTATCCTGGACAGCTTTCCTTTCACAAAGTCTAGCATACTTTTTCAACTCAGGAGGATCCAATGTTCTAGGATCACATACTAGAATCTCAATTATTTCATCCAGAGTGACTAGATTTTTTTTCTTGCTCTTCTTCTTCCTTGAGATTTGTGTAGAAGCACATGTATGAACTACCATTGCTAGTTCATTTTTTTCTCTAAGGCGCTCGGTGAAGGCTTTATAGATGAAACCTTTTGTGCCTTTTTCTCGAGGTTCACCTGTCAGTTAGGTGAAGACGTCTCTTCATCAACCTTGGGTGTTTCAGTATATTTTTCTTTAGTTTGCTTTTGTGGTTCATCTATCTTTGCTTCTTCACTCTTCTCCTTCTACTTTTCTTCCTGTACTTGTTTTTCTCCTTCTTTATTCTGATCAGTAGACTTATCTTGCAGATCATTGGTAGTAGCTTGTTCTACAGTTGTATCTTTGGGTTCATCTATTGTATATTTTGTTTCTACATCACCCTTGTCTATGTGTACGCTTGTATCTATAGTAGATTCTTCATTTCCTTCTAGAAGATTGATGGCCTTCATCAATATTGGCATATTGTTCTCTGTGCCCACCTGTGTTGCATCTAGAGTTGTGTCCTGCTCGTCAGTTTGAGATTGTTGAGAAGTGACATCTTCATCCTTTTGGATTTGTTCTGTAGGGTCCAGTCCTATTATGTCAATGATTGAATTGTCTAACCATGTCTCATCAACAACATCCATGTCCTTATTTCCTTGTGTCTCCAATGCTTGTTTCTTTTCTTGATCCTTAAGAGATATGAATATTACATCATCATCTTTTTCTGGATCCTTATCAAAATCATAGTGAGTGATATCTTGAATGTCAAGATCATCCATGACTTTATCTAAGTCAATGGGCTCAATATTCTCCACATTATCCAAAGCAATGTACTCTAGACTTGCTTTATCTTTCTAGTCCTCTATATGAGGTGTGTCGGTGAGAAGTAATGGATTCTCACAACTTATTGATTCTGCAAGTAGATCAAGAATTTGTCTCCATTTACCATCTGGCATATTGTCCAGATCTAAGAACTTCCCTTGGAGCACCTTGTGGGCTCTTATCTTTGCCACAAATTTATTGGAATGCGTTTTCATCATTTATTTTATTTCTTCCATTTTGGATTTGGGAGGAATTAGTGTTACAAGTATCCTCTCCCTTTTTTCTGTTTCTATGTGTAAAGCATAAGAACATCATTCTGAAATTCTGTCACTCAGTTCTTTGGGTATTTTTTTAGCAAACTCAACTGGTACATATTTGAATTTGACCATAGCCTTGATTATTGCATCTTCTATTTTATTTTTGTCCTCGGGCTCTAGTTTTACCAATTGTCTGATTTTCCTATTAGTCATAGTACATGTTGTAGCAATTGAATTAGCAGTCTCATCAATTGTTCTAGGGGTTAAGATTTTCTTTTCTACTTCAGGCTCATCGTGTTTTGAATCTTCAATGTTAGCTTTGGTCCTGATGAGTCTTCTCCTCCTTTTGGTAGGTGTTCACTTCTCTGTTTGCCGCTTCCTCTTATAGGTCCTCACTTGACCTTTCTTAAGAGGTGTTGTATCCTTCTTTGCAGTCTGGCTCATTGTCCTTTGAGCTATTGTGGTCCTTGGTTTCCTGGTTGGAGGTGGAGGCTCATCAGAATCTATAGATTCAGAATATGTTGCTTGCTCATCTTTCTCTTCACCAATGGCACCCTGTTCCTCGGTTTCCTCTGTTTATTATTTCTCCTCCTCATTTACCGACAACAACTTCTCAAGATTCTTCACCATCTTGTTTTTCTTGTTGACAGTCTTCTTGATGACTAGGCCTATTTTTATCTTAGACTTTGCCTCTTCATATGTTCCAAATATTGGTTTTTTATTGTCAAGTGGTTCATTCAACAATGCATCAATTGCATTTGTTGCTTGATCTATGTTAATCTCATAGTCAAGTGGTGGTAACCAGGTTGTTCTTGGTAAAACTGGTTTAATGTGAGTAAAATATGAATCCACCATAAAGCATATCTCATCCCTATTCTTTTCAATTAATTGTTCAGGGATCCTTACTCTTTCCATCATCTTTTTCTTGAAATCAAGGAAGTATTTAGTCATCACTGAATCAAAGTTGTCACCTAGTGACTTGATAAGGTCACTTATTTGCAATGTGATTGGCTTGGTAGTGTCCCACTTCACTTTTCCAACTGAAGGAAAGTATTCTTGAAAATAAAAGAATATACACATTATAAGTGAGCCGAACTTACATGTGTTTGTCTTGGCAGACCTGATTGTTGTCAAATTCTCATCAAGTTTCTTCAGTAGGATCTCACATAGATCCATTTGTATTCCCTTTGTGACAATCTTGTAAGTTGTGCTTACTACTATTGATGCTATGTTGTTTAGCCTGCTAGCTTGAAATATTTTGTAACCTATCGCACATGCATCGAACCTCAGTTCCTCATTGGTGATGGTGTTCACCTTAATTCCTTAATTATCCCATACAACATTGGTGAGTTTCTCAACTTCTGGTCAAGAGGGATGCTTGTGAGCTTTTGGTTTGTTGATAATAGGGTAACATGTTACAACATGTAATACATCCTTTTTAATCTTCTTGGGTTCATCCAACCATAACTTATGATCGTGCATTCTACTTAGAACTAACCTAATCCAGTCAATTTTGAAAACCCTCAAGAAATATAGGGCATTTGTTACCCCTTTTACTTGAAAGTTTTTGTGTTCTTCCTTTAGGTTCCCTTGATCATCACATAACTTCTTATAAGCTTGATCTATCTCCATATCACCTATCTCAGCGATCTTGTAGTGAATATACGATCTAACATCTTCTATCAACAAAACCCTAGGTGGAATTTTTGAAAATGCGCCAGAATCGTCAGGTTGCGATGCAATCGTTGGGCATATCTTGTATTTTGGTTCCACAAAAGTGCTATTCTTGATTATTTTAACGACATTCTTCTTTTCACTGTTCAAGTTGGCTATTCTTGAAGTGTTTTCCATTGTGTTTCAAATTTAGGGATTTTTCAAAAATAATAACAGAGTTCTTTGGTACGCTTGGTACTTACTTCGATCTGTGTAACTTGTGAGTGATCTGTTTGGAGTGTGTTGGGTCAAATCGAGGACGCTTTGCTAACTGCTCTATTTTCACTCTATTTTTTCTCTGCTCTATTTTCTCAATTCGAGTGTGAAAAATGAAGTGCTTCCATCGAGTATTTATAGACTTTTTACCTAAGTCTGTCATAAATGCTCAACAACTCGTCAGGTCATGAAGACGTTGTTCATCGGGTAAACTCTCAAATAACATTCTCGGTGTTGACAGGATGCTCAGGATAGCTGTTAAGATTGTTGCTTTCACCGAAGGATCTCAGTGTAGTGTCAAGACAACATTGTAACTTTTCTTCCTTACCGACGGGTGTCGGGTTACATTAGTGACTTAGCCTTTTTATGTGTTGACCAATGATTCTCAGTAAGTGTAGACAGCTCATCCTTTTATGTTCAGCGATGATTTTTTGTATGTGTTTACCAATGGGGTTGATTTCTCAGAATTGTAACAAGTAACATAATATGCATATTTATTCATGCTGATTTTGACTATCTATCAGTTTTTATAATGGAACTGATGCAAAATATGACTTGGTGTAGAGCAGTTCCATACTTACTTGTTCATCTTTAGGAAGGGGTGGTGATGTCACTAGATCCATGGGATGAGGTGTCACCTACTACATTGCTTGGTCCAACTTCCTCAATGGTTGAATCTTTCCTCCACATTTTCTTTCTCATTTTCTTCATGTCTTTAATGGTGTTACCATTTGCAAAAGTGGTGGTTTCTGTTATTCGGTCTCTGCAGTCCTTCTTTAGATGTCCAACCTTATGACAATGCAAACATTCCATTCTAGGATTGGTCCAGCCTCTAGAACTTTTGGTCCATGTTCTCATGCAGTTTGCAGCAATGTGACCATATCTACCACATGTTGTGCAGTTTATCCATGTATTGTAATCCCAAACATATGAATTACCGACTCTGCTCAGTTTATATGCATTTTCTTTATTTTTGGGTTTCCATGCTTCAATTTTCTTCTTCCTGCATTCAAGAGATGTGTGTCCATGCATTTTTCAGGTGGGACAATACTTGTCCATATAGGTTTCCTTCTTTGGTTCTTTCACCTTTGATTTACATTCATATGCTTTATGTCCTTTCTTGCTACAATTATAACAATGTCCTATGAATGTAAATGTGGATTCAGGAATACCTTTTTCTTTGTTCCTGCAGACATTTGAGGTGTGGCCTTGCTTTCCACAGTGATTGCATGTTAGCTTCTTTGGTCTAGGATTGATATAGGCATCTTTTGGATCAACTTCATTTGATGACCCTCCATGCTCGGTGTACCCTAGTCCAGTGTTGGTGTTGGATCTTCTTTGTGCATTCAAGAATTCATCCATCCTTTTTGTACTCTCTTAAGCTCTCTTAATCATGTCATTATGCTATCGTTGAATTCTAACCTCATGCTTTAGTTTTTCATTCTCTTCTCTTAGTTCACCGATAATCTGTATTCTTTCAATGAGTTCCATATTCATTTTGTTTTCTTCTTGACTCATAAGAATAATCTAATTTGTAACCTCATGGTGATGCTCTGTAAGTCTTTGTATCTCAGACTCTTTTTCTTGTAGCTTTTATGTGATCTTTCTTCTATCATCAATAGCTAGTGTTCTCTCTTGTTCAGCTTGCCTAGCATTGTTCATGACATCAATCATCCTTACCATCTGTGTCTCTTGACTGATTTTCAGAGATTTGACTTGTCCAGCTAGATGTAGATTGATTTCAGTTAGGCTTGTGATGCTTTCTTCTAATGTATCTGATGCCTTGCTTGTATTTGATCCTGAAGACTCAAAGAAATCTAGAATCTCTTCCTCATGATAATTTGTCTCATTACATCGAGATTCCATATTCTTTGTTTCATCTAGCAACTATCTCATGTTGATTCTAGCTCCTTTATACTGTTCATAGAACACCTGAATTTCAAGCTTTTTATTCTCAATATTTTTATTAAGTTTGTACTTCTCCATTGTATGATCTTTTCTCTTAAGCCTTTAAGCTTTCCAAGAAGAGACTCAACTCTGATACCAATTGTTGAGATTAATGGGAAGTAGTACTAAGATGGGAGGGGTGAATCAGTACCTCTAAGACTTTTAACACTTTTCACCTTTATTCATTAGCAATCAATATTTATTGTATTATCGACCAAGTCTGATGTTCTTTCTTATGCATATAGTATTAATTCATAGACTTAATTGTATGCAACATTCATAGAAACATTCATGAAAGTAATAGACACATAACACAAGATATGATATTGCAGAAAACTCTTTTTAGGAAGTAAAAAATTCTGTGGGGATGGCACCCACAAAACTTCACTATCTGAAGAATGGAAGGGAGCCGGTTAAGGATTATAATTTGATCACTTCTAAGGATCTACCCTGTTAGGAGTATTAATGTGGAGACCTGTTAGGATCTACTCTGTTAAGAGCTTTAGCAACATTGATGTAGTGTGCACGCGGTTAAGAGATTTACAATAGGATTGTTAAATCTACCTTCCTTGAAAGGATTTTTTAAGTGTACCCCACTTGTTAGAATGTGTACAATATGTATGACCTGACTGTATGCAATCTATAATTTCTGATTACAGATCCATTAAAGCTTATAGTATATGAATATCACCTATAGTGATTGATTAATACCTTTTCCTGCTTGTTGGTAGCCTTTGTTCTTGTTCTTGAAAACTGCTTTGATCTTTGTGTGTGTTGCTGCTTGAATTCTCTTGTCTGATCCTTAGATGCTCTCAGTGGCTACAATCATCATCCAACAACATATTCATAATTTATTGAGCATCTATTTATACAAGTTCTTTGACCTATTTTAGAATCATACATTACAATGTTAACTCTAGATCCAAAGTATACAACTTAACCTTGATCCTTTAGTTTGCATGTTTTAAATCAGTTAAACTGATAAAAACAATAATAATTACATTTCTTTTCCCTTGCGCAATGGATTTAAAACAAATCAAGAAGCTAAATATAAAACTTCAGTGATTTATCTGATGTGGAAAGTTAGATCCACTTTTTGCGGGATGTAACTGACTCTTGGTATCTGATCGTCGGTGTGAACTAAAAGTATGTCGGTGTTCCTTCTTTGAACTGATCGTTGGGTTCCCTTCATCTGTTGGGTTCCACTCTTGACTGTTTCGTCAGGTTGTACTGTTGGTTACTCGTTGGGTTCCTTTGTCTTTTCTGTCATCGGGTAACACTGAATAGTGTTGCATCGGGATGCTTTATACTTAGCAATATTGGTAACCTTGTCGTCATGTAGTGTTGTGCCCTGTCTGTTGGTGTAGTATAAACTGACGGTGTTATCATGTTTTTCCTTGCATATACTAATAGAAAAATATAATGTCTTTAGTGTAGCTATATGCAAGTGTTGACACCATCTAATAGAAATGTGTGGCTTCTTGCCAAGTATCTTTTCACCCATTTTAGGGCTCACAAAATAATGTTTCAAATCATTTTGTAATTTCCAAATCATTGACCTTTTATAAGAGAGATCGTCATAATAATATGCATTCATGGACTCCCCACATGAGAAAAAACTATCCATCTCATAGTCTAATGCATGTACAGAATCTATAATTCCTTGCATGTTATCTGCAAGGTGTAATAGTTGGGTAGATCGATGGGGATCATGTCTAATGGTATTAATATCTCTAATTATGGCAGCGACATTTCTCCTCATGTTTTGTCTCAACTCTTCAGGAGTAGGTGGAGGTGGAGGTCTAGGTGGACGTTGAGCTGGAGTTGGGGGTGGAGATGGAGGGGGCAGAGGTGGAGGTGGTTGTTGACCTAAGAGATCATCTAAGCTAAATTCATCCATTAATATAATATGCATATATATATACAAACATGAAAATTTATAATTACTATTTAATTTACATTTTACCTTAAAAGTAAAAACTTTTAATTAAATAAAACATTTAGAAATATAAATATAAACATTCACACTTTTACGCAACTAAAATAAGTATAGAGAGAGAGAGAGAGAGCATTTAAAACATAACATTGGAAATATATATAACATAAATTAAATACATCTAAACATCTAACTAGATGTACATGTAAATAGTTCATTTAAACATCTAATTAGGTTGTATTAAGGGGCATTATGTTCAATAATAGGTCCTCTTAGGCATTAATGTCATAATATATAAGTCCTAGTAAGCGGTATAATGTCATAATAGGTCATAGTAAGGGGCCATATGTCATAAAAGGTCATCTTAAGGGGATTTGTGTCATAATAGGTCCTACTAAGTGCTCTTATATTATAATAGGTCATAATAGGCCCTACGAAGGGGTCTTAATGGGTTTTAGTCATACTACGGATTCTTTAAAGGGTCTTATGTTGTAATAGGTCATCTTAAGGGGTCTTAGGTCCATTGTGGTCCTATTATGTCAAAATAGGTCCTACTAAGGGTCGTATGTCATAATAAGTCCTATCATGTCATTATAGGTCCTACTAAGGGTTCTTAAGGGGTTTTATGTCATAATAGGGTTGCTAAGGAATCTTATGTTATAAAAGGTCCTACTAAGGGGCCTAGGTGTCTTAAGGGGCCATATGTATCTTAAAAGGTCCTAGGATGTACTAAGGGATCCTAGGATAACATTTTAAAATCTAACTATACATGTAAAACATTTATACATAACATTGGAAACATCTAGAATAAATACATAAAATTTAAACATATCAGAAAGAAATTTAAACATCTAACTATACATATGTATAACATTTAAATATATGTAGAATTGGGGTCAAAATGGGTATAAGGATGTAGTAGGATGTATTAAAGGGTTCTGGGTTTCTCACAGAGTCAAAAGATGTCCTAGGATGTATTAAGGCATCCTATAATGTCTTAAGAGGCCCTAGGATGTACTAAGGGGTCCTAGAGAGAGAGGGAGGAGGGGGGTTTATTGTATTGTTCATTTTCTATCTAAGGTTTATTGTTCATTTTATGTCTAGGGTTTATTGTTTGTTTTCAATCTAGGGTTTATTGCTCATTTTTTTCTAGGGTTAAATGTTTTTTGGTACTTTTTAAAATTTGCATACATTAAAAAGGTTTCAGTTGTGTCTAGGTTTACATTTTTGTTTTCTACCTAGGGTTTTAAGTTTTAACTGTTTATTATTTTTCATGTTTTCTACAATATTTTACGAAGTAAATTAAAGCTAAAAATAACTAAATTTTAACCATAAAATTAATTTTTTTTACACTATTAAAAACAAATCTGGAACTTTAAAATTTTAAATTATTGTCGAACAATTAAAAAATAACAATAAACTATGTTTTTTAAAAAATAATAGAAAATGAAAAAATAAATTAAAAAGCAAAGGTGCGTACCTGGAATGAGGAAAACAATGGCCAAGGGGTCGGCGGTAAAGCTCAAACCGCGCACCCATGCTCGGATTTTTAAAAAAATACATTTTTGAAATGGGTGTCTGTTTCGCTTCGGTGGCCCAATCCTTAATGGGCACCTATTTCATAAATATGCGCCCATTTTATTTTTATAGATAGGGAACCCAAAGCTAAATGGGCGCCCGTTTCTAGCGACTAAAATTTTTTCCCGTGAACTTTCGCGGAATTGGCACCCACCCATAGAGAGGAACATGGTGAGATGAAAATCACTAGATGGGGGATAATGATTGCTAGATTGAAAGTGAAATTCATCCCTGAAGATTATGAATTGGAATTGCTCAAGAAATTGTAGAACTTAAAGCATAAGGACATGAGTGTGAAGGAATATACCAAAGAGTTTTACAAGATGAATCATATCAGGGCACCAAGATGTATCTAAGGAGAAGGTGGATAGGTATGTTAATGGATTGCAATTTAATATCCAGGATGAGCTGAGTATGTTGTGGATTTCTACAGTAGATGATGCTTATAAGTATGCATTGAAGGAAGAAAATAAGTTAAGGAGAAGACAAAGTAACCCTAGAGGGAAGGAAAAGAAAGAGAATAATAGTGGTAAAGAGAAGCAGATAGTTGAGGTAGAATCTGACCAAAAGACTCCTAGGAGAGGGAATGGCTAGAAAGGAATTCAAAGGTACTTATTTCAAATGTGTTGGCATAGGACATAGATTTTCAATGTTTTGAAGGATCTAGTAAAAGCTTGGGTAAATAGAGTCTTATAACACATGAGGAACATGCTACTGATGCACTTGTGGAAAGTATGGCAAAACCTGAGATGGGAGAATCTCTAATGCTTAGGAGATTCATGTTGAGTAAGAAGGAAGTTGAACCTATACAGAGGAGGAATTTGTTCAGGACTATTTGCAAATCAGCAGGTAAATGTTGTAAGATTATTATGGATTGTGGTAGTACTGATAATTTGGTATCAGAAGAGATGGTGCAAAATATTGGATTGAAGAGATTTAAACATCCTTGTCTGTATGGAATATGTTGGTTTCAGGAAGATCACATGGTGGAGTAAAGAGCAATGTTTGGTGAATTTCAACATTGGACCTTACAGAGATGAGGTATTGTGTGATGTGACATCTATGAGTGCTTGTCATATTCTATTGGGTAGACCTTGGCAATATGATAGGGGAGTTATTCATGATTGCAGAAGAAATTTGGTCACTTTAGAGAAGGATGGACAGAAGTTTAACTTGGTTCCCTTGAAGGAGGAAGAGGGAAGAAGTGGAAGGAATTTGAGCATGGTGAAGGATTATTGTTCTGAGAATCAGAATCCAGAGATTATACTAAAGGAGGACTTGAATAGTGACAAAGGTAAATTTGAGCAGCAGAAGACTTTGATGAGATCTTGCAGCAGAGGTAAAACAGTTGTACAAAAGAAGGGAGGTGGTGGTAAATGTTCTCTACTATTGAGTACTAATAAGATAAGTACAAAGTGGAGTAAGAGGATGGATCTGGCAGAAGATGGAGCAAAAGTGCAGAGAAAGGAAGTTGTAGATAGAGAGGATATTTGGATTAAGAATGAGCATGGTATTTATGTCTCGAATCCTGTCAAATGTTCATAAGTTTCTCTTATGGAACATTTATTTTCACCAGGGGTGTCTAATGCAAGAGCATCTTTGGGTCGTTGGCAATCTTGCATCACCCAAAAAAATGTCTCTTTTAGTTTGTTCTTAGTTTTGTTCCAGTTAGCAGTTTTGTGTTTCTAGTGGTGTTTTTTTGTTTTGGATCATTTGTTGTTGTGAACCTTAGAGTAGGTTGTGGACATCATGTTTTACTTTTGTCTGGGTTCGCACCTCATTTGGATACTTCGCTATGGATATATTAAAGGTTCATGGTCAATTTTGTGATTCTTCAAGTTCTAATAGTCAGTTGGAGTTTACCGATCTTGCGAAGCATTTCCCAGTCGATGAAGCTTATTGTCTCATATCACGATGATCTTTGGTCTTTGGTCGACGTTCTTGTTGGATCGCACGTTATTCATCAACTTGGCATCGAGATCCTTATGATTTGGGTCCTGGCCTTTATTGTCGTATTACATTTTTTCATGTTCTAGGAAAATGTGATAATTCTGGGTCGACCTGTTCTCGCGAAGGCTCTAGATATTGAGGCATCTAATCTTTGTTAAGAGTAATAGAGGAGAATAACCTTACAAGGTTAACATTAGGGTTTAGAGCCAGATACTGCATATTGTAGACCAATGTGATGTAAATATTTGATTCTATGATAATGTAAAGATATTGCCGCATGATCACATATGAAATATCAACGACAACATTTCCAGCCACATATGAAATATAAAAACTTTGCCCCATGATCACATATTGATGCACATTCTGCAATTATTTCACTTCATGAAACCACAAACAATTCATCAACGCTGTCACATTTTATGGACACATCAACCAGAGCAATCCAATTTGTAATGTGTGACAAAACTTCCCCTATCGATGTGCTTTGATGCATGCTCATAAGTAGCAAAGGCTTTAGCTTTACTCGTGTCACTTGCATTTAAACCATTTTGTGTTTTCCTACAGCCACTGCATTCTATGCAATGGCATGTGCATTCTTTATGCTTCTCATTTTGCATAGATTCCGACATCTCTGTTCAACAAATCCGTATTCTGCAAACCATGCAATCATTGCATTCAGCATCATATCTCTCTGAGGATTCCACCATGTAAAACAATTAAGGTGCAGCTTTGCCTATGATTCCACATTTTCAAATCATGTTTCTAAAGCCCTCCTCAGCATTTCCACTTTATATTTACTATACAGTCACTTCGTTTCATCTCTTCACGCCATTTGAACTGTTCATATGTCTTGTCCACACTTTCGCATTTTGCACGCATGTCTGTGCAAGCACAGCATCGCTTATTATTTGCTTTAATGGATTCCCATACCCCGTTCCACTCTTTGCATTCATATCCCACCACTACCACTGTGCCCACACAGCTTAATGTGCACAAGTTATTTGAAATTATTTACAAAATTTATCTTAATTATAATATATTTCAATGATTTAAATCAAATCATCCTTTAATCTACATTAACATTATTTAAATTATTTAAAATATTCAAGTACAACCTTCCATCAATCATCAAAAATCATTTAGTAATATTGCTTAATCTAATATTATCATTTAAATCATTTAAAACGATTTCAATAATAAACATCTTCTACATAATCAAAGTTGCTTGGGTAGAATTTGAAAGTCCCCTAATGAATGTGGGGTCTTCTTGTGAGCCCAATTAATTTTTTTCAACTCAAACAGTTTTCACTCTAAGTAACTCCTTTATGGTTATGGGTGAAAAAGATTAAGCGAATTGCCATTAAAACTTGTTTTTGCACTGTGACCAAAATAGGCCAAGTAACCTGTGGAATTGCCTATCAAAACATATCAAACATGCACTTGGAGCTCTGAGAATGCGCAAACATACTCACTCATGATATGTGAATCAACCCCCCAAACGATTATGCATGGCGTTGCCCAAGGTGCAAAATTTTAATGCTCAAATTTGACTACTCAAGCATTTTAGAATATGTACATGCCATACTCATATGAACCATGCCAATTTAGTGCCTTAGAAAAAACATACCAAACCTGACTTTGAAAATTTGTCACTAGGTGAATGCATTCATTAAGGTACTATGAGCACGTGTGCCAAGTTGATTTGCCCGACTCTACCTCCTGTGCAAGATATTATTTATAAAAAATGACCCTCTCGAACAAATATGAAAGTGCAGAACACAAACCATTACAAGCTCTATTAGCTTTTGACCTAAAAAAAAAAATATCAAACTGAACCTTAGAGTCATGCAATTTGTTGACACTAAAAATTTCAGGTTCAAAAGGAATGAGACATCAGAGAAGATTTCGTAGGCAATATACTATTGCATTCGATTATGCACAAATAGTGAATTAGTTTTGCACCAATCAACCAATCATAACTCACTATTTTTTTCTTAGTGAATTAGTTATCACAATTATGATTAATTCAATTGATTTGGTGTTATAGGACCGCTTTTTTCGAAGGCTTGCCATAATTTTTTTTTATTCCGGAAGATTTGTGAAATACAACTGTTTAAAAAAAAATGCTAAACAATTTTTTTAAACTACTAATCTGACATGTTCAATAATAAATTTCTAACCAAATAAACTATAAAATTAAAACTAATTAATAATTATTTATCCTCTACACAATCTTTCATTACTAAATAAAATTATTTAAAAACAACTTTAATCATACTTCATAAAACAAACTAAAATATAATTAAATAAACTATATCATAATTAAAAATTAATTATATTTATTAATTATATTTTATCAATATTAAAAAGAACCTAATTAAATACAATAAATTTGTCCATAGTGAAATTATAAATATTTCATATCTCTAAAGCTAAACTCTAATTCCTAAACATAAATTTTCAACATGTAAATTATTTGCATTACAGTGTACTATAATGACAAGGCAAGTACACGCCACTATGTGGCACTTGTTTACCATGAAATCATTAGTGTGAAAAGTATATTTGTATTAAAAGATTATTATTTTGTTTAGGTTTTGAAATATTTTTTATTGATACTTATCTTTAATTTTCAAAACCTAAAGTACAATCTTTTATTATACCCTATGAATGACTCTCTTGCATTATCTTTTTATGGGATTATGATTGATTATCTAAATTTTATTAGTACTTCTTGTAAATAAGCATTTGAATATTATTTCATGATTGAATTAATGTTTATTTGATATAATAATTGATAATTAAAT
>MU225664.1:2715930-2730773 GCA_018584345.1 Thuja plicata | reverse complement strand
CCCCCCCCCCCCCCCTCGCCCCCCTCTCAGTTATTACTAACACCAAGGTCTCTCACTTTTTCCTACTTCAAAGTGTTCACACAAACATAAAGGAAAATTGTTGGGGCTTTTTGGAGGCCTACCTCAGTCAAGTTCCTATTTTGGTGTTTCCAGCTCCATGATAGCCTAATAGATAGATAGATAAATTTGGTGATAGATAATTGATGCACGATAAATGATAAATGACGATAAATGAAATAACAAGAATATGATTAAGACACTATGATATGCTTAAAAAAAATAAGATAGGATGAGTGAAGTCCCCTTTGAAACCGCAAAGTCGAAGCTAAATGGGATGAAGGTGAGGTATAGCCAGTGAGAGACAAAAGGTGGTAGAGTTGCGATGTAAGAGTGTCAAAAAAGTTGTGAAAATTGTCCAAGATGATGGATGTTGCCAAAAGCCAAGAACAACAAAGAAGAGAGACCTGATGCAAGAAGAGGCCCAAATGAAGGCAAATAGTGAGGTTTTAAGCAGGTCGAAAGATTCCCAACATCAGTGGGCAGTGGAAAGAGTCGTTACAATACAAAGATAGAAATTTTAACGTCCCAAAGGCCACCTATGTGTCTGCAGATTCGCAAAACGTATGTGTGTTGCATGGATGTCTCTGTGGCGTGCACACGTTTTGAGCCAAATAGGTCGAGTGGTCAAGAATTCAAACAAGTAAATGACAAAGTGGATGGAGGGACATGGAGGTTTATGTGGAATTTTAATTTTCAACTAAGGTAGGGGCATTATGCAATAAAGAATTACAAAAGGTGTAATTTACAACACTATAGAAACTATTAATGTGGTGGTAGAAAGTTCAACTCCTAATGGTTCTCATTTTGACTCCTAGTCATTAATCACACGGATTGCTACAAATGCAATCAATAGATTTGAATCTCTTGATTTTTTTATAAATTCCTATGTGGATTTAGGGCCGAAAGACCAAATGATATAAAAAATTGTTTCTCATCTTTCAAAGGATTGGTCATTGAGCTAATCTTTTGGTTTACAAGTGCCTCAAATTGTTTCTAGAGCATCAAATGTTGTCAATCTAAACCACAGATGTTTGAATGCATTTTATAAATTATAATTTATGTGTAAACATTTCATGCATTACAAAGCTTCTGTAATGGCAATTCACTTTTTTGCATATAGGTATTGCAATTATAAAATAAGTCAAATATATGTGATTTGTATATAAAGGGTAGTTCTAATGATGTTTTGTCAGACATTTATTATCTTCATTATCTATGACTATATTACCTCATTAAGAGGGCATCATTCAATCAGCTTACATCATTCTTAGAAGTAGGATTAAAGTATGTTTCATATATGTTCATCATCCAATATTTACTTACTATGAAATAATTTTGAACGCGCCCCAAATTGTCGATCGTTAATCTATCATGGTATGCATTTGCCCCTTTCCCTATATAAGTAATACTAGCAATTGCACCTTAGTGTGCAATGCATGCACCGAAGAGATGTGGAAGGCCAATATAGGAAATTTTTGGTCCACTTTGTTGCATACGTTGATGCGGTAATTAGTAGGTATATTAGTAAATAAAATTATTTGTGCAACAAAGGTTTGATAGAGAAGTGATAACTTTAAATCGACATAAAACTTAGATGACCAAATAACTACATAGACATTCTTGGCTTCAAGTATGACAAGCAAGAGACTAAAACATGTCTCTAAGTCAAACAAAGGAAGAGACTAAAACCTTTGATATGTGAGAATGAAAAATATTTTTTTGGACATAAGATTGTAAAAAAGAATTGATTTAACACATGATCAGAATCGCTAGCCAAACTAACAACTTGAGAAGTTAGTCCATAATAGTCAAAGTTTTTTATACATAGAATGACTTCGGTTGGAGGGAAATTGAAAAAAAAAAGACCATACTTCTAGATGCTTAAATTTAGTGGTAAAAATAGTCTAATAAAATATGTTGCACATGTCTTTTGACCCTTTCATAGATTAGGTTATTGATTCTCATAAAATAATCTACTCTATCTTAATAAAATTCAATCGACCAATCCAATGTAGCTATGCCAACTAAAGGTTTTAAAGTTTAAATGATGTCGCCTTTGGGTGATCTAATACCTCATTTGGATGTACATACTCAAGAAAGCAACAAACAAATCACCTCCTCCCAAATTTCTTCATTGGCAGGTGAAGAAGTCAAAGCAGTCTAATCACTCTATTCATGGCTCAAATGCTCTCACATCTTCAAAATATTCATGACACTTAGAACATACCCTTGTTACTACTGCTTAATATAATGATCAACAATATGTTCCCAACAAATAATATAGAGAATGCAATCTTAGGGTTTTCACTTTGTTATATTATACATTATACTATATTTATATATAATCGTTTATATTATAAAATATAATATATAGTTATAAATACAACTATAGTATCTTATAAAAATAAATTTATATCATATAAAATATAGGATATTTAACAATACTATATAAATTATACTAGGGGAAGGTATCAATATTCAATATAGCTAAACTTTGTACACCTTAAGCTCCTAAATGGTAATTAGAAGTTGATGTTTTTTTTTTTGTCTTCTTCGTATGAGATTGAAGTGCTTATAGCCATTGTTTTGGCTTTTGCGTAGTTAGTCGAGAACATGGTGGAATCATTGTGTGCAAGGGTTAAAAAAGTGGTCATCTTGAGTTGATGTCTAATACATATTCTCTATTGTCTCATTAAACATTTGTTTTGACCAACACAAAATTTGTACAACTGATGCAATATGCACAAATGCCCTAGTAATCGAACGTTGTTGTTACCAATGTTGTGGAATCAACCAAAAACCTTAATATCCTAGCATCTGCAATTTTTTTTTGTATCAACTAAAAAAAGGAAAATCAAGTACAAACATGAAAACATATTTTGCTCATGTTGTATTTTATAGAACATAAATTCATTTTTAAAATAATAGTAAAATTAAATATTATATTTTACAATCGAAAATATCATCAATATATAAATATATTATAATAATAGTAAATATATTTTTAAAATAATAGTAAAATTAAATATTATGTATCATTAAATATAATTATATTATATATTTTAACATATATTTATATTTAATATTATTAAGTTTACCAATGTGTACAAAATTTTAAATAAAAGAAAAAATGAGGGCTCCTAGACGTGGGCTAAAGGGACAATGATGGGACTAGAATTCGCGCCCTCTATCAAGCATCTCCTTCATAGGTCCATACGTACTTATTGTCTTGTGTTTTGCATTTGTAAGAAGAGAATGTCTACAATAGGGCACATATTTTGATAATGATCTGTCCATTTATGTAGATATCTCTATGAAATGCTATGATTTTGATAATAATGCCCATTTGTTTAGACAATCTCTATGAAATGATATGAATCTAGATATCTCTATGAAATGATATGAAGAGATTAAGATATGAAAAAATAGTATTATTATTTGCAAGGTAATGTAATGACAAATATAGATGTTGAGTATATTGGGCATATATATTGATCATTACAACGATTATACATTGTAATTGGTTTTAAAACTCTATTAAAAATACATTCAAGAATACTCTCGTGACTCTTTACTAAACTGAGTGTAGAAGAAAGTATCTCCAAACAGGAATAATAGTATCTCCAAACACGAATATTAGGGGCACTATGAATGCATGCCACCAGCATTGGAAGTAGGGTGGTAAATTCTCCATCATAAAATAGAAGGGGCCTTACTCTACCAAGCTCATTAATGGCAGAGGTGGGGAATTATCATTGGGAGGCTAAAGTGTGAAGTCATTTTGTTCCCATTTGCCCTCGGGGTTTGTTTGTTTGGTCAGCAATACTTGCCCCTACTATGCGTTGGCAATTCTATAAGTAGCGTAGCTAGGGAAAGCACCTTTCAATTTATTGATAAACCTAAGTTTTAGGTTCTTATGATTGAAAGTTAAAAAGTTATAAAATGTAAAATAAGATTTTGAGACAACACAATTTTTATTTTAATATCTATTTAAAAAACAAAATATCTAAAATTGTACATATATTAAAAGTGAAATGATTAAATAAAGAAAAGCAAATAGAATGCCAGCTCAAATAAAAGGAGATATAGTTAACAGTTAAAAGCTATGTTACCTTGGGGGACGTGGGGATGGGAACCGATTTTTTTATATAAATTATAGAACCTTAAGTATCAGAGTTCACATGAGAATGGAAATCAAACAAATTATCAAATTTTATGGGACAGCCAAGAGAAAGGTATCCCAAATTATCAAAACTTAAACATTAATTTTATGAGACAGCCAAGAGAAAGGTATCCCAAAGTTTCTGAAAGGCATCCCCAATAACATAGGTTGAAAGAGAAAATAATAAGAGGCATACCCTGCCTCTCTTAGCATCTCAGTAGCTACTCAGAGATTGAGAAGATGACAGCTTTCTAATAATTAGTCACCTCCAGCTGTTTGATGTGAAACTTTAAATAAGGTTCAATGTCTTCAAAGAGAGTGTGTGTACGGGACTTTTGACCACTCTAGTTAGAACTGTGGTCAATGCATGCTGGGTATGCCTTTTTTTATTTGTAGATCCATAGTATAGTATACAATCAAATTGAGCAAATCCCTACTCAAATTAAAAAATCCCAGAACAGGATATGATCGTGAATAATGCAACTCAAAATCCCAAGGAATTAGCCTACGAGCAAAATTTAAGAAAAAAAAGCTCCCATTTTAATTTAGGTATAGAAAAAAAATATAGAAATCAGAGGCCAATAACTTTGAATATGTTTGGAATTGAAAACCTAGCAGCACTGAAAAGCACTTTCAGTATGCTCGATTTATAATATATTAATATGGATCAGAAAACTGAAAATAAAATATAAAAAAAATGGGCATGGAGACCAAATACATAAAGAAATGTAAGAGGATCCCCAAAAACACATTCTTCAGTCTAGTAATAAGAAAGAGAGGAGAGTGGTTCAGGAGCATGAACCAGCAGCAAACCCAAGACGGTTGGACTGCATATCGAAAGCCACTCGAAATCCCTGCTGCTGAATATTTCCGATGATGGAGAGGCCGCCCGTGGTACCCGCAAAGGCAAAGCAGAAGACCCCGGAATTATCAACAGGAATCAGATAGTTGTTTGCAGGCAGAGACAAATGTGCTCCTCTGTCGAAATGGAACACCAGCGTCGGCACCTTAACAGTGGTCAGCCCTGACAAATCATAGCAGGTGTCAAACAGAGAAAACCCAGCGGCGGTCTTTAGGCTTTTCGTCCCTGCTCTGAAAGCATCCCGCATGCTCTCATATGCAGACTGAACCAGTCGTGTAACAGAAGTCCCCGAATCGATAATAACCCCTCCATTTCCACTCCCATCTGGAAGAAACACAGACGCCGGAATCGAGCTCAGGCGCCGTCCCCCAACGCTTATGCCGCTCAGCTGCACGTAATAGAAAGTGTTAAACTTGGGATTGCTCAGAAGCGGCGTATAAAATGCGGATCTGGGCAGCGCAGAGGCGCCAAACATGAGAAAACTGCTGCTCCCTGTATTGTCTCTGTCCACCAAACAGTAGGAGAACTTGTTAGCGAAGCGAGAGGCGGTCTGAGAAGGGAAAGAGAGCCCCCCACGTCCGAGGCCAAGGAGCCCAGCTGCCCCAATGAAAAGTCCCTCGTTGTCATGCCCACACCCTAGCGCCACATTCCCCACCTTGGCTCCCCTGAATGTCATCGTCTCCCTCGCCAAATCCCCCACTGTGAACGACCCATCACCGTATGAGACCTGGTATTGACAGTAGCGTTTGTTGGTGCTGCACCCACTGGAGTCCAGCCTCTTGCACAGAGGCGCCGCACAGGCCACTTTCCTGTATGTCGACGAAGCCCCAGGGTTAAAGATTGGATCTTTCTGCTGGTAACACCTGGTGCAGGGCATGCACTGCAGCCACACTATATCACTCCCCGTGTCCAACACCATGTACCCGTACCTCGGCGGACTCCCCACTCCTACCCTCGTAAAATACTCTCCGCTCCCCAGACTCAGCCCTGATATTATTGAGCTGCTGAAGTCGCTTTTCCCCACTTTGCTCTCCATGTTGCTCACATTCCCACCCATCAGCCCTAAAATGGCCTTCACTCGTGCACTGTCGCGCTTCAGCCTCTGCTCCAATCTCCCCTTCACCGTGCTGTTGCCGCTGGTGTTGCCTATTGAATCTCTGTGCACTAGGTTTACTACAAAACTAGAGCTCTCCTCTGCTTCCTCTTCCTCTTCTTCCATTGCTTCTTCCATTGCTTCTTCCCCTTCCCCAACGCTCTTCTTCCATTCCTCCTTAGCATTCTCTATGTACTCCTCTGGGTCATGCCTCTGGGAGCCCTGTGCCTTCAAGGCTGCCTCAATGTCCAGAACCTGAACCTCTACCTCATTCTCATTCTCCCCTAATATTTCATCACCGATTCTTTTGGCACACACCAAATTTGTACCAAACACGAACACAGAGACTGCCAAAACAAAGAGGGCTAAGACAAGGGGCCTTCCCATGACTGATTTCTCCTCTCCTCAAACCACCACAGATCTCCCGCTATGAGACAACTCGCCTGCCTTCCCTTCTCTCTCACTCACCCTATGCCACTGCCACTGACCTCCTGCCACCATTATTAAACCCCCACTGCACGTGGCAGTCGAATCAAGGAGTGGGAAACAGAGAGGAGAAATAAAAGAGATGGAGACAGTAAGTAGGGCATGGGTGTAATGAGGGCAAATGTGAATGGGAATTGTAGGGTTGGGTTGGTGGGGTTTTAGTGGGAGGAACAGAAATGATGAGAGGATTATGTGTGGGACCAGATAACACATGCTCTTCACTAAGCCAGCACTAAAAGCATTAGCTACCATCCCATCAGTCAAGGCTCATGAGAATATGTTTGGCACATTTACAAAGGAATCGTTTCAATTTTGAGTGTTGTAAGTAATCGTACTCCACCCCCCACTCCAATGGTTACCCGGGCTAAAAAGCCAACTAAAACGGAAAGTATATAAAGACAATTTAAAAAACAAAAAACAAAAGTTTGTCCCCTTCGCTGTTTAAACATTTCCCCAATTGTTAAACCTAAACGCGTCTCCCTTTACACGTTTTCCGTATCTTGCGCCGTGAAATGGTAATAATAATTGGACAGAGTAGCCTACAGTGGCTTGAATAGCTCTTGTACGGAACACTGTACGTGCATAATCTGCGGCTTAGACTGTCCAGTTATTTGACTAGCCCTCTTTCTTGATTTTGAAGTTTTTAATTTGCCCTGCATGAATAAGCAGCGTTATAATTGTAAGGAAAGTAAATGCTCTAAACTGTAAAGTTATTGAATTATGATGAATAATAATAATGACATTAGGATATTTGCTTACGAGGAACACGGTGATTTTATTAATGAGTATCTTGACTGTTTGGGGAAGAATGGGAACGTTGTGGTGGCCCTCACTGTCTTTTATCTTGTTTTTTCCTTGCTTTTGTGGGGTCTTTTTCTTGTGCTTTGGTCTGCCTTTTTTAACAATTTTGTTCGCCTTTCCTTGTCATTGTCTTTTCTAAAATCTAATCTTTTAGATCCTTTTATATATATGAGTATTAAATAAATAATATAATCGTGTTTAGTTTAAAGTTCTATGCTGATTTGATTGTATTTAAATTCATTAATTAATTTGTTAATGTATTAGAAAATTAGAATATGCTATATGTTTTTTTTTAATTGAAAAAATGTTAAAAATGATTGTTACTTTAATTTTGCTTTTATGATTATCAAATTGTAACTTTATTTCACTTTTTATAATTATGAAATTCACCTATATCTATAAATTTGGGAACTATATATTTTAATCTCATGTACAATTTTTTTAATTTGCTTTTATGATTATCAAATTGTAACTTTATGTCACTTTTTATAATTATGAAACTCACCCATATATATAAATTTGGGAACTATATATTTTAATCTTATGTACAATTTTTTTATTGATCATGATATAATGAATTCATTTTCTTGATATTTGTAAATTGTGTTTGAAAAGGCCTTAGTATCAATAGAAACTATTTAAGAGTTGCAAGGCTAGGATTATTCTTTTTTTGGTCAAACCTCTATTGCAATGCTAATTTTACATAACCTATTGATGTTATACTCTTACGATTATGATATGTTTTAGACTCAAAGAACTACAATATCTTTACTTATCAATGATATGTTTATGGAAGCTCTCTAATGATTCTAGATATGTCTTAGATAAAAATGGTCATCACCCCTAGGTCCCCTTTTTAGTCATCATTTGCATTCTCCATTGATTTTGGTCAATTTGGTCCTAATGTTTGTTCCTAGGGAATCAATAATTTAATTCATCTCCTTATGCCCTAATGTCCCCTTAGACGTATGTTTTTTTGTCTTTTAGTTTCTATTTGAATATTTTAATATTCAAATGGCTTTTTATTTTCTCTTTTTAGTTTGCATTTAAATATGATTATATTTTAAGTGTCTTTTGGACTTTTGGAGAGAAATTTAATATTATTTTTGTTATGTGGTTTTTATTTTTTTTATTAAGTGGTTTTTAGAATTAATTTTCTATTTAATAAGCAGCCTTCTTCTTTTTATGGCTAACCATAATATCTTCATTGTTATTATATTTTTCATAATTCTTTTACCTTTTCATTGAAGATTATGGGTAATTTGAATACGGCCACACGACAAAATTGCTTTGATATTTTATAACGTACTGGCAAAACATTTTCAATGTTGTAAAATTTTCTTTGATTTTTTTTTGCAAAGGTAATTGAACATATTGCACTTTATGAATATGTTAATGATTATATTATTCATATGGGTTCAAATGGTTTAATCATGGGTTTAATGTTTAATGCAAATTTTTATTAAACTAATAAAAGCTTAATGAAATTATTGAGAACAATAATCATAGTGAGGTAGGTTAACCGATTCATTACAAGGTCTTTTATATGTACTTGTGCATTTCATATTTCCTTGTGTGAGCCCCTATTCTGGTATCAATTGGCTTTCTTATTTATTAACATAGAATGTATTGGTGATGGTAGTCATTGTTTCTTTTTTTTTTAAATCTGAGTTGGCATGCTTTTTTGTACAAGTCTTGTCATTTGGCGTGGGTAAAAGTTTGGCGCAGATCTGGATTTGATCATATTTGATAATAGTAAACGACTCTACATCTTCTTTAGTGCAAAAAGCATATTGGGATGGCGTAAGACCAATGATTTGAGAGAAACTAGGGGAGAGGACCCAATAACCGATATACCCCCCAATAGTCGTGATAGCGACCCAATAATTGTGATAGGGTTTTGTCATAGAGGCCCCCCAATAACCAACTTCAAAATGGTCATTTCCTACACACACAAAAACCCAATAAGTGTTAGTAACATGCCCAATAGACGTGCACCACAACACTATTAACTAAACACTACCAGTGCATAGTTATTGGTACAATTTTGTTTCTATTACACATCAACTTGCACCACAAAGGTTACATCATTATTAAAATTAAAACATGTCTGCTTACATTTAGAAACACAAACAAAAACAATGAATTTCTCTAACAATATCAATATATCATAATAAAGTACAAATTTGGTCATGGGTGCAATATCGATTGGTTATTGGGTCTAAAGTGATTATGTTTTGAATATTTTATTGTCGCCTATTGGGGGGTTTGAGGGCGAGTATCGGGCGTTACTTTTGAAATGACACTTTTTGACCACTTTGCGCTCGACGATCTCTACAGAGAGATCCACGAATACCTAAAAGCCAAAACCTTAGCTTTAAGCTCTCGACTCACCTACGGAGACACACTGAAAAAATTGAAGAAATCCATTTTACGGTTTAGGAGTTCTAGGTGCACGAAGTTTCCCTGGGCGGCTAGTGGTTCCTCTCCCCTATGTGTTTATATTCAAATGGTATTTCATGTGCACTTATTTATACCTTTTCATGTAACGGTTTGCACGTATGGACATCAAATTGAGGAATATACATAGAATAGCTTTGTTTTGATTTAATGATAGTTAGTTTTGTTTTAGTTAGATTCATTTAATTAGATTTGGTTAAGTTTAACATAGTTTTTATTTAGATGAGTTTAGGTTTGATTTTTAATTTAGTTTAGATTTTTAAAAAAATTATTAGTTTAGATTTTGTTAGGATTAGTATTTTTTTTTAAAGATTTGTGTTAGTTTTGATTATTTTTTAACTTTAGATTAATTCATTTTTAATTTAGATTAGTTTTTCTTTTGTAATCATTTTAGATTAGTTTCTAATTTAGAGTTAGTTTTATTTTTTAAGATTAAGTATTTTTTTAATTTAGATTAGTTTTTGGCATTTTAGAGTAGATTAGTTTTTGTTACTAATTTAGACTAATTTTGTTAGATTAATCGTCATTATTAATTTAGATTTTTTTAAAAATTTAATTTAGATTAATTACTAATTTATATTATTCTTGTTAATTAGATTATTTTCTTTTGTTAATTAACTTAGATTAATTTTGTTAATTAGATTAGCCTCTTTTACTATTTAGTTTAGATTGATTTTCATTAATTAGATTAGATTTTTATTTGTGTTGTTAGTTAGACTTTTTTTTATTTGTGTTTTGATTTTCTTTTTTTGGGGGAATTAATTTTTTTTTTTTTTTTGTGGGCTTGTGTAGGTGTTGATCGTTTTGTTGAAGACATTATTTTGAAACTACTAACAATATTTGGTGCATGCCATTTGTCAAAGATTTGATTTTTAAATTCAATCTTCTGTTTAGTTTAGCAAACACTTCATTTTGGTGCTTAAAATTTACCAAGTGTTTGATGTGTTTTGTGTTTTGATGCATTTTTGTTTAAGATAGAACCCAAGTAGAGATGTCTGCCTTGGTGGGAAAAGAGGCACTCACCCCCAAGGGAATGACCTCAAGCGGTGCTTTCAATTTGGTCTACTATATAAATGAAGGATAAGGCTAAAGCTAAGTCTAACTAGTATTAGCGCTTACTTTACAATTTCATTTTGAAAAGGGATGTACCTTGCGTATATTAGACCCCTAGTAGGATTGGTTAGAACTTTAAGTGGCTCGTTGGATGCTTGTAATATATTGGTTCCCTTAATTTTAACTAGAAACCTATTTTTTTAGTGGCCAAAATCCCCTACTTGTTGACTCAAGGACTTGAATGGTGTTAGGTCTCTTTTTTAGGGTTGAGACCACAATCTAGCAATTGTCTCTTTATTTTGTTCTTGACTAATATTATATGACATGATTTTTCTTCACAGACAGCGAAATTGGAGTATAAAAAATTTGGTATGTAACCTTCACAAACCTAGAAAAATGTTGTCGCAAGTACGAAATACACTGTCCACGCAAGTAAATATATTTTTTACGAGGCTAACCCTAAGGGTTTGTTTTTACTTTTTTTTTTTAAGTTTTCTTCTTCATCAAACTTCTGATGAAATCAACCAACGTCAGAATTCCAAAAAACGTCGGGCAATTTTTTTTTAAATACCAATTTGACAGATTTAACCTCATAAGATCTAACAATACAAAAAAAATTCACATAGTTCATTGGAAATTTTTGTCAGATTTTGATGTCAAATGAGTTAGTGGATGTCAACATATCTACCTATTTATTGAGATTCAGTTTGTGGTATACTAGTAATTCTAGTTAATGAGGATTCTTGTTTCGGTGGAATGTGCATCAGAGGGTGTGTTGTGATGATCTATCTTTTACTATGCTTATCTTGGTCTCATTCATGGTGTTATGTGCTGAAATTTAATATTTTGGGTCCACACTGTTCTGGTTATTAGTTGAAGTGTTTAGAGTGATAGTTTGCATTATAATGTATACTTTCTCGTTCGTCAGCTCCAAATGTTATGAAGAATGTGAAGCATGTTGGTTTGGGTGAGGAGGTATTTTGTGGTCCATGTTTCTTTCTTACATCACAGAAGTGCTTCAGTGTGACCTATTAATTGTGTTAGGGTCTCAACACAAAATCCCTTGCATTAGGGTCTCATTTTTAGGTTATACCATTTCCACTTGGATCTCTTCCCTCCCAAACCCATTGTTGTTTATGAGGCCCCTATTTCATATCCCCCCTACTTTCTAACATCATTGATATGTCAGGCCAGAGTAAAAAGAAGGGTATTAGGCATCTAGGAGGCCTTAAAGATTGCCCCCCACCCTGGCACTCCATACATATTGAACTCAGATACCTTTTCTCCTGAGGCTTGCTTGAAAGGTAAGGAATCGTTGTTGTCTACCTATAAGAGGAAGGGAAAGAATCATTCCCCCAACCAATAAAACTAAAATTTTTGTTTAGGAGGTAAATAGTGAAGATGAGGAGGTGGAAGAGGAGCACAACACTCCTCATAGATCTATCAAAATGACCACTAGGTCTGCAAATAAAGGAAAAAAATTGTTGGTTGATTATGACTCGGAGGAAAACACTAAGCATGGGAATAAAAAATTGCAAAGGAAAATGAGAAGATTAAGAATATGAAGTGTGAATATATTGATGTAGATGCTATTGGTAGTTTGAATAAGTCTACCTCCAACAACTTGACCCACACTTCTGATAGGGTGAAGAAGGGGCCCATTGATCCTCACTTTGACGTGATGTCAAATGAAGATAATCCAATTTTGCCTAACTACAACGTAGCTTTTTTATTAGATTTGGCTAGTCTACATAGTGAGGTGGACAACCTAAAGAATAGATTGAGTGAAGAAGAATGAAAGTTGGGTAGCATTTCTAGGTTTAGCCTTAAGGTGATGCACAACTCTGCAACTTCCTTGCACCTGCTGGAACATACGATGCTCGACGATGATGTGTAGGATGAAGGCAATTACAAGGACATGTTTAAATTCCTTATAAAATATTGGACATAAGTGTTGCATCATTCGGGTTATGGCATCAGACCCTTCTCTAATGCGTAATCACTAGTTCGTTGGGGTTGTGCCCCCTACCCCTCTGGTGTTTTTGTGAATATTTTTATTGTTAGCCTGGTTGTCTTCCTAGACACTAGTTTGTTGTTCTATATTTTTGGTTGTAGGAGTAGGATTTTGATTTTTTCTGTTATGAATGGTAGTAGACTATACTGTGGAGGTAATTTCAAGGGTTATAGGTTGCCTAACTATGGCCTATGCTTACTTACTTTACTATTTCTCTAAGTTGCTTTTGATGTTTATTTGCTATTAGTGTGATGTGTCTGTATGCCCTTAGGTTGTGCTTTTGTAAGGGTCGACACCATAGTTTTATTGCTAATTAATATCAAATTTTTAATATTAAACTAGAATATAATCAAGTATATTCAGTTGAAAACTTTAAATTATAGGTTTTTGACAAGAGAAATTTCAAAGTAAGTTTCAATAATTTTTTTAAGAAAATATGACTAAAAATGCAACCAATTATTATATGTTGTAGGTGAATGAAGGAAAGTCAATATTGAAATATACAAAAAATCTTTAACATTTGAGATAATGCACATCAACAAAATTTAGCATTTGTTCATTTTTTTTTTAAAGGAGCAACTTAGAACATGTTCCTATATAGTTGCTTAGTATTTTGGCTAGAGTGGTTGCTCAACTTACATATTTGTAGAACTGGTGGACCCATAAGAATTTTTTTCTTATTTTTTAGCAGATATCTTATAATTTATATTAATAATACTAATAATAATTTGTGTATAGAAATAAAATATTTACAATAATATATGATAAGAAAAATTAAGAACATAATAAAAAATTAACTTTTTGTTAAATCATTCATTTAAATAAAATAGTAAATGAGAATATGTTCTAAATATACTTTTTAAAAACTATTCAAAAAAATAAATAAATGAATGATATCCAAAAAGAAAGAAAAATAGTCTAAACATACATGATCAAAAATATTGTCTCAATTTCTCTAGACTTCAATACCAAAGCCAAACAAAAAGAATATTTTTATTCCAAATAATTTCCGCAACAACCAAGGTCTTTTATAAGATACATTCACAATATGAACATAAGACTAATATTGTTTTTATTTCCAAAAATGTTGAACTCATGTAAGAATGATGCCAATAAAAGAAATACATGTTAAATTATGTAGGAATGATGCCAATAGAAGGAATGTTTAATGTGTGAGGAGAGAATAAGGTAAAATGATGCTTTGTGAACTCGTAACTTTGAAACACTCAGGCCTGTACTTTATAACTGATTTTGAAAAATATGAACAGTACGAATATTGTGAAAAAAATATAGATAAATTCATCACGTTTACTATATATATATTCAAAAATAAATACCAGTCATTTGTTTTTATTAGAGAGTAGTGCCCAAAAATCAAAATCTCTCTCAGGGCTATTGAGCATAGCAATCAATTCATCATCTTCATCTTCATCGACATAAGCCTCAATTTCATTCACCGATTCCTCCATTTCAGTGACATCAATATCAGTAATATTATCATCATCAAATCCCCTTGCTTGGGAAGAATCCTGAGTTGTTGTTGGTGATGGAGCTTCTTCAAGCAACAGCTCTGGTTGCTGTTCTGATTCTGATTTTGATTCTTGTTCTTGTTCTTGGAAGAAGACATGAATATATTCAAAAGGGCTTACATTAATAGTATCATTAAGCATCCAAGAGGTCGTATATTGAATGTTTAATGGTGGTGCATCTGATCTAGAGGGAGAAGGAGAAGGAGAATCAATAAAATGAGGTTCAATACCTATTTCTCTATCCTCATCCTCATGAAGATGATGAGGCAAGCATTCTGTGCTTTGGGTGTTCTCTGCTTCTCTTTTCCTTTCTTCCTCTGAAT
>MU225664.1:2688159-2715880 GCA_018584345.1 Thuja plicata | reverse complement strand
ATAATTATTGAATCCTTCCATGGAGGAGGAAGGTGAATTAGCTCAAATGTTTTATCCATAATTGTTTATGAATTAAACTCATCTTCTATAAGATACAAATGCACCTTTTTCAACAGTTGGAATAAAATATGATAATTTAGAAAAATCTAATAAACAGCATTTAGTTCGTTTAATAAGTCAGTGTAAAATCTAAAAAGGAAAAATCTAACATTTATAGTAATGTTAAAAAGTTGGAGTGCATGGACTGGAGTACCGAATTGCAAGTGGCAACAAACATATTAGGAGATTTTGGTATTCACAGTCTTCAACGGCTTCAAATTTGAATTTCAAATGTTAAGCTTGAATAATGGTAGTGTAGAAGGAAAGAGCTGTTTGCACTCGCTGTTTTGGGAATTATGGATTTGGAAATTCTTTATCGTTTGTTTATAAGATATTCATAGATATTATTATTTTTTCTTTTTTCTTTTGCCCTTTTTTCTTTTTGTTTTTCTATTTATGACTAAATTTAGATTTTTTTAAATTGTTTTTAAGTTAACTATCATAATAAAACATAAAGATTAAGATTAATTGAGATTGCTTTTCTTTTTAGTATTATTTTATATTAATAATTATATTATATAATTAAATATTTTAAATATTATGATGTTATTTAGTAGGGTTTTTTATAAGGAAAAATCTTAAGTTTGAAAGAAATGTCAAGATAATTATAATATTTATCTTTTTAATATAATATATTATTATTAAAATGATGTTTTATAAGTGATGACATATATTTTGCTATTAGTATGCAAAGAGAAACTAGTTGTTTGAACCGTCGGTTACACTACACCGAAAGACAAGTTTCAGTTCAGACCGAAAGTGCTAAGTAAAGGGAAACCCAACGACACAATTTTTTCAGTGCAAACCAAAAGTGTAACACGAAGATGATACAGAGGAACCCGACAAGCAAGTTACACTTTAAACCGAAAGAGAAGAAACAAAGGAACCCGACAGAGCAAGGGAACCCGATAGATAGTTCAACAAAGGAACACAAAAAGACAGTTGAAAACTGATTTCAGAGCAAACCGAGCATCAGACACAGAAAGTCGGTTATATCCTGAAAAAAGTGGATCTGACTTCCATGTCAGATAAAACAATCATGCTTTATATTTAGAGTTTAGATTTATTTTAAAACCATTTTTTGAGGAAAAAGAAACATAATTATAATTGTTTTAATCAGTCTAATTGATTAAAAACATGCAAACTAGGAGATCAAGGTCAAGTTGTAAACCTTTGATCATAGAGTTAAGTTTGTAATACATGAAACTAAAAAGGTCAAATCTATTGTATAAATATATTTTGTAATCATTCATTTGAGATGGATGAGAGGATGAATGTAGCCAACGAACACATCTATGGATCAGACTGAGAGTTTCAAGAAGTAGAACAACAAAAGATGAATTTGTTTATCTAGAACCAAGAACCAAGGCTACCGAGCAACAGAGGTATTAATCAATCACATTAGGTGATACTTTGTACATGTAAACTTTAATGGATCTGTAATCAACAATTGTAGATTGCATACACTCAGGTCAATGAGTATTTTTGTCTACATTCTAACAAGTGTAGCAAATAGAAGAAATGCTTTCAAGAAAGGTGGATTTAACAATCCTATTATAAATCTCTTAACCGAGTGCACACTAAACAGTATTTCTAAAGCTCTTAACAGAGTAGACCTTAACCAGTCTCCACATAATACTCGTAATAGGGTAGATCATCAGAAGTGATCAAATTGTAAGCCTTAACCGACCCCTTCAAATCTGCAGATAGTGAAGTTTTTGTGGGTGTCATCCCCACCGCAGTTTTTGCCTTCTAACAGTGGTTTTCTACATTACCATATCTTGTGTTATGTGTTATTGCTTTCATGATTGTTTCTATGAATGTCTACATACAATTAAGATTATGAATTGATATCACATGCATAAAGAAAGAACAACATATATGATCGGTAAAACAAAGATTTGATTACATAAGGTTAAAGGTTAATTAAATAAAAGTTTTAGAGGTACTGATTCAACCCTCCACTCTCAGTACACACTTATCATTATTTCCAACAATAAGAGGTATATTGATCTTTGTATTCGATAAAAAGATTTCAAAAAATATTAATGACTTTAATTAATTGCCTCTTACTGATTCTAAAAATTAATGCAACTTGTAAGCATTATAGGTATTAGTGTAAATTGTAGATAATCTCTTCTAGAAAACCCTCACTCTACTATCTAAATAAAATGACATAAAGCATGAACATTTCTCTTCAAAAAGTCTATGATTAAACAAAATTAATGCAAAAATTCAAACAAACATCCAAATTTTCATTTTTTAAAATTGTTTTTCAAGTTAACCATCATAATAAAGTATAAAGATTAAGATTAATTTAAATTTATTTTCTTTTCAGTAATATTTTATATTAATAATTATATTATATAATTAAATATTTTAATATTATGATGTTATTTAGTAGGGTTCTTTATAAGGAAAAATCTTAAGTTTGAAAGAAATGTCAAGATAATTATAATATTTATCTTTTTAATATAATATATTATCATTAAAATGATGTGTTAAAAGAGGTATATTGATCTTTGTATTCGATAAAAAGATTTCAAAAAATATTAATGACTTTAATTAATTGTCTCTTACTTACTGATTCTAAAAATTAATGCAACTTGTAAGCGTTATAGGTATCAGTGTAAATTGTAGATAAACTCTTCTAGAATACCCTCACTCTACTATCTAAATAAAATGACATAAAGCATGAACATTTCTCTTCAAAAAGTCCATGATTAAACAAAATTAATTAGAAAATCCAAACAAACATCCAAATTTTAAATTTTTTAAATTATTTTTCAAGTTAACCATCATAATAAATCATAAAGATTAAGATTAATTTAGATTTATTTTCTTTTCAGTATTATTTTATATTATATAATAAAATATTTTAATATTATGATGTTATTTAGTAGGATTCTTTATAAGGAGAAATCTTAAGTTTGAAAGAAATGTCAAGATAATTATAATATTTATCTTTTTAATATAATATATTATTATTAAAACGATGTGTTTAAGAGGTATATTGATCTTTGTACTTGATAAAAAGATTTCAAAAAATATTAATGACTTTAATTAATTGCCTCTTATTGATTCTAAAAATTAATGCAACTTGTAGGCATTATAGGTATTAGTGTAAATTGTAGATAAACTCTTCTAGAAAACCCTCACTCTACTATCTAAATAAAATGCCATAAAGCATGAACATTTCTCTTCAAAAAGTCTGATTAAACAAAATTAATTCAAAAATTCAAACAAACATCCAACTTTTCATTTTTTAAATTATTTTTCAAATTAACCATCATATTAAAGCATAAAGGTTAAGATTAATTACGATTTATTTTCTTTTCAGTATTATTTTATATTAATTATAATATTATATAATTAAATATTTTAATATTATGATATTATTTAGTAGGGTTCTTTATAAAAAAAAATCTTAAGTTTGAAACAAATGTCAAGATAATTATAATATTTATCATTTTAATATAATATATTATTATTAAAATGATTTGTTATAAGAGGTATATTATCTTTGTATTTGATAAAAAGATTTCAAAAAATATTAATGACTTTTTTAATTGTCTCTTACTTATTCTAAAAATTAATGCAACTTGTAAGCATTATAGGTATTAATGTAAATTGTAGATAATCTCTTCTAGAAAACCCTCACTCTACTATCTAAATAAAACGACATAAAACATGAACATTTCTCTTCAAAAAGTCTATGATTAAACAAAATTAATGCAAAAATTCATACAAACATTCAAATTTTTATTTTTTAAAAATTGTTTTTCAAGTTAACCATCATAATAAAGCATAAAGATTAAGATTAATTTAGATTTATTTTCTTTTTAGTATTATTTTATATTAAAAATTATATTATATAATTAAATATTTTAATATTATGAAGTTATTTAGTAGGGTTCTTTATAAGGACAAATCTTAAGTTTGAAAGAAATGTCAAGATAATTATAATATTTATCTTTTTAATATAGTATATTATTATTAAAATGATGTGTTATAAGAGATATATTGATCTTTTGAATTCGATAAAAAGATTTCAAAAAAAATTAATGACTTTAATTAATTGCCTCTTACTTACTGATTCTAAAAATTAATACAACTTGTAAGCATTATAGGTATTAGTGTAAATTATAGATAAACTCTTCTAGAAAAACCTCATTCTACTATCTAAATAAAATGACATAAAGCATGAACATTTCTCTTAAAAAAGACTATGATTAAACAAAATTAATGCAAAAATTCAAACAAACATCCAAATTTTCATTTTTAAAAATTGTTTTTCAAGTTAACCATCATAATAAAGCATAAAGATTAAGATTAAATTAGATTTATTTTCTTTTCATTATTATTTTATATAAATATTTATATTATATAATGAAATATTTTAATATTATGATGTTATTTAGTAGGGTTCTTCATAAGGAAAAATTTTAAGTTTGAAAAAAATGTCAAGATAATTATAATATTTATTTTTTCAATATAATATATTATTTTTAAAATGATGTGTTTTAAGAGGTATATTGATCTTTGTATTCGATAAAAAGATTTCAAAAATTATTAATGAGTTTAATTAATTGCCTCTTACTTACTGATTCTAAAAATTAATGCAACTTGTAAGCATTATAGGTATTAGTGTAAATTGTAGATAAACTCTTCTAGAAAACCCCCACTGTACTATCTAAATAAAATGACATAAAGCATGAACATTTCTCTTCAAAAAGTCTATGATTAAACAAAATTAATGCAAAAATTCAAACAAACATCCAAATTTTCATTTTTTTTAATTGTTGTTCAAGTTAACGATCATAATAAAAGCATAAAGATTAAGATTGATTTAGATTTATTTTATTTTCAGTATTATTTTATAGTAATAATTATATTATATAATTAAATATTTTAATATTATGATGTTATTTAGTAGGGTTCTTTATAAGCAAAAAAACTTAAGTTTGAAAGAAATGTCAAGATAAGTATAATATGTTATAAGAGGTATATTAATCTTTGTATTCGATAAAAAGATTTTAAAAAATAGTAATGACTTTAATTAATTGCCTCTTACTGATTCTAAAAATTAATGCAACGTGTAAGCATTATAGGTGTTAGTGTAAATTGTAGACAAACTCTTCTAGAAAATCCTCACTCTACTATCTAAATAAAACGACATTAGGCATGAACATTTCTCTTCAAAAAGTCTATGATTAAACAAAATTAGTGCAAAAATTCAAACAAACATCCAAATTTTCATTTTTTAAAATTGTTTTTCATGTTAACAATCATAATAAAGCATAAAGATTAAGATTAATTTAGGTTTATTTTCTTCTCAGTATTATTTTATATTATATAACAAAATATTTTAATATTATGATGTTATTGAGTAGGGTTCTTCATAAGGAAAAATCTTAAGTTTGAAAGAAATGTGAAGATAATTATAACATTTATCTTTTTAATATAATATATTATTATTAAAATGATGTGTTATAAGAGGTATATTGATCTTTGTATTCGATAAAAAGATTTCAAAAAATATTAATGACTTTAATTAATTGCCTCGTACTTATGATTCTAAAAAGTAATGCAACTTGTAAGCATTATAGGTATTAGTGTAAATTGTAGATAAACTCTTCAAGAAAACCCTCACTCTACTATCTAAATAAAACAACATAAAACATGCACATTTCTCTTCAAAAAGTCTATGATTAAACAAAATTAATGCAAAAATTCAAACAAACATCCAATTTTTTTCATTTTTTAAATTGTTTTTCAAGTTAACCATCATAATAAAGCATAAAGATTAAGATTAATTTAGATTTATTTTGTTTTTAGTATTATTTTATATTAAAAATTATATTATATAAATAAATGTTTTAATATTATGATGTTATTTAGTAGGGTTCTTTATAAGGAAAAATCTTAAGTTTGAAAGAAATGTCAAGATAATTATAATATTTCTCTTTTTAATATAATATATTATTATTAAAATGATGTGTTATGAGAGGTATATTGTGTTAGAATAACTGAGAGGGGGGGGAGGGGGGGCGTGAATCAACGNGGGGGGGGGGGCGTGAATCAACGGCCTCAAAAATATTCTAATAAATCAACCCAAAAACTTAGTACCAAAATATTAAGCCTCTAGGTATCTTCAGTCCTACAAGATGTATGCCTTCAAATAATCATATCAAATAACTACTGCTTGTAGTTCACTGTTAAATCTTATTCTTAATTTATACCTAATAGTAGTCTTTCATAACCTGAAAAATAGTAAATTACTTAGTGTATACTGATCAATCCAGATTAGTTATGTGTAATGCAAAGCACTAAAGTAATGACTCATAAACACATTGACACATGGATTTTAAACGTGGAAACCCTGTTAAGGGAAAAACCACTTGGGATCGGTAACCCAAAATTTTTACTCTTCTGAAGTGAGCTCGGTGAAGAGCCAACCCTGTTAAAGGTTACAAACACATTGTTAGGTGTGACCTTATTAGAGGATTTAAATAGAATAGTTTGTCACTTGATATCGGGCATCTCTATGTTACCTTCTATGACCAAACCCAGTGTAGTTTGTCAAATGGTATCTAGCATCTCATGCTATCTTCATGATCAAACTTTTTGATACTCCTTGAGATTTATCTGAATATAGAAAGGATTGTTAAGTTCTACTTGGTTAAGAGACTTTCTTAATCAATGGTTAAACTGAAACAATAAATGATCTGTTCACACATACAACTTATACTTGCAGATTTTTAGATCTATTGTAATCTCATATACCTTTTTGATCAATGTCCTCTTTTCAATACCTTTTCTCCACTTCATTTTTCTCGGTGATGCTGTGCTTCTCTGTTGCTCGGTGTCTGTGGAAATCTTTAGCTCTTTCCTTAGCTTGATTGATCAGGACTGTATGAATTTGTTCTTCATTAGTTTCTCTTTAGCATCCTTTTTTTTCATTCACTCCCCTAATTCATAATGAATTAGGTTGTCTCTTTATAGACATGATATCATCATTTCTCACTTAATTTTCTTGTTCTTGGCGTGATCCACAATCTTAGCCAATCTTTCGTTAAAGCTTAACTCATGTTTTATCTCGTAGAAATCTTCTTGCCAACTAGATAAAACAACTTTAAATCTTTTACTTATATTTGGCTTTAACTTTCATGATGAAAACAATGTTAACAACCAGTTAAGTCTATCTTTAGCTCTTCCAGCTAAGTATTTTTTCATTTCTGAACTTCAATTAATTTTGGTGTTTTAACTCTTTGATAGCTTTAGTCAACACTTTAGTTCTCCTCAGGCTTCTCTGTCGGTGTTGTCTATCCGTTGGAGTTATCTATCCTTTGGGGTTGTCTGTCCGTCGGGTAACACTATAATTCTGGCAGTCAATAATGCTTGTGAGTAATGCTTGTCGACTTTTCTTCTTGGGCATCACTGTGACTTTGCTCCCGGGTTTCTGTGTCCATCGACTTCCACTAACCCTCAGTGTTTGTAGTCACTTAGTGAATGCTAGTCTTTTATGCATTACTGAAAGCATAATCTTTATCTCTCTGATTCTCTGAAGTCTTTGACACTTTGTATATAACCGATCAGATTATATCAAGTTGAGATCAATGACAATACAATCCATTAACTGATATAATGTCTTGCATTATCTTTCTGCATTTCGGTGATCAACTTAACATCTTCAAACATTCAATCAGTTACATGTCATCATATTGATCTTTGTATTCGATAACAAGATTTCAAAAAATATTAACGACTTTAATTAATTGCCTCTTACTTACTGATTCTAAAAATTAATACAACTTGTAAGCATTATAGGTATTAGTGTAAATTATAGATAAATTGTTCTAGAAAACCCTCACTCTACTATCAAATTAAAACAACATAAAGCATGAACATTTCTCTTCAAAAAGTCTATGATTAAACAAAATTAATGCAAAAATTCAAACAAACATCCAAATTTTCATTTTTTAAAATTGTTTTTCAAGTTAATCATCATAATAAAGCATAAAGATTAAGATTAATTTAGATTTATTTTATATTAATAATTATACTATATAATTAAATATTTTAATATTATGATGTTATTTAGTAGGATTCTTTATAAGGAAAAATCTTAAGTTTGAAAGAAATGTCAAGATAATTATAATATTTATCTTTTAAATATAATATATTATTATTAAAATGATGTGTTATAAGAGGTATATTGATCTTTGTATTTGATAAAAAGATTTCAAAAAATATTATTGACTTTAATTAATTGCCTCTTACTTATTCCAAAATTTTTTGCAACTTGTAAACATTATAGGTATTAGTGTAAATTGTAGATAAACTCTTCTAGAAAACCGTCACTCTACTATCTAAATAAAATGACATAAAGCATGAATATTTCTCTTCAAAAATTCTATGGTTAAACAAAATTAATGCAAAAATTCAAACAAACATCCAAATTTTCATTTTTTTAAATTGTTTTTCAAGTTAACCATCATAATAAAGCATAAAGATTAAGATTAATTTAGATTTCTTTTCTTTTCAGTATTATTTTATATTAATAATTACATAATATAATTAAATATTTTAATATTATGATGTTAATTAGTAGGGTTCTTTATAAAGAAAAATCTTAAGTTTGAAAGAAATCTCAAGATAATTATAATATTTATCTTTTTAATATAATATATTATTATTAAAGTGATGTGTTATAAGAGGTATATTGATATTTGTATTTGATAAAAAGATTTCAAAAAATATTAATGACTTTAATTAATTGCCTCTTACTTACTGATTCTAAAAATTAATGGAACTTGTAAGCATTATAGGTATTAGTGTAAATTGTGAATAAACTCTTCTAAAAAACCATCACTCTACTATCTAAATAAAACGACATAAAGCATGAACATTTCTTTTCAAAAAGTCTATGATTAAACAAAATTAATGCAAAAATTCAAACAAACATCTAAATTTTCATTTTTTTAAAATTGTTTTTCAAGTTAACCATCATAATAAAGTATAAAGATTAAGATTAATTTAGATTTATTTTCTTTTCAGTATTATTTTATATTAATAATTATATTATGTAATTAAATATTTTAATATTATGATGTTATTTAGTAGGGTTCTTTATAAGGAAAAAGCTTACATTTGAAAGAAATGTCAAGATAATTATAATATTTATCTTTTAAATATAATATATTGTTATTAAAATGATGTTTTATAAAAGGTATATTGATCTTTTTATTCGATAAAAAGATTTCAAAAAATATTAATGACTTTAATTAATTGCCTCTTACTGATTCTAAAAATTAATGCAACTTGTAAGCATTATAGGCATTAGTGTAAATTGTAGATAAACTCTTCTAAAAAACCCTCACTCTACTATCTAAATAAAATGACATAAAGCATGAACATTTCACTTCAAAATGTCTATGATTAAACAATATTAATTCAAAAATTCAAACAAACATCCAAATTTTCATTTTTTTAAATTGTTTTTCAAGTTAACCATCATAATAAAGCATAAAGATTAAGATTAATTGAGATTTATTTTCTTTTTCAGTATTATTTTATATTAATAATTATATTATATAAATAAATATTATAATATTATGATGTTATTTAGTAGGGTTCTTTATAAAGAAAAATGTTAAGTTTGAAAGAAATGTCAAGATAATTATAATATTTATCTTTTTAATATAATATATTATTTTTAAAATGATGTGTTATAAGAGGTATATTGATCTTTGTATTCGATAAAAAGATTTCAAAAAATATAATGACTTTAATTAATTGCCTCTTACTTAATGATTCTAAAAATTAATGCAACTTGTAAGCATTATAGATATTAGTGTAAATTGTAGATAAACTCTTCTAGAAAACCCTCACTCTACTATCTAAATAAAACGACATAAAACATGAACATTTCTCTTCAAAAAGTCTATGATTAAACAAAATTAATGCACAAATTCAAACAAACATCCAAATTTTCATTTTTTAAAATTGTTTTTCAAGTTAACCATTAGAATAAACATAAAGATTAAGATTAATTTAGATTTATTTTCTTTTCAGTATTATTTTATATTAATAATTATATTGTATAATTAAATATTTGAATATTATGATGTTATTTTGTAGGGTTCTTTATAAGGAAAAATCTTAAGTTTGAAAGAAATATCAAGATAATTATAATATTTATCTTTTTAATATAATATATTGTTATTAAAATGATGTGTTATAAGAGGTATATTGATCTTTGTATTCGATAAAAAGATTTCAAAAAATATTAATGACTTTAATTAATTGTCTCTTACTTACTGATTCTAAAAATTAATGCAACTTGTAAGCATTATATGTATTAGTGTAAATTGTAGATAAACTCTTCTAGAAAAGCCTCACTCTACTATGTAAATAAAACGACATAAAGCATGAACATTTCTCTTCAAAAAGTCTATAATTAAACAAAATAATGTAAAAATTCAAACAAACATCCAAATTTTCATTTTTTAAAATTTTTTTTCAAGTTAACCATCATAATAAAGCATAAATATTAAGATTAATTTAGATTTATTTGAAGACATTATTATTTCATTAGTATACAAAAGGAAAACTTTTTTTGAACCTTCGTTAAACCTACACCGAAAGACAACCTTTCAGAGATCACCGAAAGTACAAATGTCAGAGATCATTGAATGTGTAAAGATCAAGAGACACCTAACAGATGAAGTGGAACCCGATAGGAGGAAGTCAATAGAGGAACTTGACGAGAAGGTACAGTGCAAACTGAGAGAATAGGCACAGTGCAAAATGAAAGAAGAAAATAGTGCAACCCGAAAGACAGTCAAACTGATTTCAAAGCAAACTGAGCTTCAGACAGCGAAAGTCAGTTACATCCCGCAAAAAGTGGATCTAACTTCTACGCCAGATAAAACACTCATATTCTATTTATTAAATTTTTTTTTGTTTTAAAACCATTACTTAAGGGACAAACAACATTATTGTAATTGTTTTAATCAGTCTAACTGATTTAAAACATGCAGTCTAGGAGATCAAGGTAAAGTTGTAAACCTGTGATCATAGAGTTAAGTTTGTTTTATGTGAAACTTAATTATGTCAATCTATCTTATAAATAGATGTTGTAATCATTCTAAATGGATGAGGAGAGGATGAATGTAGCCAACAAGAACATCTATGGATTAGACTGAGAGTTTCAAGAACCATAACAACAAAAGATGAAATTGGTTATTGAGAAAAAAGAACAGAGGCTACTGAGCAACAAATGTATTATTCAATCACAATAGGTGATACATAAATATATATAATCTTGAATGGATCTGTAATCAACAATAGTAGAGTACATACAATCAAGTCAAAGAGTAATTTTCTTAAATTCTAACAAGTGAAGCAAAAGTAAAAAAATCCTTTCAAGAAAGGTGGATAAATAGTCCTATCAATGCAAAATGATTAAGTACATCTAGCTAACATATAAAAAAAAAATGGAGCGTGAATGGGAGGGAGGAGGAGGAGAAAAGGCGGGAGAAAAAATTTTGAATTTCAAAACTGGAGGGAAGCTAGGAGCTGAGGGATCTGCTATAGGATCTATGAAAGAAGGTGTAGAGATTGCTGTTAGATCAGTGGAAAAAGCTGGAGGATCTACGGTGGTACTGGCCAACGGGGATAATTGGTCAAAAATGGGACCAATGGTGAAAAAACCAAAAGATTCAAATGTTGGGGGAGAATCATCTCAAGGTAAGTCTCATGGTCTCTCCATTAATACAGGGAAAGGGAAATGGGTTGGTCTCTTTGGTATAAAACCCTCGGGTAAGTCCTTATTCCCTAAAGTAGATATTCTTTCTAACCCACTGAAAGGCGAGTTTAGTATTCAAATACCAGATCAGTTAGTGGACGACATAGTTTCTATCATGGCTTCTACTCTGGTAGGAAAATTCTTGGGTCCAAGACCGAATAAAGATCTTATTAGATCCTTTGTGGATATAAAATGGAGGCTGAAAGGTCAAGTTAATATAGCAGCTATGCCTAAAGGTTTTTTCCTCCTTTGAGTTCTCTAATGGGGAAGACTTTTCAAAATTTCTATGTGGGGGTCCCTGGATGATGGGAAAATCCTCCTTATCTCTACAAAAATGGACAACTAGCCTCAACTATAATGATAGCTTCTTTACTGCAGCACCAGTTTGGATTTGTCTTCCTGGGATGCCTCTAGAATATTGGCATGAAGATATTCTAATAGCTATTGCAGGATCATTTGGGGAGATTGTATTTATAGATCCAATGACAGAAACTAGAACAAGACAAGTTTACGCAAGGATTTGTGTAAATATTCAGTAGAATGTTGATCTTTCTCAGGTTATAACCCTAAAGTCAAAACTGGGGACATGGAATCAAGAGATTGAATATGGATCGATGCCTTTTGCATGCTTCATATGTAAGACATCTGGTGATTGGGCTAAACATTGCCCCCAGAAGACCCAAAAGGAAAAGAAGGACTAGGATCAAATCAAAGGACAGAGAATGGAATGGAAAAGAAAAATAGAGGAAACAAAGGTCATCCTAAAAATGCTGGAAGGAAATAAGGATCAGATGGAAGAAAACATGAATGGTAAAATAAATGAGAATAATTAGAAGGAGCAAAAAGGGGAATTTGTCCAAGCATTGGTGATGCAAGTTCCCAAAGAAAGGACAACCGAGTTCACAAGAAAGAACATAATAGCAGAAGAAAGAGCGGAACTTGTCATAGAAGAAACCAAAAAAAATGACTCAAGGATAGAAGAAAATATGACTCCTTCTAAAGAAGAAGAGAAAAAAAGGTACCTTGAAGATGAGGAGTCTTTGGAAGATTTAGAAAAATAATGGTCAGAGGAAAAAAAGGAGAAGGAGACTAACCCAATTAGGGGAAGGAAAATAGACTCCCTAGCATATCAAAACTAGAATGATAAATAGAAGAAGAAGGAGGAGGAAGAAGCAGAGGAAAAATATTTTTCAACTATGGGACACTCAAAGAAGGGATCAGGTAAAAAAGGCCCAAAATCCCCCAAAGGAAACCACCCCGCTTATGAAATGAACTCTAGCTCAGGAAAGAAAGCTGAGAGATCTTCAATGGGGAAATTGAGTAAGAAGGCAGGAGGCCAAAAGCTAGGAGTCTTGACAAGACAACAAAAAGTAGACATAGGAACTCCAGAACCAGACAAAGGCAGAAAATTTGAGAAAAATCAAAGGGAAGAGGAATAAAATTAGAATATTGCTGATGGAAATCAACTTACTATTCATCAGGTGTGTTCCCCAATCCATAAATGAAGATTATCTCATGGAAAATTCAAGGACTCAATGGTCCTCACAAGCAAGATGTTGTTAGGAACTTAGTAAGAGATTCAAAGCCTGATATTCTTTTGATTCAAGAAACTAAAACGAGTAAAGATAAAATAGAAAACTTGAAGCTGTTAAAAAATGGGAATTGTTTTAGTAGTAGTTCTGAAGGGACTTCTGGAGGATTGGATATCTTCTAGAACCAATCTTGTTTTGACTGTTAGCTCCTAAAAGAGGATAAAAACTTCCTTGCTGCTAATTTCAAGAGTTTAAAGGATAACTTCTCTTGGACCTTAATCAGTGTTTATGCTCCCAACACAAAAAATGGTAGACTTAAGCTTTGGAAGAAATTGCATGATCAGATGGACGTTAGTCAAGAAAACAATTTTCTCATAATGGGAGACTTTAATACCCCTTTAAAGAAGGAAGATAAAAAGGGAGGAAACTTATCTCAAGTGGAAATTAGAGTCAACTTGATGGAATTTATTATTAATGAAGGATTGATGGATGTTGATCTAGAAGGGATCAACTATACTTGGTCTAATCATAGGGTGGGAGCTGACCTCATTCAAGTCAAGCTTGATAGGGTGCTAATTAATCCAGAATGGTACACTAATTTTTCTTGTGCCCTTTCTTCCCTCACCAGAATTGGTTCGGATTATTTCCCTATTTCCTTTAATGTTCTTCCTTTGACAGGAAAAAGAAATGCTCCCTTTAGATTTGAGAAGATGTGGCTAGACCATCTTGATCTGGAAAATAAAATTAGGGACTGGTGGAATATTAATGTGGAAGGAACAACAATGTTCAAAGTGGTGAAGAAACTGGCTAATGTGAAATCTAATGTTAAAAGTTGGAACAAGAACATCTATGGTGACATCTTCCAATCCAAAAATAAAACCCAAATGGAACTGAAAGAAATCCAGGAGGAAATTCAAAGGAATGGCTTATCTAAAAATCTGAGAACTCAAGAGAATGCTATCCTTGTAGGCTTTCACAATATTATAGGTAAAGAGGAGACTTTCTGGAGGCAGAGATCCAAATCTCTTTGGTTAAAAGAAGGAGATAAGAATACTAGATTCTTCCATCTCACTGCTCTGAAACACAAGGCAATAAACAAAATTCATTCCTTGTCAGCTACTAATGGTAAAATAACCAAAGAAGAAGATATAAGGGAAGAAATGATGGGGTATTTTGCAACCTTGTTATCTAAAGATCAAAATATTAACTTAGAAGACCAAAGGAAATTACTAGCCTCAATTCTTTGTATACTAGATCATTTTGCTAATGTTCTCCTAAAATCTATGCCCTCGAATACATAAATTAAGAAGGTTGTCTTTTCTTTTTAAGGAGAGAAATCACCAGGACCTGATGGCTTTCAGATGTTTTTCTTCCAGTAGTTCTAGTGCATTGCTGGGAAAAATGTTTGTTCAACAGTTAAAGAACTCTTTGGAACTAAATCTATCCTCAAGGAGCTTAACTCAACTTTTATAGATCTCATTCCTAAAAAACCTGGAGCGGACACGGTTTATGGCTTTAGACCAATAAGTCTATGCAACTCCCTATACAAAATCCTCTTGAAGGTCATGACTTCTAGACTTCTGAGATTATTGCCTAATCTTATCTCTCCTCAACAGAATGGGTTTATTCCTAAAAGACAAATTCTAGACTCTATTATGGTGGTGTATGAGAATATTCATTCTTTTCATGCCTCTAAAAAACATGGATTCTTGATGAAACTAGACTTGTCAAAATCCTATGACAGAGTGGATTGGTCTTTCCTATAAAAAATCCTTAGTTCTTTTGGCTTTGATAAAGATGTGATAAGAATAATAATGCAATTGGTGCCTACGGTGACTTCTTTGGTGCTTTTTAATGGGGGTTCTTCCATTTTTTTCCACCCCTTAAGAGGTCTGAGACAAGGTGATCCCATCTCCCCCATTCTCTTTGATATTATGGCGAAAAGCCGTGGGAGATACATCAATAGTATGGTCATGTCAGGTTAGATTTTTGGTCTCCAACCTTCCTCTACCCTACATAAGTGCTCCCATGAACAATTTGTGGATGACACAATTATGATGGGGGAAGCCTCTGTTAAGGAAGAAAGGAATATGAAAAAGTCTTTGAATACTTATACAAATGCCTCTGGTCAATCTATTAACTGGGAGAAGAGTGCTCTTTTCTTGTGTAATACTCCTAAAGAAAGACAAAGGAATATATCTTCCATTTTGGGTTGCAAAATAGGGAATCTTCCCTCTACCTATTTGGGTCTCCCTCTCTTCTACAAACCAGATGATTCATTCTGGAATGGTATCCTTGATCATTTTTACAATAGGTTGGCAGGATGGAAAGGAGATACTCTCAGTCAAGCTGGAAAAGTTCAGCTTCTGAAATATACTCTCCAAAATCTTCCAGTCTATGCGCTCAGTCTCTTTAAAATTCCTCAGAAGTATGCAGACTTGATTGAAAAAATTCAAAAAATATTTCTTTGGTTAGGAGTTGAAGAGAAGAAGAGATTAAGTCTTGTGACTTGGGAGGTGGTGTGTAAACCTAAGAATTTGGGAGGGCTTGGTATCAGAAGTATTAAAAATACTAATAAGGCTTTTCTGGAAAAACAGTGCTGGAGAATCTTTGATTAGGAGAAGGAATAGAATGCCATCATCAAGAGAAAATATCATGTGAATTCTTTGGAGGAATTGCTAAGGAAACCTTTGGATATCAATGGTTCTTTCATTTGGAATAGTATTAGGAAAGGAAGGGACCTAATTAGAAAAGGGATAAGATGGAAGCTGGGAAATGGAAGGAAGATAAACTTCTGGATCGATAACTAGATGAAGGAAGAAGCTCTTAGTGAGAAGAAGGAATGGATGCCAGCGATTTTGGACTGTAAAGAAATAGTTGGAGAGAAGGTATTTGATTACTGGATCAATGAAAAATGGGCGGACCTTAGCTCCTTTGACGTTTCCCTCAATTTGGTCAATAAGTATCTTACACCCTAGTTTGCAAGAGAAAATGAACATGACTCTTTGATATGGGGTCTGGAGGCTAATGGAAATTTGTTAGTCTCTTATGCTTCTACCCTTCTTTTCCCCAAGGAAGATCATCCTATTAGTTGTCAGGTATGGAATAACAAGCTTATACCTAAAATTAATATGTTCTTTTAGCTCCTTGTTTAGAATAAAATTCTAATAGTGAACAATCTTTGTAAAAGGGGATTTAGTATGCCTAACAAATGTATTCTTTGTTTCTCTGAAGATGAAAACTGTAACCATCTTATGATTCATTGTACTTATACTTGTAAAGTGTGGAACTCTATTTTTAATAATTTCAACATGGACTGGGTGAAACCTAATAACTTTCAGGATATGGTTAAACAATGGCACTGCCCCCTTAATGGTAAAGAAGTCAAAGACCTTTGGAGGATTTTTCTTCCTCACTTCACTTGGATAATCTGGAAGGAAAGAAACAACAAAATATTCAGATAAAAAATCTCATCCTATGAAATAGTGGCCAATAGTATTTGTAGAAGCTTGCTGGAAAATTTTAAAAGTTATCTTCCTAGAGACTCCCCCTATAAGAACACCCAGAGTATTAATGATATTCTTAACAGGAATTATCAGGAGCAGAAAGAAAAGGATTTAAACTTGAGGGAAAACACTAGATGGGTATCTCCTCTGATTGGCTGGGTCAAAGGTAATTTTGATGGGGCAACAAAAGGGAATCTGGGAAAAGCTGGAGTGGGAGGTATTATAGGAGACTCTACTAGTAATTGTCTGGGAGTAGTTTCTTCCCCTCTGAGAGTTTAGACTAATCATATTTCCAAAGCAATGGCAACCCTTAAAGTTGTTATGTTGGCTAAAGAAATGGGTTTTTCTAATTTTTGGTTGGAGGGAGACTCTCTAAACATAATAAACTGTATTAAGGGCAATCATGAAGCTTCATGGACCATTAGCCACATAATTGATAAAATCAAATTGTTAATGCTCCTTTTTAAATAAAGTCACATAACCCATGTTTTTAGGGAAGGTAATAAGTCAACAGATGGCTTAGCTAATGTGGGGGTTCAATCTGACAACATCCAATCATGGAGAGGGGAAGTGGATCTCAATATGGAGATTTTATGTCTTATCAAGTACGATAAGATTAACCATATTGAAGGCTCAATTAATAAACATGATTAATGATGAGGCCATCACTTAAGATGAAGTGTCATGATAGGTGTTAGCCGAGGGACGCGAGATTAATGAATATTGTGACTCTGCACGAATTATGGGTTTTAATGAGCATTTTGAAACTGAATAATCATAACAGTATTGCCTTTTAGTGTATCACGTTCTAGCCTTCTCATTCTCTGCATATTCAGAACTCATCAAGAAATATGGGGGGTCGTCTGAAGAGGGAGGAGCAGATGGATTGTAGAAAGTGGAAAAATAAGAAGAAAGTCTGGAAGAGGCTGAAGAAGGGTGGCATGTCAAAGTATCTGGAGAAGCTTCATGGATGGGATATGGAGATAATGAAAAAACTTGCAGATGGATGGAAGAACATGAAGGTAAATATGTGGGGAAAGTCCTTTACTTTGACTATGAGCATTATATTAGAAATCACTGGCCTTTCTTGCAAAGGCATGAAGTTTTACAGGGAAAAAAAGCGGGCTGGGACTCAAGCCTTCAAAATATTCCTGAAAACTGAAGAATAAGAAGCCCTTTTGAGCAAAGGGATGGGGGATTACATGGATATCAAAAAAATTAAGTCTCATTGGGGGCAGATATTTTGATAGTGATGATCGAGTATTTCACCCTGGATGGTCACTACTCCAAAATTTATAATCTCCATTTTGTTCTGGAAAATCATTTTAGGCACAATAAAAATGTTTTGTTTCCTTTCTATCTTCTGAGCTTGCTGCATAATAGTGTCATGGAGCATAGGAAAAGAGCGAGTAACCTGGTGCTTCACATAGGGCTTATTCTGTTAATTTTAGAATATGCTAGAAATCAAATCCTGGAGCCTATCCCCAGAAGGGTTAAAGGGAATGCTAGGCAAGCTAAGCTGGATAACAAAAAATAGAGCCTGAAGAAAAGGGTAAGAACCAAAAAGAAGGTGAATCTAGAAAGGTAGGAGGAGATTAACGACCAAACCATAGATAGTCAAGGTAATAAAGATGAGATTCAGAAAGAGGAAAAGGAGGATACACTTGTGATTGAAGAGGAAGCTCAAGAGAAAAATGATGAGACTCTGGTTAGGGATAAAGACGACCAGTTGAGAAAGGAGGACTCCAAGACAAAAAAGGAGGAAACACCTATGACTGATGATGATGAGAATAAGGATAATGAAGTTGGGAACCAAGAGATGGAAAAATATAAAGAAGAAAAAGAGGGAGATGAAAAGGAGGAGGAAAAGAATGATGGTAAGGGAAATGAGGAAGAAATCGAGCAGTTGATCTTGAAGGGTGGAAATAGGAATAAGAAGAAATAGAGAATGAACCCTGAAATGGTAGGATTTGATATTGAGGAAAGAATTCCTAAAAGCAAAGAGGACCATGGGGCTAGCATAGAGAATTGGCTCAGTGAGGAAATGAAGACATTGAAGTAGCACCTGAATGAGATGTAGGAAGCTATGGAGCCCTTCAAATACAAGCTTGAAGAAATGGAGAAGGACCTACTGATTAAGGTTAAAAATAACAATAATGATGAGGAGATCACTGCTAGAGTCAACATCTTGTAGAAGAAAAGATGCAAGATATGAAAAAGAAAATCAGCCATAACGGGCACATGATAAGTATCATTCACAAACATAGTAATGTAGGGCTTCAAGTTTCTATTTAGAACTTGAAAGCATTATATGCTTACCCAGAAAGAAGTCTACTAGAAAATACAACAATTACCATTGATGACAAGGCATGGAGCTCGAGCCCAAGGACAAGAACCCAAAGTGGCATTAAAAGGAAAGTCTCATAGATTCCAAAAGAGATGAAAGAGATGAACGAGTCTATTGAAAAAATGGAAGAAATACAGAAGGAGGTGGAGGAAGCCTACCAAAGTATGATGTAGTTTCTTTTTATCTATTCTGGAAACTTTGCTGGAAGTTGTGTTGGACATTGTGCTGGAAACTGTGCATTTTTTGGCAGTTCTTTGTATTCCTTTTTTGGGTTTTGGGTGTTTTTCAGGGTCCTAGTTTTTGTGCATAGCAGGCTTTCTATGTTTGTATGGGCTTATGATGCTGATCTCTAGTAGTATTCTGTAAAAGATTTTAGGATCCTTTCAAAACCTCTTTTTACCTTAATAAAAAACCATCCTTTGTAAATCTCTTAACCGAGTGCACACTAAACAGTGTTGCTAAAGCTCTTAACAGATTAGACTTTAATAGGTCTCCACATGATACTCCTAACAGGGTAGATCATCAGAAGTGATCAAATTGTAAGCCTTAACTGACCCCTTCCAATCTGCAAATAGTGAAGATTTTGTGGGTGCCATCCCCACCGTAGTTTTTACCTTCTTACAGAGGTTTTCTGCGATATCATATCATGTGTTATGAGTCAATTACTTTCATGAATGTTTCTATGAATGTTTACATGTTTGATTAAGTTAAAGAATTGATATGTCTTACACAAAGATATTATAGAATAGATGGTTGGATAAACAATTGATTACATAAAGGTTAAAGGATAAAAGAGATAAAAAATTTAGAGGTACTGATTCACCCCTCCCCTCTCAGTACACACTTCCCATTATTTCCAAAAATTGGTATCAGAGGTAGAACTCTTATTTGGAAAGATTAAAGACTTAAGAGAAAAGATCATACAATGGAGGAGTACAGACTTGACAAAAGTATTGAGAATCATAAGCTAGAATTCAGATCTTCTATGAGCAGTATAAAGAAGCTAGAATCAAGATGAGATATATTTTAGATGAAAGAAAGATTATGGCATCTCACTGTAATGAGACAGATTACCAAGAAGAAGAGATACCAGATCTATTTAAGTCTTCAGGATCTACTACAAACAAAGCATCAGATACATCAGAAGAAATCATCACAAACTTAAATGAAATCAATCAACATATGGCTGGACAAGTGAAATATTTGCAAATTGTTCAAGAGACACAGATGGTAAGAATGATTGATGTCATGAACAATGCTAGACAAGCTGAGCAAGAGAGAATGCTAGCTATTGATGATAGAAGAAAGATTATTGAAAAGCTACAAGAAAAATAATTTGAAATACAAAAACTTACAAAAAATCATCATGAGATTACAAATCAGATTATCCTTATGAGTCAAGAGGAAACCATAATGAATGTTGAACTCATTGAAAGAATAGAAGCTATCAGTGAGCTAAGGGAAGAAAATGAAAAGCTTAAACAAGAACTCAGAATTCAGCAGTAACATAATGAGATAATCAAGAGAGTTGAAGAAGGCAATAAAAGAATGGATGATTTCCTTGATGGACAAAGGAGAGCCAACAATAGCACTGGACTAGGATATACCAAGAATAAATAATCACCTAAACAAGTTGATCAAAAGAATGTCTAAACACATCCAAGACCAAGAAATTTGGCATGCAATCAATGTTGAAAGCAAGGCCACACATCAAATGTATGCAGGACCAAAATGAAAGGTATTCCTAAATCTAAATCTTCATTCATAGGATTTTGTTATAAATGTAACAAGAAAGGAGATAAAGCATATGAATGTAAGTCTGAGATGAAACAACCAAAGAAGGAAACCTACATGGACAAATACTTTCCTACTTGCAAAATTCATGGGCACACCACTCTTGAATCCTGGAAGAAGAAAAAGCAAGCATGGAAGCCTAAAGGTCAAGAATCTACCTATCAACCAAATAGAGTTGGTAACCAGTATGTATGGGATTGTTGTTGGAGATTTACTTATGGCAGCTAGTTGATTGTATGTTTGTCATTGATGACAACATATAATATACAACAGTGTTCTGTATGTACTTATCAGAATGATGATATCAAGCCTTGCACAGTTATATTCTTATGGTAGACATGTTGTTGATGTTTTGTTCATACACATAGACTCAGATATGAAGTTTCAGTTGTGTTGTGTAATTCTGTTAGTAGCAGTTACAGTTTCTGGAGTTTGTCTGTATAGAGCTGATGTATTGCATTGGTTCTTGAGTTGCACCTATCTTTGGGATATGCGTGTGTATATTCAAGTTTAGTTATGAGTTGAAGACAGTTATCTAAAGGCACCTAACATGTTTCAACAAGATTGCAAAGTTAGAGTTAATTTGGTGAGGCTGACTTAGTGAAGCGTCACATCTATTCAGTTTATATTGTGCGGTTGTAATTATGCTTGCATGATTAGTAAATCCAACAAGGATGTTATGAAGAGTTATCTAATAGGTCCCTTCATCTTATACTTCAAGGAAGATACTTATAGCAAGTCATTTGTGGAATGCTAAGTGTGAATGATAAGAAAAGTGCAGAGCAGAATATCAATTGAGTTTCATTCATCAAGGATCTATGTGAAGAAGAAGTGAAAGATTACAATACACTAGAACTAATCAAGACAACATGTCTACTCTATAGTTCATCATCAGATATAGTGCATATCTGTTCTATAGAAGGTTGTAGCCTTCACCATTAAAGCAATGAGCTTTTGGACAGTGAGTCCTCACCCTTAACTGGATTATTTGTAAAATACTCCTAACAGAGTCAGACCCTTAACTAGGTCACTATACTTATTGCATTGTAAAGAACAACCCCTAACAGGGTTGTAAGATCTTCTAACAGGGATTATTATAAACAAGTATAGTTCATTGTGGGTGTTAATTCCCACTAGGGTTTTTACCATTTGGTTTCCCCATAACCAAATTATGGTGTTGTCTATTGTGTTATCTGAATGTGCATTTAATTTATTGTATTCTTGATTTAATAAAAGAAAAGAATTAAATTAGCTGATAACTGATTCACCCCCCCCTCTCAGTTATCCTTTGGGACTATTCTAACAATTACAACACTTGGGAAATTGTACAACATGTGGAAGATTTGGTCACATTTCTACAAATTGTATGAGATAATGGTCAAGAAAGCCTAGAGGATGGAATAACCCTGGAATGACATGTTTACATTGTCATAAAGTTGGTCATCTCAAGAAAGACCGCAGAGATCAAATGACAGAGACCAGCACCTTTGCCAATGGAAACACCATTGAAGACATCAGGAATATGAGAAACAAAATCTAGAGGAAAGCTACAAACAATGATGAAGCTGGATCGAGCAATGCAATTGGTGACACCCTATCCAATAGATCTGTTGACATCACCACCCCCACCTAAGTAGAACAATTAAGTATGGAACTGCACTACACCAAGTTATATATTGTATTAGTTCCAATCATACATAGTTGAAATGCCAAATTAGCATGATTATAGATGCACTATGGTATTACTTGTTAAATTTTGTGAAAACTATTTCATTGGTTAATACATATCGAAATGCATCTGTATACATTCAAAGCTGAATTGTCTACATTTACCGAGAATCATCGATTAACATGTAAAAGATAAAGTTGCCAGTATAAACCGAGATCCATCAGTAAGCATATGAACTAACAAAGTTGTCTTCGCTACACCGAGACCTATTGGTGAAAGTAACAAGTTAGACGACTACCCCAAAGCATCGCGTTGTCATCGAGAGGGAATTTAGTGTATCAACTGATGACTTTGTATTCACACACTGAGGAGTGGTTGAGCATTAATGACTTGACCTAGGGCAAAGTCCATAAATAGATGACGAAAGAGTTTCATTTCTCACCTACGATTTGAGCGAAGTGACTAGAGTGAAAACAGAGCCAGAAGTGACAACATTGCAGAGTGACTCCAACCCATTACAAATAATCCAAGCAGATCAGTTACAACTACAAAGGTTGAAGTAAGTACTAATCATAAACGAGAACTCTATTTATCTTTTTTGGAAAGCCCTAAATTTCAGAAACAATGGCCACAACTTCAAGAACCACTAAACTGAAGAGCATTGAGAAGGATAAGGTCAATCTTGTCAAGAAATCTACCTGTGTGGAACCACATTACAAGATATTCCCAGAGGTTGCATCACAACTCGACAACGCTGGAGCATTCTCATGAATACTAGCTTGGGTTTTTCTTGTGGAAGACGTGTGAGTATACCTTCACTGCAAGATTGTAGAAATTGGTGACCTAGAGGTTGAACAAGATTTCAATAAGTTGTGCAAAGATGATGGAACTATTAAAGATGAGCACAAGCACATAGAAGTGAAAGGGATCACAAATGCCCTATTGTTCTCAAAAGTGTTTAAGACCGAGTGGATTCGGTTAGTATTGAGCAGGATCCACAATCATAAGTTATGGCTGGATGAGCCTAAACCAATAACCTAAGATGTTATTCATGCAATCACTGGTTATCTTATAACCAATAAGGTATTGGCATTGAAGCACCCACCCAAGGTTGAAATTGAGAAGAATACAGGAGCTACATGGGATGGAAGAGGCCTGAAAGTATCCACCATCACCGATGAGGAAATGAAATTTGGAGCATGTGTCCTAGGGTACAAGTTCTTTCAAGCTAGAAGGATGAACAACATACCATCCATAGTAGTGGATACAACATATAAGATTGTGAAGAAAGGAACTTAGTTAGATCTATCAGAACTTCTACTCAAGCAACTAGAAGAGAACCTAAAGACAATCAAGAATGAAAAATCAAACTCATATAAGTTTGGTTCACTTATCATGTGTATATTCTTTTACTTCCAAGAATCCTTTCCATCAATAGGAGATCTAAAATGGGATACAACTAGACCAGTCACCACACATATAAATGAGTTTATAAAATCACCGGGAGACAATTTTGAGTGAGTTATGGAGGAGTACTTTACTGGATTCAAGGAGAGAATGCAGAAAAGAGTAAGGATCCCCAAGCAATTAATTGAGAAATTCAAGAATGATATATGTTTCATGGTAGATACAGATTTCACATACATCAAACCTGCTGTACCAAGGACAACATGGATACAACCACTTGACTATGAAGTGAACATAGATCAAGCATCCAATGCAATTGATGCATTGATAAATGAGCCCTTAGATAAAACACAACCCAAGTTTGGCACCTATGAAGAAGCCAAAAATAGAATCAAAACTGGCTTGGTTGTAAAGAAGATAGATAGGAAAAAGGATAAATTGGTCAAGAACTTGAAGGAAAGGCTGTCGGTTAGAGATGAAGAAACCGAACAAACACAAGAAACCAAGGGACAATCACCCATCGGTGAAGCTAAGCAGGAAAGTGACTCTGAGTCTACAGAGTCAGATACTCCATTACCTACACTAGCTAAGAAGCCTAGAACTACATCTACTACAAGGACAAGAAGTCAAACAGATAAGGACACAAATCCTTCACCATTGAAGAAAGGTCAAGTAAGGACCTACAAGAGGAAACCTCCAACACAGAAAAGAGGGCCAACAAAAAGAAGAAAGCTTATTAGAACCAAGGAGGACATTGAAGACACTAAACATGATGAAGTTGTTTAACAAGAGAAGAACTATCTGCTAGATGGACTTATGCATTGAAGAATGAGAAACAGGTAAGGGAAATAGTCCTTGTTTCTCTTATGCCTCCCTAATCCAAAATGGAAGAAATCAAGAAGATGATGGAGAAACATGCACATGATTTCTCACCCAATATGAGAGCTTACAAGATACTTGAGGGAAAGCTAATAGACCTAGAGAAAGACAACAACAAAATTTGGAATAAGATACTCAATAGACCTAGTAAGGAGGCAAGCCCCGAGAGAAAAATTCTCACAAATGAACCACACAATGATGAATCTATGGATAAAACTAGCCCTGAGAACATACAGATTAATGACATTGAAGATGTCACAATAGTAGAATTGGACAAAGAGGAAATGGAGACCACAGACAACAAGGATATGGATGTTGTAGATGAGACATGGCCAAACATCACTATGGACAACATTGTGGGCAATACAATCATTGACATTATCGATGATCCAGCAGATGAAATTCAAAAAGATGAAGATGTCACCATTGCCAAGGACCAGACCGATGAACAGGACAATATAATTGATGCTACATAGGTGAACATACCAGGCAACATGCCAATATTGATGAAAGCCATCAATATACTCCAAAAGGAGAAAACACCTAACGAGGATGAAAGCATACCAAAAGACAAGGGTGATGCAGAACAAAAAGACACATCTGAAGAACCAAAATATTCTATTGATGCACAACAAGACAAATCTACTGATAAAAAAAGTGAAGAAGAGAAGAAAGCAAAAGATGGAGAGTAGAAAGAGAAATGTGAAGAAGAAAAGAAAGATGATACACTAGAGAATACATAAGAAAAATCTGTAGAAAAACCCAAGGTTAATGAGGAGACGTCTTCACCTAACTGATAGGTTGACACCAAGAAGAAGGAAAAGAAAAATACACCTACCAAGCCTTCACAGAGCACTTTAGAGAAGACAAATGAACTAGCACTAGTAGTTCACAAATCTACATCCACACAAATCTCAAAGAAGAAGAAGAAAAAGAATAAGAATCCGGTTACTGTGGATAAAATTATTGAGATTCTAGTATGCGATCCTAGAACATTAGATCCAACTGAACTAACAAATTATGCAAGACTTTGGGAGAGAAAAGATATCCAGGATAAGCTTAGGAAGGAAACAACAGAAACAAAGTGTTGGAGATTTGATTCTAAACAGTTGATTGATTGTATGTTTGTCATTGATGACAACATATAATACACAGTAGTACTTCTATATGTACTTATCAATATGATGACATCAAGACCAGTGTGGATAGATACATGTTGTTGACATGTTTACTATGTTGTGTTCATACACATAGACCCAGATATGAAGTTTCAGTAAAGATATGTAATTCTGTTATTGACCGTTATAGTTCTGGAGGAATAATGGTTTAAGGCCGACGTATGTAACATGTTGATTGAGTTGCTCCTATCTTCAAGATATGTGTGTGTATATTCATGATGAGTTATGAGTTGTCGATATTAATCTAAACGTGCCAAACATGTTTCAAGAAGATTGCAAAGTTATGGTTAAATTGATGAAGCTGACTCAGTGAAGTGACGCGTCTATTCAGTTAGTACTTGCATGGTTGTAATTATTCTTGCGTGCTTAGTAGAGCTAAAAAGGATGTTAAGAAGAGTTTTCCTATAGGTCCCATGATCTCATACTTGGTGTATGTACTTATAGAAGGTAATTTGTGATAAGAAGAGTTGCGAAAGCCAGAGATTAGAAAAATAGAGCAGAGTGTTAAAGCAGCAGAGCTATATTTATCATATGTTGATAATATAGATATTGAAGTTGAAGCTTTTAGAATACAGATACGATTGTTATAGTGCTTTACAAGAGGTTAAATCATCATCGCATAAAAGGAACTGATCAGACAAGTAGTGTCACAAACAACAGTTCGCCTTGTTGATACAGTGTGTATCAAATAACCAGAAGGTTGTAGCCTTCACCACTTGGACAGTGAGTCCTCCACCACTAACAGGGTTATTGTAAAAGACTCCTAACAGGGTCCAACCCTTAACTAGGTCACTATACTATTGCATTTTAATGTACAACTCCTAACAGGGTTGGAAGATGTTTTAACAGGGATCACTATAAATAGTATAGTTCTTTGTGGGTACTAATTCCCACCGGGGTTTTTACCATTTGGTTTCCTCGTAACCAAATTGATGTGTTGTGTAAAGTGTTAACTGTATGTGCATTTACTTTGTATCAATGTGGATTAATAAGTATAAGATAAAGATTTAAAGTTGCAGATAACTGATTCACCCCCCTCTCAGTTATCTCTAAAGTATTCTAACAATTGGTATCAAAGCCAAGTGCCTTGGAGAGAAAGCCTAATAGCTTAAGGTAGATCAGATGGCATACTTCAGAAAAGAGAGCCCTAAGTTTGATGGAGAGAACTATCTGGATTGGAAGAACAAAATGATAACACATCCATAGTGCATTGGATTTGAAATCTTTGAAATTGCTACACAAGAAGTTGTAATTCCATCTTTGAAAGACCTTGCAAAGGATGATGCTACTAGAAGACAAAAGGAAACATTTACCAATAATGCAATTGCCAAAGAAGCCCTAATCAGTGCCTTATCTGACAGTGAATTTTCCGAAATCAAGAAAATTGACAAAGCTTATAACATATGGAAGTATTTAGAAGACATGTTTGAAGGAGATGTTCAAGCAAAGAATGCACGCAGGAAGACATGGAAGAAGAAATACAATAGTCTTGAGATGT
>MU225664.1:2650825-2685685 GCA_018584345.1 Thuja plicata | reverse complement strand
CCTTTCAGATAGACCAGACATGGTATGCAGACTAAAGAAAGAACTTTATGGACTTAAACAGGCCCCAAGAGCGTGGTATGAGAGACTAGATGGTTATCTCACCAAGATTGGATTCAAGAAAGGAGCATCAGATTGCAACTTGTTCATAAGAGAAACACCTGATGGATTACTATTAGTTGCCATATATGTTGATGACATTATCTTTGGAGGTAATGACAAGCTTAGTATAACATTTGCAAAAGAAATGCAGAATGAATTTGAAATGAGTATGATTGGTCCTATAAAATACTTTTTGGGATTAAATGTAAAATAGACAGACAAAGGAATATTCATTAATCAGTCAAAATATGTAAAGGAAATATTGAAAACCTTCAAGATGGAGGATTGCAAGCCAGTATGCACTCCTATGATCACATGAAGTAAACTTTCAAAAGATGATGACTCCACAACAGTTGATAAAACATTGTATAAATCTATGATTAGAAAGCTTATTTATCTAACTCAATCAAGACCTGACATTTCTAATGCAGTTGGCATTGTTGGAAGATTTGCAGCTGAACCCAAGCACAATCAATTAATGGCAATCAAGAGGATATTCAGATATCTTAAGGGAACTATAGACTATGGTTTATGGTATCCTAAATCAGAGAATACACAACTTCATGTGTATATTGATGCAGATTGGGCAAGTTGTATTGATAATAGGAAGAGAACTTCAGGAGGAGCAATATTTCATGGAGAAAGGTTGGTATCTTGGACAAGCAAGAAGCAAAACTATATTTCTCAGTCAACGACAGAGGCAAAATATGTTGCAGCAACACTGAATTGTACAACAATTGTTTGGATCAAATAGATGGTTAAAGACTTTGGTATTTAGGTTGACTATCCTGTTGTTATTCACTGTGAAAACACCAGTACTATTAACATAAGAACCCTGTAATACACACAAAGACAAAACACATAGAGATCAAGTATCACTTTCTGAGAGAAAAAGTTGCAGACAAGGAAGTGACATTGGATTATGTAAACATAAAAGATCAGCTAGCAGAAATTTTCACGAAGCCTTTAGTAAAAGATACTTTTGAGTATCTAAGGGAGAAGTTGGGAGTCATTCCCTCTCCTAAGTCTGATTAGAAAAAGAAGCAAGTACATCAGTCCTGTGTGACTGATGAATGGTTGAATACTCTACTTTTGGAGTAGTACCTGTGCAGAATGGTTTATGGCACCCTTTTCCATTGATGTCAATGGGGGAGTATGTACTAAAAACAAAGAGCAAAAACAAGGAACACATACAAGGAGCTTATACTCTTGGGGAGTATACACAGTCTATGTAACTGCAACAGTGTAGATGAATCTTTGATGAGGATATTGAGAAGATTGTAAAAGAAAGAAGACACCATGAACAAAATTTGTTTTTATCATATGTTGCCATCAATGCCAAAGGGGGAGATTGTTGGAGATTTGATTCTGAATAGTTGATTGATTGTATGTTTGTCATTGATGACAACATATAATACACAGTAGTACTTCTGTATGTACTTATCAATATGATGACATGAAGACCAACATGGATAGATACATGTTGTTGACATGTTTACTATGCTATGTTCATACACGCAGACCTAGATATGAATTTTCAGTAAAGATATGTAATTCTATTATTGACGGTTACAGTTCTGGAGGAATAATGGTTTAAGGCCGATGTATGTAATGTGTTGATCAAGTTGCGCCTATCTTTAGGATATGTGTGTGTATATTCATAAAGAGTTATGAGTTGTTGATATTAATCTAAACACACCAAATGTGTTTCAAGAAGATTGCAAAGTTTTGGTTAAATTGATGAAGCCAACTCAGTAAAGCGACGCATCTATTCAGTTAGTACTTGTGCGGTTGTAATTATGCTTGCGTGCTTAGTAGAGCCAACAAGGATGTTAAGAAGAGTTTTCCTATAGGTCCCATGATCTCATACTTGGTGTATGTACTTATAGAAGGTCGTTTGTGATAAGAAGAGTTGTGAAAGCCAGAGATTAGAAAAATAGAGCAGAGTGTTAAAGCAGCAGAGCTATATTTATCATATTTTGATAATATAGATGTTGAAGTTGAAGCTTTTAGAATACAGATACAATTTTTATAGTGCTTTACAAGAGGTTAAAGCATCGACGCATAAAAGGAACTGATCAGACAAGTAGTGTCACAAACAACAGTTCACCTTGTTGATACAGTGTGTACCAAATAACCAGAAGGTTGTAGCCTTCACCACTTGGACAGTGAGTCCTCCACCCCTAACAGGGTTATTGTAATAGACTCCTAACAGGGTTCGACCCTTAACCAGGTCACTATACTACTGCATTATAATGTACAACTCCTAACAGGGTTGGAAGATCTTTTAACAGGGATCATTATAAATAGTATAGTTCTTTGTGGGTACTAATTCCCACTGGGGTTTTTACCATTTGGTTTCCCCATAACCAAATTGATGTGTTGTGTAAAGTGTTAACTGTATGTACATTTAATTTGTATCAACCTGGATTAATAAGTATAAGATAAAGATTTAAAGTTGCAGATAACTGATTCAGCCCCCCCCTCTCAGTTATCTCTGAAGTATTCTAACACAAAGGTACTCAAAAATACCAAAGACATACTAAAATAGATAGTACCTAACACTAACATTGATCAAGATACTCCTATACTTGATCAATTGGCCATTCTCATAGAAGCTATCACATCTCAGAATGTAGATGTTGATAAGGCAATTGAAGAGCGTGCAGAACAAAAATTCCAATTTAAACTAGCAGAGAAAATCAGCCAAGAAGTGGCAGAGAACAAGGTGAATTTGTCTAAACTTGTAAGTATATTGGACCCCATTATTTCAAAAGCTATACCCTTAATTCAAAATTTATGCACTTTAGATCAACTCACTAAGGAGTATAGTGAGAAGATAGCACAAATCGATGTTGATCTACAAGCAAGTGCACAAGGTCTCACTAACAGTAAAGATGCAATCAAATTGCACTATGGATAGCTAAAGCAAGCAAGAAAGCTAAGACAAGACATTCAAAATGCAGAATCAAAGTTTAGAGATGACGTAACCGAGCTCTAAGCTCTAATTCTACCCAATCTCACATTACTGCATCAACACATGACACTGGCGAGAATACTGATTGCCACCCCATAAATGTTTGTCCTAGACAACATTTATGATATGCATGCTAGAATTGCATTAGAGCACATGGCTCTGGAACACCTTAAAGAGAAATGGGAATTGATAATGGAAGAAATGAAAAACTCTCATTCCCACATTCTGGACAATCTGCAAGTTACACATTTTTGCCAAAATTTTGACAACTTGTAACTTGTACGTCTTTGTCCTTAATATCAAAAAAGGGGGAAATAATATGTTCATATATCATAAGGTGAAAAGAAGAAATAAAGAATGACAAGTATAAGTATACATGTATATATATACTATAATGCATACAGTTAGGGGGAGTCATATTATGACAAGATATATACATGGTGTACATACTAAACATGTTAGTATTCTTTATCAGTTTTTGATACTAATGTCAAAGGGGGAGATTGAAGACATTATTTTGGAAATAGAATACAAAAGGAAAATAGTTTTTGAACCTTCGGTAAACCTACACCGAAAGACAGACTTTCAGAGATCACTGAAAGTATAGATATCAAAGATCACCGAATGTGTAAAGTTCAAGAGACACCTGACAGATAAAGTGGAACCCAACAAGAGGAAACTGACAGAGGAACCTGACGAGTAGATACAATGCAAACTGAGAGAACAGGCACAGTGAAAATTGAAAGAATAAAATAGTGCATCCCGAAAGATAGTTAAACTGATTTCAGAGCAAACCAATCATCAGACATCGAAAGTCAGTTACATCTCACAAAAATTGGATCTGACGTCCATGTCAGATAAAACACTCATATTCTATTTATAGAGTTTATTTATTTATTTTTAAAACCATTACTTAAGGGACAAGCAACATTATTGTAATTGTTTTAATCAATCTAACTGATTGAAAACATGTAGAATAGGAGATCAAGGTAGAGTTGTAAACTTGTGATCATAGAGTTAAGTTTGTTTTACGTGAAACTTAATTAGGTCAATCTATCTTATAAATAGATGTTGTAATCATTCTAAATGGATGAGGAGAGGATGAATGTAGCCAACGAGAACTTCTATGGATCAGACTGAGAGTTTCAAGAACCAGAACAACAAAAGATGAAATTGGTTATCAAGAACCAAGAATAGAGGCTACCGAGCAATAGAGGTATTATTCAATCACAATAGGTGATACATATATACATGTAATATTGAATGGATCTGTAATCAACAATAGTAGATTGCTTACAATCAGGTCATAGAGTAATTTTCTTACATTCTAAAAAGTGAAGCAAAAGTAAAAAATCCTTTCAAGAAAGGTGGATTTAACAATCCTTTGTAAATCTTTTAACCGAGTGCACACTAGACATTGTTTCTATATATCTTAATAGAGTAGACTTTAACAGGTCTCCACATGATACTCCTAACAGGGTAGATCATCAGAAGTGATCAAATTGTAAGCCTTAAGCGGCCCCTTCCAATATGTAGATAGTGAAGATTTTGTGGATGCCATCCCCGCCATATTTTTTACCTTCTTACAGAGGTTTTCTATGATATCATATCATGTGTTATGAGTCAATTACTTTCATGAATGTTTCTATAAATGTTTACAAGTTTGACTGAGTTAAATAATTGATATGTCTTACACAAAGATAGTATAGAATAGATGGTTGGATAAACAATTGATTACATAAAGGTTAAAGGATAAAAGAGATAAAAGATTTAGAGGTACTGATTCACCCCTCCCCTTTCAGTACACACTTTCATGTTATTTCCAACAATATTTTCTTTTCAGTATTATTTTATATTAATAATTATATTATATAATTAAATATTATAATATAATGATATTATTTAGTAGGGTTCTTTATAAAGAAAAATCTTAAGTTTGAAAGAAATGTCAAGATAATTATAATATTTATCTTTTTAATATAATATATTTTATTAAAATGATGTGTTATAAGAGGTATATTGATCTTTGTATTTGATAAAAAGATTTCAAAAAATATTAATGACTTTAATTAATTGCCTCTTACTTACTGATTTTAAAAATTAATGCAATTTGTAAGCATTATAGGTATTAGTGTAAATTGTATATAAAATCTTCTAGAAAACCTTCACTCTACTATCTAAATAAAATGACATAAAGCATGAACATTTCTCTTCAAAAAGTCTATGATTAAACAAAATTAATGCACAAATTCAAACAAACATCCAAATTTTCATTTTTTAAAATTGTTTTTCAAGTTAACCATCATAATAAAGCATAAAGATTAAGATTAATTTAGATTTATTTTCTTTTCAATATTATTTTATATTAATAATTATATTATATAATTAAATATTTTAATATTATGATGTTATTTAGTAGGCTTATTTAAAAGGAAAAATCTTAAGTTTGAAAGAAATGTTAAGATAATTATAATATTTATCTTTTTAATATAATATATTATTATTAAAATGATGTGTTATAAGAGGTATATTGATCTTTGTATTCGATAAAAAGATTTCAAAAAATATTAATGACTTTAATTAATTTCCTCTTACTTACTGATTCTAAAAATTAATGCAACTTTTAAGCATTATAGGCATTAGTGTAAATTGTGGATAAAACATATTTCCACCTCTCCTTGCGCTCGACCTTTGAGACTCTCTCTTTTGACTTCGCTAGCCTCCGTTCCTCCTACCGCTGCTTTCTTCACTCGAAGAAACATGCTTTCATTACCTCACCGTGCACATCCCTATACAATATGCTCATTCAAAATCCTAATCTTTTTTGGCACACCATGTTCCCTCGGCATCCCGCTCTGCCTTCCTCCATCGATCTTAGATCCCTTTCTTCCCACACCTCCACTCTTTATGACATCCCTAACCAACCATCTTTCCACCTTTCTCCTCCCCCTCATTGCCATATCTTTATCACTTCCAGCATCTACGAGGCTATCAGATCCATGATATGTAGCATAACGACTGATGAGGATGGTTTTTAGGCTGAGCTCTTCAAGCTTGGTATCTTTGTGTTGAGCTCCTATCTTTCGACACTCTTTAATAGTGTGGTTTGCACCAGCTTCCTTGAGTCTTGGTCAAGAAACTTAATCTATCTGATTCACAAGGCTAGGTCAGTTTCTGACCCCAGCAACTATAGGACCATCATGATTGGGTACACCTTTGTCAAACTATATGCAGCGACACTAAATACTATTCTTAATAGGGAGTTGGACAAGAGAGATTACAGGGATAGAGGTCAAGCCAAATTCTGGGTAGATTACAAGACCATGGACCACATCCTGACTTTGTGGGCGATTATTGAGGAGGCTCGCCATTATTCTACAAAAGTCTGTTTCTGCTTCATTGACTTTCATAAGGCATTTTATACCGTCCCTCGGGTGGCCCTCTTCCAGAGATGAAGAGATATCAGGATTTCTGAGACTCTTCTGACATCTATTATGAGACTTTACAAGCATGTTGAGGGCATATTCAGGAATCCTGAGGGTTTCTCTGACCCTATCCAGTGCACTATTGGACTAAAACAGGGGTGCCCCCTTCCCCCACCTTGTTTGACATCTACATAGACGAGCTTGAGGCTTTTCTTAGAGATTCCTCACTTCTAAGTGATGGTTGCTACTTGTACCAGGTTCTTATCTCTATTCTCCTCTTCACTGACAATGTGATTCTCCTTGCCTCCTAACTAGAAATTCTCTAGATATTTCTTGATAGCTTGGCCTCTTTCTGTGATTTGAGATAACTGGTGGTGAATCTCGGTAAGACATAGGTGATGATCTTCAACTTCTTGAAGACCGCACATTTTCATTTCTACTATCAGGGCATGCAGATTGAGATTACTTCTTCATACACCTACCTTGGGATCAAGTTCTCTAGCCCTCGCTTCAGTCTGAGACCTGCCATTCTACCCAGGATAAGTAAAGGGATGGGTTCCCTTTCTATGTTGGAGAGACAGTGTTTCAAACATCATTTTTTAGGACACCGTATCCAAGTTGTCCCTCTTGGATTCCTTGGTTAGACCTATAATACTTTATGGCTCTATTGTTTGGGGGATGTCTCATTTGGATTCTGATTGGGCCTCTATTAAGTGTGTTCAAACTATCTTTCTCTAGTGTATCATTAGATGTCATTGGTCCACCTCTCATAGCATCATTCTAGCTAAGTTCGGGGCTCATCCCTTTAGATTGGGGGCCATCTTTGATCTGGTTTGGTTTATTCACTGCCTCCTTTGTTTTGCAAACTCCAATGATGGTCACAACAGATACTCCTACCTAGCCTATTGCTCTTCAGTGATGCTTTCCAAGTTATACCCCTCCCCCAGAGCCTATTATTGGTATGCCCAGGCCTCATCCCTTTTAGGTTCCATCAGGATTGATATTGATCATCTCCCCCCTATCAGTTCTCGCTTGATGCTCCATCTCACCTCCTCCCTTCCAGACAGGAGTTGAACAAACATGTCAGACTTGACATATACAGGCAGTATATCACCATCACCTGGATCAACCCCTGTGGGGGTCTGCGCTTGAGGATGGCTTTTTATGCTAAGCACTTTCTAGACATTCAGGATGGGATGATTGTTCCTCCTAAATACTTATCTCAATGTTGGTACCACACCCTTCACATCACGCTGGGATCTTTCAGGGTTGGATCTCATCGCCTTCGGTCCTAGATAGACAATCACATTGATAGAGATGATTAGATTTGGAGGTTATGCACCCTGGCTGAGATTGAGACTGAGACACACTTCATCTTCAATTTTCCTACTTACTAGGAGATCAGAGGGAGATTCTATTGCTTATTTAGAGGGTGTAGTTCCCTAACTTCTTTCTTCAGCCACACCGATCAGAGATGCCTGACACTTTATCTCTGTGAGACTATACAACTCCATGAGCATACTCTACAACTTCTTTTCCCCAGAGAAAGATTTCTAATCAGCTCATTACAACCTTCTTCTCACCCCCGTCTCTTTTACAGGGGTGAAGCAGCCTCACTTTGCCTCCATTACCGGTCACTCTAGATCTGTGAGAACCCACAACACCTTTACCCGTCAGCGACACATCTCTAGAAGCTCACAACGACGACCTAGGGTTCATGCTCATCTAGATCATTATCCTTCAGTGTTCGATTTCTTTCTACCTAAAAATGATCCTTAGTCCTTCTCTTGTGTCTGTTCTTCTTGCTTGCTATTTCTTGTTCTCTTCTTTCTTTTATCGCTCTTGGTTGCTTTCCCGACCACTGTTTGGTGGTCTATTGGTTCACTGTTCCTTTTGTTGTACATTTCCAGTCCCTTAGACCCTTGTTGGTCTCTTGTTGGACATTAATAAAATTATCTTATTTTATTTTATCTATAAAACCCTCAATCTACTATCTAAATAAAATGACATAAAGCATGAACATTTCTCTTCAAAAAGTCTATGATTAAACAAAATTAATACATAAATTCAAACAAACAGCCAAGTTTTCATTTTTTTAAAAATTGTTTTTCAAGTTAACTATCATAATAAAGCATAACGATTAAGATTAAGTAAGATTTATTTTCTTTTCAGTATTATTTTATATTAATAATTATATTATATAAATAAATATTTTAATATTATGATGTTATTTAGTAGGGTTTCTTATAAGGAAAAATCTTAAGTTTGAAAAAAATGTCAAGATAATTATAATATTTATCTTTTTAATATAATATACTATTATTAAAATGATGTGTTATAAGAGGTATATTGACCTTTGTATTCGATAAAAAGATTTAAAAAATATTAATGACTTTAATAAATTGCCTCTTACTTAATTATTCTAAAAATTAATGCAACTTGTAAGCATTATAGGTATTAGTGTAAATTGTAGATAAACTCTTCAAGAAAACCCTCACTCTACTATCTAAATAAAATGACATAAAGCATGAACATTTTCTTTCAAAAAGTCTATGATTAAACAAAATCAATGCAAAAATTCAAACAAACATCCAAATTTTTTTCAATTTAACCATCATAATAAAGCATAAAGATTAAGATTAATTTAGATTTTTTTTCAATATTATTTTATATTAATAATTATATTATATATTTAAATATTTAAATATTATGATGTTATTTAGTAGGGTTCTTTATAAAGAAAAATCTTAAGTTTGAAAGAAATGTCATGATAATTATAATATTCATCTTTTTAATATAATATATTATTATTAAAATGATGTGATATAAGAGGTATTTTTACATTTGTATTCGATAAAACTTACAGATTCTAAAAATTAATGCAATTTGTAAGCATTATAGGTATTAGTGTAAATTGTAGATAAACTCTTCTAGAAAACCCTCACTCTACTATCTAAATAAAATGACATAAAGCATGAACATTTCTTTTCAAAAAGTCTATGATTAAACAAAATTAATGCACAAATTCAAACAAACAACTAAATTTTTAATTTTTTAAAATTGTTTTTCAAGTTATTCATTACAATAAAGCATAAAGATTAAGATTAATTTAGATTTATTTTCTTTTCAATATTATTTTATATTAATAATTATATTATATAAATAAATATTTCAATATTATGATGTTATTTAGTAGGGTTCTTTATAAGGAAAAATCTTAAGTTTGAAAGAAATGTCAAGATAATTATAATATTTATCTTTTTAATATAATATATTATTATTAAAATGATGTGTTATAAGATAAAAAGATAAGAGGTATAAGATAAGAAAAGATAAAACCCTCACTCTACTATCTAAATAAAATGACATAAAGCATGAACAATTCTTTTCAAAAAGTATATCATTAAACAAAATTAATGCAAAAAATTCAAATAAACATCCAAATTATCATTTTTTAAAATTGTTTTTCAAATTAACCATCACCATAAAGCATAAAGATTAAGATTAATTTAGATTTCTTTTCTTTTCACTATTATTTTATATTAATAATTATGTTATATAATTAAATATTTTAATATTATAATGTTATTTAGTAGGGTTCTTTATAAAGAAAAAACTTAAGTTTGAAAGAAATGTCAAGATAATTATAATATTTATCTTTTTAATATATTATTATTAAAATGATGTGTTATAAGAGGTATATTAATCTTTGTATTCGATAAAAAGATTTCAAAAAATATCAATGACTTTAATTAATTGCCTCTTACTTTTTGATTCTAAAAATTAATGCAACTTGTAAGCATTATAGGTATGAGTGTAAATTGTAGATAAACTCTTTTAGAAAACCCTCACTCTATTATTTAAATAAAATGACATAAAGCATGAATAAAACGACATAAAGCATGAACATTTCTCTTCAAAAAGTCTGTTATTAAACAAAATTCATGCACAAATTCAAACAAACATCCAATTTTTTTTTTTTAAATTGTTTTTGAAGTTAACCATCATAATAAAGCATAAAGATTAAGATTAATTTGGATTTATTTTCTTTTTAGTATTATTTTATATTAATAAATATATTATATAAATATTTTAATATTATGATGTTATTTAGAAGGGTTCTTTATAAGGAAAAATGTTAAGATTGAAAGAAATGTCAAGATAATTATAATATTTATCTTTTTAATATAATATATTATTATTAAAATGATGTGTTATAAGAGGTATATTAATCTTTGTATTAGATAAAAAGATTTCAAAAAATATTAATGACTTTAATTAATTGCCTCTTACTTACTGATTCTAAAAATTAATGCAACTTGTAAGCATTATAGGTATTAGTGTAAATTGAAGATAAACTCTTCTAGAAAACCCCCATTGTACTATCTAAATAAAATGACATAAAGCATGAACATCTCTCTTCAAAAAGTATGTGATTAAACAAAATTAATGCACAAATTCAGCAAACATCCAAATTTTGATTTTTTTAAAATTGTTTTTCAAGTTAACCATCATAATAAAGCATACAGATTAAGATTAATTTAGATTTATTTTCTTTTTAGTATTATTTTATATTAATAATTATATTATATGAATAAATATTTTAATATTATGATGTTATTTAGTAGGGTTCTTTATAAGGAAAAATCTTAAGTTTGAAAGAAATGTCAAGATAATTATAATATTTTTAATGCAACTTGTAAACATTATAGGTATTAGTGTAAATTGTAGATAAACTCTTCTAGAAAACCCCCACTCTACTATCTAAATAAAACTTCATAAAGCATGAACATTTATTTTCAAGAAGTGTATGATTTAAACAAAATTAATTCACAAATTCAAACAAACATCCAAATTTTTATTTATTTTTATATTTTAATAAGTATATCTTTGTAACTTTTCCATCTAAGCCAACATCAATCCAAAATACATATAAAATGATAGCCATGCAATAAATCTATAATAACCACCATTGACTACTTTCGTTTAAAAAAATAATATTATACATTTAGTATAATATTAATTAACCTAGCAACTTCTTTCCAATTTGGAAGTGCTATTAACATTACCTTACCAAACCATAACAGTGGCAAGTGGCAAGCATCTATGCGACAACCTTACATTTTTGCATTAAATAGGATAGGATCACATAACAAGACAACAACTCAAAACCTAGACGTAATCTTCAAGTATTTTTTTGAAACAACCAACCTACATATCCCATCAAGGGAATCAAAGGTCGTGTAACTCACATTTCAAAAAGTGAAAATATTTCATGCAAAATTTATGACAAAAATTTTGACCCCTTTTTAAATCACAACATTTTATTATTCTTATGCTTCTAATCATATCCATATATACAATAGAATGATGTCAAACACATTCTAGAAAAAAATTATTATAATGCCAACATGAAGTAGGAACATAAAACCACATAATATCCAATCTATGCATGTCTCACAAGTACTCTTAGTGATAATCTCAACATTCATTAGTGGATATACTCATAGTGAATAACACATGTATACATGGAATATTCTCATAGTGGTCAATATACATCACATGTACATGCAATGATCAATTGTCCTAAAGAAATAAAAAAGAAACCTTTCCTTTTATTGGGTTCATTAACACATGTAACACATAAGCCCTTATAATAAAGAGAAAAATAGGAAAGATGAAAATAAGTGTATCACATAGAGACTATGTTCATCCTTGTCTTATTTATTATCAAGAGAAAAAAAAACTACGATTACAAGACAATTAGCATCTCATACAACTTGTTATAATAATATACAAGATCATAAGACTAACAACACACAATACATTTGAAATAATTAAATAATATTTTTTTATATCCCACTAAGTATCTAAGTCATCTTTGAACTATAAACATAATAAGGATGTTGCAATCTTTTAGCTCACCTAAGGCTAATCACTTGGACTATTTAACAACTAGAACCTTGATAATTGTTGGCATTCACAGCCTCCTAAGTAGGGATTAATGACCGTTGTATCTTCCACTAACATAGAGAAATAATAAATCACCAGGAAAGGTAAATGAAATTAACATGATTATACAATGTACAAAGGGCCTACTTATAAAGGAAAGACAAGAGATACAAGCACCAATGAGGTGCAAGAGTGGGTAAAACTACCTGAAAACTATTTGTTAACTATCAAAACAAATAGTAATGTAGGTAGGTAGGAAATAAAATATTAATAAAGTTTTCCTAACCTTCTAGAAATTAGCCTAAGGAAACTTAAGCTTGTGAGTAGATAATAATTTAATCCAACACCCCCTTAAGTATAAATTATGGGGTAGATTATTATGTAATGTGAAATCAAGATGCAATATGGATCCTTACAACTAGGCTATTTTGGTACCCATGTACAGAGAAAATGTAGTGCAACAAATATCTCACAAACAGAGAACAGGAGAAAACTCCTCTCCAAAAGAGAGAAAAGAAATAAGATGCATGGATGGGGTACTCAATCACACCCTTGAGGACTACATACATAATTTATATATAAGAAAATATCCCTTTATAGGAAGGAAATAAAGAGACATCATAGCCTCTCTATAATGAATAATCCTCCAAAAATAGTAAGTGCTTGAATGAAAACAATATTGCAATGCCTACAAACAATGTTTCTTCCCTTAGGAAGAAGATGGACTAAGTACAAATGCAGGAATACTTCCCATTCTTGATATAAATTTATAGGAATCAAAATCAAAATGTAGGAAGATGATATCTATGAAATATGCTCATGTGTCACCAAGACCTTGGAAGATGATGCCACGAACCAATTAGGTACATATCCAATCATAATAGAAGGTGAAAAGAAAGGGAACCACTGGAAAATAATATTGAACAAGATCTAACAAAAAAGATGAAGTAGCAACTGATGTACCACAACTATCATCAAATAGGAGAGATAAAATATCAAATATGTGTCCCAAATATGCAATGTATGACCTCACAAACAATGAACTGATGTATGGAAAATAGAAGACCCAATTAGGAAGACAAATATATACCTTGTTTCTAAGGATCTCCCTGAGAAGATGACTTTGGCTTCTCCCACGGGCTCTTGGATCTAGACTCTATATTATGAGGGAATCCCGTTCAGATGCAGAAAATGTCACAAGAGTGGCCACATTGCTGCCTGATGTTTATTAGACAGGGTAAAATCAAAGAAATTTCCTTCTTGGTGGGTGGGCATTGTTGACCACCATTATACATCAATAAAAGTTTCTAAGGATGGGGGTATGGTTGGTTTCCCCTCTCAAGATAATAATGCTAATGCTAATAATATTGATTCTGTCTTGGATTTTGTCTAGGTTTAGACCATTGATGTTGTTCTTTCGGGTGTTGCGGCTGCTATACCTGGCCGTACTGCTAATGTTGTCTCTGGTTCAACTGTCTTGCATGTTGATGTTGTGGTTTCGGATTCCCAGGATTCTCCAAGGGGGATTTGGGGAATGGTGGTGATGTTGTTCCTATCCCAACTATGGATGCCGGTGTAGCTAGTTTTGCTTCTTAGGTTGTGGGCTCTTCTGCTAATTATTTGGTTTGGTAGAATGCAGCTAAGAAGGTGGAGGAAGGATGGACAACAGTTAAAGAAAATAAATTAAAGTCTCCCAAGCCTTCTTTTGATATGAGTTTATAGTCACGTAAGGTTGGGCTTAAATGATTTTCTTGATTTCCCTTTATTGTTATCTGCTGGTCTGGTCTCGGTTTCATTCTTGTGGGAATGATTGTTAATTCCCTTTGGTGTGTTAGGTGTTGTTTCATAGTAGTTTCTTTGTTCTCTTAACGTTATATCTTTCGTTGTTTATTTGTAAAAGGTTTTGGGTCCTTTCAAAACCTATTTTTACTTAATCAAGACAAATATATACCTTGTGCAATGAAACACTAACAATGTATCCTTTAGCCAAGTCTTAAATAAAATCCTAACAGAACAGGAGCTCTACACATATTATATTCCCAATTTCCTTCCAAGGTGCTATCATCCAAAAGAATTCTCCTCTTAACATATCTTGATTTTGTTATCCTACTGAAACCAATCTTAGATGAAATTGAAGATATTTGTCTATTTCGGGGCATAGTGTTACCTACAATGGATGTCAACGTGACTCTTTTGGTAATGACCTTATCGTTAGATTGAGATCACTTCTCTACAGAGCTCAAACCTTTCCTAACATTTTCAATAATATCACTTTGTATGTTAGAAATTTTTCTCTTTTTGATGTTGTGTCTGCACCCAACAATTTTAATGGCTCTTGCAAAATTTTTGTATAAGTACAATTGAAAGTAATTGGACTTATTCAAGTGTTTCAAGATTAATAGCCATTATTTCCCTTGCTATCTTATTCATTGACCTCTTCTTTGAGAGACTTAAGGGTTGAACATCAGCAAGTGATCTCAATTTATACACATCCATTGTAAGTAAATGATCTAGGTTTCTATAATTAATTCTTTTCTTTACAGTTTGAGCTAGATCTATATGTTCATCTATACTAGTAGGAGCAAGTGATCTTGACCCTTCTCCAACTTCCATTTCTTGAACTTCCATAGGGAGTGATCATGACCTTTCTCCATCCATTTCTTCTACTTGGGTTGACCTTCCTGCCCGAGCTTCTCTTTCATCTTAAACTTGTTGATTATGTTTGTTATTAAAAAGAGGCTTTTGGAAGAATACAAGGGAGTTCGCTCATGCATGGAGAATATCACCATGGAAGCTCAATAACTTATGTTCCTTCAAGAACTCCTCAAATGTATCAACTATGCATGCATGACATCAGGCTACATAGTATTTCAGGTTTGAGATTGAAATTTGTTTTGTTATCATAATCTCCTTTCTTTTTACCCGGTATGTATTCCTATATTCTATCAACAATAATATGTGTATTCCCCAAATCTATATTGCTCTGTTATATCAACAATAATCTACGTATCCCCAAAATATTTATGCATCACTAGTACATTTGAGTCCTTTTTTTGATGACTATGTGTTGCACTTCCAACACTACCCCGTCGATCAAGTGACACAGACTGATGTTGCAGTTTTGATGTCAAAATCACCAATGGCTGGTATGTCCGTTGTTATTGCGATGGTACTGACTGTCACAATATGCATCGGCTATGATGGTTAACATGTCATTAGTATAAATTATGATTGTCACAATTACAATGGGTATGTGACGTATATGTTGTGCATGCGACGTCCAACTGTTGGAATATTCCAACCTTTGGATGTCACATTTAGTGCTTTGGTGTCGGTCATTCTATGAATACCATCACAATTGAGATGATATTTACCCTCACAATATGAACTGTGTAGGATGGTAAACCTACCGTTGTTACACATGCCATCGTTACACATTATGAGTGTCACAATTACGATGGGTATACGATGGATATGCTGTACATGCGACGTCCAGCTATGGGCTATTTTCAACATATGGACATCCCATGTAGTGCTTTTTCATCGGTCATTCTCTGAACACCATCGCAATTACGACGGTATGCTATATTTTTTTAAAAATATATATTGAGCTTCTCTTTGTTTTAAGAATAGTTTAACATTCTCTACTTAATAGAGCCAACCACATGAAGGTGGAAGCTCATCTAGCCCCTCCTAGGAGCCTCTTATGATCCTTTACGACACTTTAAGACCTCTAAGATGTATTCTTAGGGATCTTAAAGGGTCATAAGGGGTCCTAAGACACAACAACTGAGAAACATAAATGTAGGCATCATGGTCACAATTGTTTGGAGACACAAAATAATTGAGTTGTATATCCAGATGATGCAACACAACCACTACTCCTCCAGTTCCAAGTTGACACTGTAGGATCCAAAAACCATAGATAAGAAATAAATTTAGAGAGCAGAGGAGGAGGGCCATAATGATCAAAATAATATAGGGACCTTGTATTATTTTTTTCACTACGCCCTCCTCTGCTCTCTAAATTTATTCTTGGATCTCGCAGTGTCAACTTGGAAATAGAGGAGTAGTGGATGTGTTGCATCGTCTGGGTATACCATTCAATTATGTTGTGTCTCCAAAAAATTGTAACCAGGATATCTACATTTATGTTTCTCAGCTATTGTTATATCTAAATTTATGTTTCTCAACTGTTGTGATATCTATATTTATGTTTCTCAGTTGTCGTATTTATGTTTCTTCACTAGAATTGAGGGTGCAAAAGGTGCTATGCATCGTTTGGGTATAACACTCAATTTCTATACCCAATTGATGTAGATAACTCTTCTACACCCCTTACTCCATTGAATATAAAGGGCATTGATTCCCTTTTGATAAAGAGTCTTCAAGAAAGATAGATGGTATCCTATCGTTTCTACTTGAAAAGCATTCCCAAAGGAAAAAGAGAAACCAATGATTAGTAGAGTCCAAAAAAAGAGGCAAAATCACAACAACATAATGCATAAGGATATAAATTTCATTAACTAGGTAAGTTTTTGTAATGATGATGAAGTCATCATGAGGAAGAGGCCAAAGAGTTTGATTAAGAATAAGAAAATATCCTTGACACGATAATACATAAGTGAAAGGTATGGTGCACAGGAACCCAGGAACATTGATGCCTCCATACAAAATTTTTAAGCATGTTTTGCATTCCTATCATTGAAAAAACATTGATATTGTAGGATAACATATATTCCTATTCAAATGCAAATACAATTTTTTGTGTGTAAAAACTATATGTGGGAAATGTGATTAATGATGGATCACATCTCTTGTAACTCTTTCTCATGATCACACTTTGTCATCCATCACCATGAGGAGAAAGAGTTACAAAGACAAGATTGATGATGGATCACATCTCCTGTAGCATTTCTTATCCTAATGATAGATCACAGAATGTGATCAAAAATGTTGAAAGCAAAAGTGACATGCAATCGAATCCAGAAACAACAAAGAAAATATTATCTTTTTAGTGTCAAATCAAGTTGAACTTTGATATCTTCAATTGAAACAATGAAATACAAAAATTTTGAATAGAAAAGATTCCTCATAGGTAATGAGAGAAATGAAATTTCCTTGGTATATTTAAGCGATTTAAGAATATTTTTAGCAATATCTTAATTAAGTTGCATAAATCTTGTTGTGGAAAATTGTGGATTATATTACAATTTACTTTCACTTAAATCTTAAACTTTTATGAGGATGCTGATAAAATTTTTATACTCTTATTGATACGTTGTCAAATGTTACTCACCATAGAGACACATCACCATCCTCATGAACTCCAGTTATGTCATTATACCTAAGGTCTACCCATTTTACAAAACTTGAAGGATTGGGGCCAATATTCACTATTCCATTCAATTGATTATTTTTCATTCGTACAATCTCACGTGTTTCGATATTAAAAATAGTTGATGAAGTTTGTCCAGATATATTGCAATCATCCATAACCCTGAAACAAGAAAATAAATTATAAGACTTTTAATCTATATTTCCCTTTCTTCTACAATTGAAATTGGATATTTAAATAACTTACAATGTGTTTAATTGTTGCAAGCTTGTCATCCATTGAGGGACTATGAATGTATCAGAGGAATTGTTTCTCAAATCCATAGGACACCAAATGAGTTAGAGATATTACAATAATAAAATAAAATAAACACATATGTTTAAATGTTTCATCCACTTACATGTATTGGAGCCTATTTAGTGTTGAGAAATCTGGCATGCCACCTCTAAATTTATCATTTGATAAATTCCTATAAACAACACGTAACAACTCATTTTAGGATTTTTCAAAATAATATATAGCAAAAAAAGGAATCCAACTTCAATTTGTATTTATCTTCTATACATAATTTACATAACGATCTTTATATAAAATAAATTTCACTCTTTGAATGAATATATTGAATTTGAATATTAATCCTAAATAATAAATTAACTTACTTAAAAATAATTTCAATATTTTTTTAAGTTTATTGATAAATTATAATATTATATAAAAATTAGTATAAATATAAAAGTTATAGATACAAAATTTTACTTTTATTAAGAGGAAAAATCTAGTTATTATATTTAGAATATGATCTGAAATGTTGATGATAAAAAATATTACACAATCAAACAACATTAATCTCATTGATTGTGGAAAATCTGATGTCACAAACCCTTTAGTTTTCTTGGTAGTAGCACATAAGGAAGCTTGAAAGAGGAGGGAGGGTTTTGTGAACTCGTAAATTGTTTTTTGTCAGGTGACATTGCATGGTTTAGTTCCCTAGACTTTGATATCTCCAAAGGTTAGGTGGAGATCTAGTTACTTTGGTCTTTTGTCACTCAACATAGACAAAGTTCTATATTATTGGAGCTTCTCATGTAATTTTTCCTCTCATAATGGATTGGTTTACTGCTCAAGTTGACAAGGGGAGTTTGCATTCCAGCACTTTGCTATGATAGGAGTGGAATGTATTAAGATGACATGACATTTTGTAATTAGTAGTGTTTGATGTATGTTGAATAGTTCACTATCTATATACAATAAGGAAAATTTCATATGTATTTTTTGAATTGTTTAAAAGAATGAGGATGATTATGATCATTATTTACATCATTAAAAAAGAAGAAATATCAGAGGAGATGAATGATTGAGAAAGAGTCTACGAAGGATAAAATCTTGTTGGATGGAGGTTTCATGACACTCTAAAAGGATAATGACCCATATAATTTTGATGGAATAGAAATCCTTGAATGTTAAGTTAAGCTAATGGTTCATCAACATATAATCCAAATACTCTATATGATCATGTACCATATGAATTTAGTGGAATAGACATCCCTCAATGTTTAATTTTAAGTCAATGATTCATCAACCTATTATCTACACTCAATATGATCAATGTCCCATATGGTTTTCCTAAAATAGAAAATCAAAGTTTAATGCTATATAAATTGTCTTATGTTTACTGTTAAGCCAATGATTCATTAATCTATAATCCAAACACTCGATATGATCATTCCTCATATGACTTTGGTAAAATAGATACCTCTCAATGTTTGATGTTAAGCCAATATTTAATAAATATGATCCAAATTTTAGCTAACTAAATTCCCACAATCATTAATAAAATAGCTTAAACAAAGATACCAAATTTTCTTCTTAGCTTTTCTCTAGCATAAGGTATTTGAATTTGATGTGATAGAAAAATAATTTTTGGAAGGGGATTTGTTATGGTATTTGATACAGGAATGAGAATAAAGGATTGAGGTATATATCTTCAATCAAAGTTGTCAAAATATATGAATCTTAGTAGACTGGCCTTTATAAGAAACACACCATATCCTTCATTCTATTGCATCTACATGTATATGCTTGTCACTATTTTAAAATCATATTTTGTAAGAGAAAAGAAAGTTACTATAAATTTTATTCAGATATACTTTTCCAAACTATGTCTTTATGTTCTCATTTGCAAGGGTCCCCAAGGAACACATGTAGGTTAAGATTCATATGAATGAGATTAAACTACATGAAGAGAATACCCTATATTTCAAACAGTCACAACATGCGTTGCAGTTCATAATTTAATCCTGTTCTTTTTCTTTAAGAGTTTATGCTATGTTTGTGGGTTGCAGACAGAAAGTTCTTTGCTTCTACCCTGTTTTGATTTTAGTTTTTCTTTGATTAGGATAGGTTTCTACGTGGGTTTGTTTATCTTCTTGACAGTCCGTTAATTCTTTTCTTAAATATAATCTATAGTCAATCAATTAAATTACAATTCTTGATATCACTTTTATAAAATACATAAAACTACAACTCTTTATATCAATTTATAAACTATCACAAATTGAAGTTTTCAATAAGATAACCCACAATAAATTTTTATTACATTCTATAAAATCCTAAACCTAGGACAAGTATCTTACAGTTATTTAAGGTTTACTATCCCTTTGACTTTTTTTGAAATCACACCTTCCATCTGGTTTCTGTCAAGTCTCCTATTTCCCAACAATATTACCAAAAAAATTAAACAGGCACCCATAAAATTCTGGTCTGTGAAGCAGCGATGAAAGCCATAAAAAAGACATAGAAAGAAAAGATAGAATTAAAATGATTGATACTCACACAACCCTCAAATTGGGCACTAGTCCAAGGTATGAGGGATCCCTCCTTCGAACTCATTACTGTCAAATAGTCTGTAGATGGTAATAAACAGTTCTTAGAACAGACGATATATTTATATGTCACATGCTGAAGATCATAACATATGAGAAAACAAATGAATTTTTTGTACATGAAATTCTAAAAAGTTTTAGTATCTACAATAGCCCTCTGTTAATCACATTTATGCATATGGTCCCAACATAATAGTGCACAAACTACACAAAGAAGGCATCACAGAAACATGATTTCTGCTTTCGCCATTGAAGCAATCTCAACGACACTAGCTGCCTCTCAAGCCTTGCACAAGTTGCACTCATTTCCTACATCAGGTATAGACATAGATGGGGTAGATTTAAATGTAGTTTCATCGACCCACCGAAAGCATTAACATCCACTATTTCCTTGCAATACTAAATCTACACCAGTTCTTTCTAAAATGATTACTTGTCAAATTACTTTTAAACATGAAATATTATTGCATATCCAGGACTTTTTCCTATTTGGGAAACCCCAAAATTGATTCCCAAGATTACTTGTTGTGCATTACATCTTCAACACACAAGGGCCAACACCATATTGACACATAGGCACATTAACTGAAGCCATCGACGCTATATCAATAAATATTGCACTGTCATTCCAACATATCATTTTGTTTAGTTGATTATTTTGTTCATTCATACTAATTATAATTACAATAAAAAGAAACATACTAATGTAGACAACATCTCAAATCAAATTGCAAAATTACTATTGTCAATCATAGTACAAAACAAAAATGTTTTGTATTTGATGATATAATGAATCTAAACAACATGTAAATGCAATGTCCTAACTGCACATGATGGAAACCATATGCATAGTTGTGATTGGGAATTTTAGTCCTTACTACACATGCTTCATCCTTTTTATATTCATGGCTGAAATATCAGTATTTAGAGTCAACTCACTTTCCTGGGTACTCCTAATTGTATGAATTGGAGTTGAACCACCTACACTCTTGCAAGTCATTGTCGACACATCAACGATTTTTGTGACATTAGTTTGTTAAATGCAGCTAACATGATAATAAATTTGTGCATGTCAAACTCATGGATGAAACATGGGTCAATGAGTTTGACTCAAAAAACTATACACTTGAATCCAGATAGCAATATCACAAGATAATGAAAAGTTTTGATGAAAATTTAATGGGAGATGTAGTCGGGTATAAAAACCTCAACTACATATAAACACATCAAATGTACTAGGAATGAATATCAAATCCACTGATTGTAAACACATGTGAACTAGTGAACAACATCAGAGAATTATCACTATCCAATGAGAACTGGACAACAAATTGAGCAATCAAGAATACTACATTGGTGATGCAAAAGTTTCATTAGTAGTAAACAAAGAAGAAGAAAATGTAAGCTTATCATCATGGTGGACATAGAATCCAATAAAAAATTTGGACCAGGAGAGACATGTCTTGTATCAAGGAGCCATGTAAATTTTAGTAATATAAATAGTTACAAGTGTCATTTCTAGATTGCTCCAATTTTAGTAACAATAAAGGTGTTATGTCATAATCAAAGTGATTTACAAATGTGTCATTACTTATATAGAAGGTGAAAAAACCATATCAATCTGTAAGGAAGCAATGCTACTGTAAGATAAAAACACATATCATCATTATGTAATAAGCATTAGTGCAGTGGGTGATAATAGTCTAAGGCGATCTTAGGAAAGAATCATTTAGACAAAGATATAAACATTTTCTTGGAGTAGAGGAGTCCATTGTGAGAATAAAAAAAATATTGTTATAGTATTCAAAGTTGGTTTTTGAGTTGTAGCAGATATAGAGATTGAAAAGGAATTCATGACAAAGATCAAAGTTTGAAGTGATAAGAACACTCAAAGCCTCATGAAGACAACATCATACAATTACGTGAATGATGTACCAATGATGAATTTCTGATTATCACTCACAATGATTCATACAGTACAAAAAAACATTAGTCTTTGACATAAAATGCCAGTTTCAATAATATCAAGATTAATATATATGATGGGATGCTTCACCAATAGCAAAGTATCAATACTGTCATGATTGTCATATAAGAACATGTGTTGTGAATAATATGGAAGGAGAAGAGGTTCAGATAGGTATCAATAAGCAGTGATCATTTATGATTTTACAAATGCATTACAATATCAAACCATATCAGAGTAGGAACAATGAAATTTAGAGAGGAAGGTACATTATCAATAAATGTTGTCAAGGGAAATTGCATAGAAAGACACTTTTCAATGCTAAATTTTCAGCATTTCAATAGTGGAGCACATAGTAAAAATCAATGATCATAGACCAATGGTATAGTAAACAACATAGTGATAGTGAGAACTAATTAATGCATGGGAGCATCCCAAGGTACAAGCTAACTGGCTGTTTCAAGAGTATCATATAACAACATATTTTCTAAAGGGATAGGACAGGAAGGAGACAAATGCATTAGTTAAGTGTGGAAATGCTTGATAAGAATCAAAGCATTCATTTATCGAGTGGAGGGAGAAACAATACCATACAATAACAGTCATAGAGTGGAATTCATGTGCAAGTGATATTAAGAAGAAGGTAACAGATTCAACACAAGGAAAATAAAATGCAACATAATTTCAAAAAGTAGCTATTAAATCAAATACTGATAATGCTTGTATGGAAGGGTCTCATTGCTGACAAGCCAAAGGATACACAATGTATTTTAAATTAATGTATTAGAGAAGGACAACCATTCAAGTAATTTTTATGTTTTCCATGCTTCAATTTGATGGAAAAGTTATTAGCCATAAATGCACAAGGAAACATAAAGGTGAACATAGTAGCTCCAAGCATCAATACCTGCAACAAAGGAAATGAAAATAAAAATCATTTGAAACAAAAAACAAAAACAATATGAAGAAATCATTATCAAAGGAAATATTGGAATATCACTTACAAGAGATTATTATAGAGCTAAAAAAATGAATCTCTTGCATGAAAGGAAACATACAGTAACAAAAAACTTGAATCAAATGACACAAATGAGCCATGGAATAGTTAATATGGAAGTATGATACATCAGACAGTTTACACTGTTATACCCTAGCATAGTGTAAGTCATTGCTTATATATGATAAATTTGATAATGAGCATGTTAATTGTAATTAGATGACCAAATGGATAAAATGTTACAGTATATTACAATCAACATATAAATATAGGAAAGGGATGGAGCGCGAGAGGGAAGGAGGAGGAGAGAGAGAGGAGAAGGGAATTCAAATTTTGAATTCTATTTCTAGAGGGAAGCTGGAAGCTGAGGACTCTGCTATCGGATCTTTGAAGGAAGGAGAAGAGAATGTTGCTATCATATCCGTGGAAAAGGCAGGAGAATCATCGCTGCTTCTATCCAGCAGGGACAATGGGTCAAAAATTGGACCAGAGGCAAAAAATTCAAAAAATTTGAAAGATGGGAAAGATTTATCCCAAGAAAAGTCACATGATCATTCCATAAATTTGGGGAAAGGCAAGTGGGCGGGCCTCTTTGGCATAAAACCATCAGGTAAGTCTATTTTCCCCAAAGGGGATATTCTATCAGACTCTTTGAAAGGAGAGATTGGTATTAAGATACTAGATTAGTTAGTAGATCATACGGTCTCTATCATGGCTTCTACTTTGGTAGGAAAATTTTTGGGACCAAGGCTGAATATTGATCTAGTTAGATCATTTGTGGATAAAAAATGGAGGTTAAAAGGCCAAGTTGATGTAGCGGCAATGCCAAAAGGTTTCTTCTCCTTTGTGTTCTCAAGTGGGGAAGATCTCTCAAAAGTTTTGTGTGGGGGACCCTGGATGATGGGTAAATCCTCTCTGTCATTGCAAAAGCGGACTACAAGTCTAGATTATAATGAAAGTTTTTTCACAGTGGCGACGGTCTAGGTCCATCTTCCTGGAATGCCATTGGAATACTAGCATGAAGATATCTTAATAGCCATAGCTAGCTCTTTTGGGGAGCTTCTATCAATTGACCCAATGACTGAAGCCAGAACTAGACAAGTTTATGCTAGAATTTGTGTCAACATTCAACATAATCTAGATCTTCCCCAGACGATATCTCTGAAGTCAAAACTAGGGACATGGCATCAAGAGATAGAATATGAATCTATGTCATTTTCCTATTTCACTTGTAAGAAATCAGGTCATTGGGAGAAACACTTCCCTTTGAAAACCCAAAAGGAAAATAAGAAGAATCAGGAGCAAACCAAAGGATAGAGAATGGAATGGAAAAGAAAGATTGAGGAAAAGATAGAAACCCTGATCTTGCTGGAAGGAAAGGATATTGCCCCCCAGAAAAAGAAAAATGATGAAGAGGCTCAAGAAAATGAAAAGCCAGATTCCCTTGTTTCTCCAATAGTAGCTGAAAGTGGGGAAAGCACTAAAGTAGAAGAAATAAATGATAAACGTAAAGAAGACAAAGAAAAGATGGAAAATGGAGAAGAATCAGAGAAGCACTAGGAAGTAGAGAAGGAGATGGAAGTGAAGGAATTTCATAGCTCACAAGCAAATCATAAGAAATCAAATGACCTAATCAGGGAAAGTAAAGTTGATACCCCAATTAAAACTCATCAAAATGAGAAACAAAAGGAGGAGGAAAATGTAGAGGAAAAATAGTGGTCAACCGTGGGTTTAAAAAAGGGATCAAAGAAGAAAAGTCCCATATCCCCTGAGGGAAGGTACATGACCTTTGAATTGAACTTATGTTCTGGTAAGAAAGTTGAGAACTCATCCATGGGGAAATCAAACAAGAAGGTTGGAGGTCAAAAACTAGGAGTTCAAACTAGACAACAGAAAGCTGATTTTGGTACCCGAAAGGGAGAAAAAGGAAGAAGATAAAAAAAAACCCAAAGAGAGGAGGAAGCTGAATAGAACATTGCTGATGGAAAAAAACTTACCATCCATCAAGTTTGTACCCCAATCCTTAAATGAAGATCATCTCATGGAATATTTGAGGACTCAAAAGTCCTCATAAGAAAGATGTAGTTAGAAATCTAGTTAGAGACTCCAAACCTGATATTTTGTTGATTCTAGAAACTAAAATGAGTAAAGAAAAGGTTGAAAAAATGAAGATGTTTAAAAATGGTAAAAGCATAGGTAGTAGCTCAGAAGGGGCTTTGGGAGGTCTGGCTATCTTCTGGAACCAATCTTTTTATGATTGTAAGCTCATTACAGAAGATAATAACTTTATTGTTGTTTCTGTAAGGAGTTTAAAGGATAATTTATCTTGGAATCTAATCAATGTGTGTGCCCCTAATACTAAGACTAGAAGAAGTAAAATTTGGAAGAACTTGCATGAGCAGATGGAAGGAAGAAGAGATAACAATGTCATTCTTATGGGAGACTTCAACACACCTTTAAAGCAGGAAGATAAAAAAGGTGGTAATCCTGCCCAAGTGGAAAGCAGAGTGGATTTCATGAACCTCATTATCAATGAAGGGCTGATGGATATTGATCTAGAAGGGATAAACTACACCTATTCAAACTATAGGGTGGGAGAGGACCTGATTCAAGTTAAGCTAGATAGGGCGTTGATAAATCCAGAATGGTTTACTAAGTACTCCTGTGCTCTTTCCTCTCTTCTAAGAATTGGATTAGATCATTTCCCTATTTCTCTCAATGTTTCTCCATTTACTAGAAAAATAAATGCCCCCTTTAGATTTGAGAAAATGTGGCTAGACCATCCTGATATGGAAATTAAAATAAGGGAATGGTGGAGCATTGAGGTGGAAGGAACTACTATGTTCAAAGTAGTCAAGAAACTGGCTAATGTCAAAACCAATGTTAAAAGCTAGAACAAGCACATACATGGTGATATTTTCAAAGCTAAAAGTAAAACCTAAATGGAACTGAAAGAAATTTAGGAGGATATCCAAAGGAATGGGTTAACAGAAACTTTGAGAAGCTAAGAAAATATAGCCCTTGCTAATCTTCATAACATCATAGCAAAAAAACAAATATACTGGAGACAGAGATCCAGATCCCTCTGGCTCAAAGTAGGTGATAAGAACACAAGATTTTTTCACATCACTACTCTAAAACATAAGGCTATTAATAGAATCCACTCTCTCACTACTGGAAATGGAAAAATATCCAAAGAAGAGGATATTAGGAAAGAAATGGTGAGCTATTTTGCTTCTTTACTTTCTAAAGATCAGAGCATTGACTTGGTTGAGAAAAGGAAATTACTTTCCTCCATTCCTCACATTCTCGACTCTGAGGCTAGTACCCTATTAAGAGCTATCCCTTCAGAGATTGAAATCAAGAAGGCTGTACTTTCCTTTGAAGGAGAGAAATCTCCTGGCCCGAACGGGTTTCAAATGTTCTTCTTCTAGCAATTTTGGAGCATTGTTGGGAAAAATGTCTACTTTGTGGTTAAATAATTCTATGGTACTAAATCAATCCTCAAAGAAATCAAATCAACATTCATTGCTCTCATCCCTACAAAACATGGAGCAGATACGGTTGATGGCTTTTGCCCTATAATCCTTTGCAATTCTCTCTATAAAATCATCTCGAAGGTTATGACGAAAAGAATTTTGAGCTTACTGCCAATTCTTATATCTCCTCAATAGAATGGGTTCATCCCAGGTAGACAAATTCTTGACTCTATTATGGTTGTGCATGAGAAAATTCACTCCCTTCAAGCCTCTAAAAATAGGGTTTCTTGATGAAATTGGACCTGTCAAAGGAATATGACAGAGTGGACTGGTCTTTCCTGTCAAAAGTTCTTAGTTCCTTTGGATTTGATAATGATGTGATAAGATTGATTATGAAATTGGTCACTACGGTGTCTTCCTCGGTGCTGGTCAATGGTGGTTCCTCCATTTTCTTCTGTCCCTCTAGAGGGCTCAGACAAGGTGATCCTATTTCCCCCATCCTCTTTTCTATAATGGAAAAAAGCCTTGGGAGATGGATAGAAAGCATGGTTTCTTCTGGTCATATTTATGGTCTCCAACCTACTTTGGCTCAACAAAAATGCTCTCATGAGCAATTTGTGGATGACACAATTATGATGGGAGAAGCTTCTGTTCTGGAAGCTAGGAATATGAAAAAGGTTTTGAATAATTACACCAAAGCTTCAGGTCAATCTATTAACTGGGAGAAGAGTTCTTTATTTTTTTCTAACACCTCTGAAGTTAGACAAAGAGAGATTTCTTCTATTTTGGGATGTAAGATAGGGAAGCTTCCCTCTATTTATCTGGGTCTCCCCTATGCCTTAAACTGGATGATGCTTTTTGGAATAGCATAATAGACCACTTTCATAATAATTTAGCTGAATGGAAAGGTGCTAACCTTAGTCAAGCTGGTAAAGTCCAACTTCTAAAATCTACTCTTCAAAATCTTCTAGTTTATGCCCTAAGCCTTTTTAAAATTCCTTAGAAATTTGCTAGCTTAATTGAAAAGATTCAGAAAAGGTTTCTTTGGTCCGGAGTAGAAGAGAAGAAAAGGTTAAGCCTTGTGGCTTGGGAGGTGGTCTGTAAACCTAAGAAATGGGTAGGGCTTGGAATAAGAAGTATCAATAACACAAATAATTTCCTGCTTGCAAAATAATGCTGGAAAAATTTTGAAGAAGAGAAGGAATGGAATACTATCTTCAAGAGAAAGTACCACTTATCTTCTCTAGAGGAAGTTCTAAGGAACCCTTTGGAGATAAATGGCTCTTTCATTTGGAATAGTGTAAGAAAAAGCAGGGATTTAATCAGGAAAGGGGCTAGATGGAAGCTGGGAAATGGTAGGAAGATAAATTTTTGTACTGACAACTGGCTAAAGGAAGATGCATTAAGTAAAAAATAGGAATGGAGACCTGCGATGGTGGATTGTATTGATATTGTTGGAGAGAAAGTTTCTGATTATTGGATCAATGATAAATGGGTTGATCTTAGCTCCTTTGATGATTCTCTACATTTGGTCAATAAGTTTCTTTCCCCTTGGTTCATTAGACCTAACAAAGAAGATTCTTTAATCTGGGGGTTGGATGCGAATGGTAAATTCTCAGTCTCATCTACTTCTTCCCTTCTACACCAAAAAGATCTCTTCTCTCCTAGCTATAAGGTATGGAACAACAACCTTATTGCTAAAATTAACATGTTCTTCTGGCTTCTTGTTTAGAATAAAATCCTCACCGTGGATAATCTTTGAAAAAGGGGCATTAGCATGCCTAATAGATGTATCCTATGCTGCTCAGAAGATGAAAACAATAATCACTTAATGATACACTATCCCTTCTCCTCCAAAGTCTGGAACTCAGTGCGAAATATTATCAATCTGGAGTGGGTCAATCCTTTTAACTTTCATGACATGGTCAAACAATGGAGCTACCCCCTCAAGGGTAAGGAAGCCAAAGAAATTTGGAAGCTTATTCTTCCTCACTTCACTTGGAAAATATGGAAGGAAAGAAACAATAGAATCTTTAGAGAAAAAAGCTCTCCCTTTCAAATTGTGGCTAATGGAGTTTGTAGAAGCATCCAGGAAAATTTTAAAAATCAGCTTCCTAGTGATTCCCCTTCCAAGATTATTCTCAGTATGAGTGAAATCCTTATGAAGGTTCAGGTGCAGAAAGACAGAAATCAAAATTAGAGGGAAAATACTAGATGGAAAACCCCTCCAAATGGCTGGGTTAAAGGAAATTTTGATGGGGCGGCAAAAGGGAATCTTGGGTCTACTGGAGTGGGAGGCCTTATAAGGGATGGGGATGGAAATTATCTGGGAGCTATGGCTGGTCCACTGTGAATTCAGAAAAACCACATGGCTGAAGCTATGGCTGCCCTTCATGTGGTTAATTTGGATAAATATATGGGAATCTCTAAACTTTGGGTGGAGGGAGATTCTCTAAATATTATTAACTGTATCAAAGGTAATAATGAAGCTTCATGGAAAATAAGCCATATCATTGAAAAAATTAAATATTTATTATCTAATTTTGAAGATTACCATATCACACATGTCTATAGAGAAGGTAACATGTCGGCGGATGGTTTAGAAAATGTGGGTGTGCACTCTGACATCGTGCAATCATGGAAAGGTGAGGTGGATTTCAAAATGGAGATGGCTAGTCTTATCAAGTATGATAGGATGAATAGCATCAAAGGAGTTATAAATAATCATAATTAATGATGAGGTCATCTTTAATTATTAAAAGTAATGTGTGCTATCATTTGAAGGAAACAGGTTTAATTAGATTAGTGACACCACACACTTTTTGGGTGTCAAATTTGAATTGGATTAATCATAACAGTAGAGTCTACCTAGAATCTGTGTTCAAAATTGCTAAGGATCGAAATTTTCAAGAAGAAATGAGAAAAATGGGAGGAGGTCTAAAGAGAGAGGAGCCGATTGACTGTACAAAATTGAAAGAGAAGAGGAAAGTTTGGAGAAGATTGAGAAAAGGAGGCATTTCTCAGTATCTAGAGAAGCTCCTTGGCTGGGATACAAATATAACAAAACAATTTGTAGAGGGTTGGAAGGATGGGAAAGTGCATATGTGGGGGAAATCTTTTACCCTTTCCATGAGGTTTATTTCAAAAATTATGGGTTTGCCTTGTGAGGGCATGAAATTCTATAAGGACAACAAGAGGGCTAGAACACAGGCTTACAAGATCTTTCCAAAAATAGAGGATGAAGAAGCCCTTCTCGGTAAAGGTACTAGGGATTATGTCGACATTCAAAAAATCAAGTCTCATTGGGCAGACATTCTGACTTTTATGATCGAGTATTTCATGCTGGATGGAAAATACTCCAAAATCTACAACCTGCATTTCATTCTGGCCAACCACTTTAGGCATGGTAAAAAAATCTCATTCCCTTTCTATCTCATGAGTTCATTGCACAATAGTGTGATGGAGCACTGAAAGAAGTTGAGCAACCCGGTACTCCATGTAGGGCTCATTTTGCTTATTTGTGAGTATGCTCAGAATCTTCTTGAGCTAATCCCTAAGAGGGTTAAAGGTAGTATGAGACATGTGAAATAGGAAAGTGAAAAATAGAGTCTGAAAAAAAGGGTCAAAATTAAGAAGAAAGCTATGTCGGAAGACTGGTGATGAAACCCTACAGAATCAAGGAAAAGAACAAGAGGATCAACACAATGGTGATGATGATAATGAAAAAGAGAATATGGAAAAAGGAAATGAGGATAAGTTGAGAAAGGATAACTCTCAGATGGAAGGGGAGGATATGCCTGATGACGATGAGGGCATGGGTGCTGATGAGAATTATGATGAAAAGGAAATTGAGGGAGATGGAAAAGAGGGAGATGAAAGAGAGGAAAATGAGAATGAGGAATATGGTGAGGAGGGTAATAAGATGCAACTGACTTTAAAGGCGGAGAAAAGGAACAGTAAAAAATGGAGAATGGGCCTAGATGCGGTCAGGTTTGAAAAAGATGATAGTATCCTGAAAAGAAAAGTTGACTATGGGGCTAATATGGAAGATTGGCTAAAAAAGGAGATGATGCTCATGAAGAGTCAATTAACAAAGATGTAGGAGGCGATGGAGCCTTTCAAAGCTAAGGTTGAGGAAATGGAAAATAAGTTGATGATTAAGGATAAAGACAACAACAGAGATGAGGAATTTACAACAAGAGTTAATGAGATTGTGGAAGAAAAGCTAAAAGAGATGAAAGAACAAATAAGCCACAATGGGAACATGATACATATTATTTTGAAGCACAACAATGAAGGGCTGTAAGTGTTGATTCAGAATCTGAAAGTGCTTTACACTTATCTGGAAAGAAGCTTGCTAAAAAATACCACAATTACTATTAATGAAAAGGCTGGAAGCTCGGGCCTTGGTCCAAGAACCTGAAGCGGAGTTAAAAGAAAAGTCCCTGAGATTTTGAAAGAGATGCTAGAGCTAAATGAGTCCATCAAAAAAATGGAAGAAATGCAGAAGGAGGCTGAGGTAGCCTATCAGAAAATAATGTAATGCTTCGTCTGCTGGTCTAGAAATTTTGCTGGAATCTGTGCCTATCTTTGGCAGTTTTTGTTCTTTCTTGTATTAGGTCTTTTGTTTCTTTTTGGGTCCTACCTTTTTTTCATTGCAGGTGTTCTCTATTTGTATGTGACTTTGATGCCTATCATTTGTAGATTTTTGTAAAAGGTTTCGGGGACCTTTCAAAACCTCCTTTTACCTTAATGAAAAAAAAACATATAAAGACAACACCATAACATAATCAATTCAAAGACATATATGAAGAAGTGCTATTGAAAAAATTAAAATATCTTGAGGATGGATGTTAGTCATTATTTCCTTGTATTTGGGGTAGCTACGGTATTAAATGGAGTTCAACATGTCAAGAATCAATTTGCAATAAAAGACCAAGATGGATGTATCATTTCCATCAAACCCTATAACATATACAAACATTGCATAGGAACCATGGAAGTGACTGTACTTGCATGTTTTATAGAAATGAAGTGTCAATAAAGAAAGTATGGATCAATAGGGCAAAGGAAAGAGACCCCAATGTTTAAGGTTTTAGTAAAATGTAAAAGAAAATCTACAATGGGATTTATTATTTTGTTTAGTAGGAAGACACAATGGATTTGTCACTAGTCATGATGACAATCTCAGCCACAAAGGGTATAGAAACATTCTGATTGAAGAGAGTAACATTAAAAGGATTATAAAAAGTATACTTTTTATTTATCAATGAAGAGCATAGAAATATGGAGCTTCATGAAAGACAATATTATACATGAGAAAATAAGCACAAGAATCAATGGGCAGCCAAAACCATAAAGGTATTCATAGTATAATGAGTAACCATAGTTATAAAGAAAATAATCTTTCTAAGTTATCTAGAGATCCAGTCAAGAAATATATATAGAATAGTGAGGGATTGAAATAAAATCAACAATGTGTGGAGAAACCCTTGTTGAGATAATATGGCTTCCAGAGATGGAAAAAAACCAAATTTCTCCTTTGTACACTTTTAGAAAGGCCACGGGTAGACATTAAGAGATACAACATGGTATATAAAGAATAATGAGTTAATGCAAACAAAAGCTTTAGTCAATACTAAAGGGTTTCATTATATTTTAGTTTCATGTAAATGAGTTTTATTTTTATAAATTCAAAAGCAAAATCACTTTCAAAAGAACATGGAAAATGGAAAACTATGACTTGTCTACTAAGGATTTATCACCCAAACTGATGACATAAGTTTTTCCATTAGTATGCAAAGAGAAAATAGTTGTTATGAACCGTTAGTTACACTACACCAAAAGTTAGGGCTTAGTTTATACTGAAAGTGCTAAGCAAGGAGAAACTTGATGAAACAAGTTTTGAAGTGTAAACCGAAAGTGCAACCTGAAGATGATACAAGGAAACTCGACAAGCAGGTTACAATATAAAACAAAAGAGTAGAAACAGAGGAACCTAACAGACAGTTCAACAAAGGAACATCGAAAGAAAATCAAACTAATTTTAGAGCAAACCAAGCATCAGACATCAAAAGTCAGTTATATCCCAAGAAAAGTGGATCTGAATTCCATGTCAAATAAAACAGTTATATTCTATATTTAGAGTTTTGATTTGTTTTAAATCCATTTCTTGAGGAACAAGAAAAATAATTATAATTGTTTTGATCAGTCTAATTGATTAAAACTATGTAAACTAGGAGATCAAGGTCAAGTTGTAAACCTTTTATCATAGAGTTAAGATTGTAATACGTGAAACTTAATTAGGTCAATCCTTTGTATAAATAGATGTTGTAATCATTCATTTGAGATAGATGAGATGATGAATGTATCCAAAAAGCACATCTATAGATCATACTAAGAGTTTCAAGAAGCAGAACATCAAAAGATGAATTTGGTTATCAAGAACCAAGGACCAAGGCTATTGAGAAACATAGGTATTAATCAATCACATTAGGTGATACTTTGTACATGTAAACTTTAATGGATCTGTAATCAATAATTGTAGATTGCACACACTCAGGTAAATAAGTATTTTTGTCTACATTCTAAAAAGTGTAGCAAATAGAAGAAATCCTTTCAAGAAAGGTGGATATAACAATCCAATTGTAAATCTTTTAACCGAGTGCACACTAAATAGTGTTGCTAAATCTCTTAATAGAGTAGACCTTAACTAGTCTCCACATAATTTTCCTAACAGGGTAGATCATCAGAAGTGATCAAATTATAAGCCTTAATCGACCCCTTCCAATATGTAGATAGCGAAGTTTTTGTGGGTTCCATCCCCACAATAGTTTTTACCTTTTAACAGGGGTTTTCTACGTTACCATATCTTGTGTTATGTGTCAATTAATTTCATAAATGTTTCTATGAATGTCTACATACAATTAAGATTATGAATTGATATCACATGCATAAAGAAAGAACAACATATATGATTGGTAATGGTGTGGGAAAGGAGCAGGAGTGGGAGCAGGGAGAAACCAGGGAGAGGGAATGTTGGAGCGGGAAACTTGATCCCACCAAAGGAATCTGAATTTGCAGGAGGGGCAGATCCGTCTGGCAAAGAGGGCTCCACAGACTCTATTAGTAACGATGATGGAAATTCTCAGGACCTCATGGGAAGTGGGGAACCAGGTGGGGGAACCATCAAAGGAAAAGAAACAGTCAAATGGGCATCAGTTTTCAAGGTAAATCCTTCAGGTAAGTCTACTCATCCGCCCATGATAAATATATCCAATATTTCTGAAGGGAGATATGCGATTGCTATTCTTGATCAAGTAATAGACCATAATATTAAAAAAATGGAAAATACCCTTGTTAGGATCTTTAATGGAGTCAGACCTAACATTGAGGTGATAAGATCTTTTGTTGACAAGAGATGGAAACTAAAAGGTCAAGTGGAGGTAATAGCCATGAACAAGGGTTATGTTTCTTTCTTTTTCTCCTATGAAGAAGACAGAAATGAAACTATTTGTGGCAGACCATGGTGTATAGGGAAAAATACCATGATATTATAGAAATGGTACCCTAACATGACCCTTCATGAGGAATTTATAGTCCAAGTTCCTATTTGGGAAAAGCTCCCTAGGCTTCCTCTTGAATATTGGAATGAGGACATCTTCGCAGGCATAGCCAGTTCCTTTGGTGAACTTCTTGTTAGTAATAACTAAGGGGGGGGGGGGGGGAATCAGTGGCCTTAAAGA
>MU225664.1:2617283-2643742 GCA_018584345.1 Thuja plicata | reverse complement strand
TGCTAATCTTACTACCATCCTTGAATCAGCCTCCTTCTTAGACTATCAATAGGCTTTAGGTAAGACCAATGCTACTATCATGAGTCAACCTTCTGGTAATCTATTAGGATATACCTCAATTACAAAATACTGTTAAGTCCTACTCTGTTAAGAGACTTAATGCTTCAATGGTTAAACTAAAACACAATGTCCTATTTCTAATGCAACTTTGAATTGCAGATATTCAGATCTATTTACGTACAATACCTCTCTGATTAATGTATCAATTCTATTCCTTTTTTCTTCATTCTTTCTGCTCTGTGATGCTGTGCTTCACTGTGTGTCGGTGTCTGCAGAATTCTTTAGCTCTTCCCTTAGCTTGATTGATTAAGACTGCATGAAGTTTAACCTTTATCAGTTTCTCTTCAACATCTTCTATCAATTCACTCCCCCGTGTATCTGAGTGCATACGGAAATGAATTATGATTGTCTCTTATATAGACATGATATTCCTTAATTCTTGGTTCTTGATTCTTGGCATGAAAAATAATCCAGCCAAATTGATTTCTGTAGATCCGGTCACTGCTTCAGGAAGAATATTAACACATGCAAGAATCAGCATTGGAATAATCCTAGAAGTCGATATGCCAGAAAAAATAGAGTTGGAATCAAGGTTAGGGAAATGGACCCAAAAAATTGAATATGAGTCAGTCCCTTTTGCTTGTTTTAGATGTAAAAAAATAGGCCATTGGGCAAAGAAATGTCCAATGAACAACACCAAGAAAACTACCCAAAAAAAGGAATGGAAGCCAGTAGGAAAGATTAGAGAAGACTCAGAAGGAGAAATCATCACAAAAGTTAAAATAAAAGAGAAAAAGTTAGAAGACAAGGAAAGGCAAACTAAAGATAAAGAGAATGAAGTTGAAAAGAAGAGAAAAGAACAAACACACTTAGAGATAGCATCTCCAAGGAGTTCTGAAGGTGAAGAGATGAAGAAGGAGCAGATAAAGCAAAAGAAAGAAATGGATAATGATAAAAATGTAGTGGTGAGTTTTGTCAAAGATACCCTAGAGGATGAGGATGATGATAAGATGGCATCACATCCTGAGAAAACTCAAATGTCTCAAGAGGACAATCAGTCTACTACACAAGGTGCAGGAGACGTAGAAAAGATTTAGGGAGAGCTAGTGCAATGCAGTGATAATAACATTTTTCAAATGTGCAACAAGATATTGTGTTGGGACTTGGACTCTCAAAGATGACACAAAGTTCTTCACATGAGGAAAATATATACTCAGAGGAAATAGAAAAGCCAAAATGGGGAGACCAAGAGGACATAGATAGCGCTCTAGATAAACAAGAAAAAGTGAACATAGCCATTATGATAGAAAAATCTAAACAAAAGAAGGGTATAATGACAAAAGGCCAAAAGAATGCCAAAAAATATCTACCAGATGTTGGAGATCACCAACTCTCACCACCAAGGAGACCACCAAGATCAAGGAAAAGAAACCAAGAGGTGGCTAGAATATAGCAGATGGGACCCAGGAAACCATTACCCAGCTGGGTATAACCAAGAAGAAATGAAATTTATCTCATGGAATATTCGAGGGTTAAACAACCCTCACAAGAAGGATCTCATTAGAAATTTGGTTAGAGATAATAGACTGGAAATTATTTTTATTCAGGAAACTAAGATGGCTAAGGAAAAAGTAGAACATCTAAAGTATTACAAAAATAATTGTTGCAGTGGAGGTAGCTCGAAAGGGGCCTCAGGTGGTATTGTAACTTTTTGGAATGGAGACATTATTAAAGGTGAAGTGATCATACAGGATAAAAATATGGCCTGCATTAGGTTTCATCATATTAAGGAGGGAACTTCTTGGATTCTCACTAATATTTATGCCCCTAATACTAAGAGTGGTCATAAATATTTTTGGAATAAATTAGAACTGGCTAGGAAGACCTTTGAGAATGATAGCTAGATTATTATGGGAGATTTAAATACTCCTCTTAAGGAAGATGAAAAAATTGGAGGATGTCAACCTCATCTGGACAGTAGGATTGATTTGATGAACTTTATTTCCAGTCAAGCTCTCATTGATACTGATCTTCAAGGAATCAACTACACTTGGTCCAATCGAAGGATGGGTGTTGATCTTATTCAGGTAAGATTAGATAGAGCTTTAATTTCAAATGATTGGTTCCAGCATTATAACTGCTCTTTGACAAATTTTATCAGAGCTGGGTCTAACCATTACCCATTGTTTTTCATTGCTGATCTATTAACTAAAGCTAGGAACTATCTGTTTAGATTTGAAAAAATGTGGACTATTCATCTAGATATGCATTTTAAGATTAATGAATGGTGGAAGGTTAAGATAGAAGGAATGACAATGTATAGGCTGACCTACAAACTCAAACATGTTAAAGATAATATTAAGAAATGGAATAAAGATACTTTTGGTAACATTTTTTCATCCAAGATGGAAATCGTGATTGAACTCAAGGAAGTTCAGGACTCTATACAAAGGGAAGGGTATACCAAAATCCCCAAAGAGCAAGAAAGTGAAATTCTAATAAAATACCATGATATAGTGCACAAAGAGGAAATATTTTGAAAACAAAGATCGAGAAATACCTGGCTTAGGGAGGGAGACAAAAATACTAAGTTCTTTCACATGATAGCTACTAAGCATAAGGCTGCCAATAGAATATCTAAACTAAAAGTTGAAGGTAGAGATGTGGATAAGGAGGAGGATATCACCAAGGAAGAAAATAATTTCTTTCACAACTTACTTTCTTAGGAGGATAAACTTGACTAGAACCTTCAATTGAACCTCCTGGAGAGTATACCTAAGATTATGAAAGAGAATGACAATCTGTTTCTCAGTGCCATCCCTTCTAATGATGAGATTAAATCTGCTATCTTTTCCTTTGAAGGCTGTAAATATCCTGGCCCTGACGGTTTCCCTATGTTCTTTTTTCAAGATTATTGGGAAATTATTCAAAAGGACGTTACTGATGCCGTTAAAGAATTCTTTGGTTCTAAGAGAATTCTCAAGGAAATGAATGGTACTTTTATTTCTCTTATATCGAAGAAGGCAGTGGCTGATAAAATGGATCTCTTTAGACCTATTAGTCTATGTAACTCTTCCTATAAGATTTTTTCAAAATTATCACCTCCAAGATTCTGAATCTCGTCCCTAAGATCTTAGATAATCAACAAACTAGATTTATCCTGGGAAGAAAGATATTAGATTCTATTATCACTATCCACAAAAACATCCACTCGTTGACTATGGATAGAAAATATGGTTTTATCCTAAAAATCGATCTCTCCAAAGCCTATGACAGAGTTGATTGGAATTTCCTATAGAAAACTCTATTGGCCTTTGGTTTCAGCATTAAATGTATCAAATTTCTCATGTAGTTGGTTACTTCTCTCTCTTTCTCAGTCTTAGTGAATGGTTCTCCCTCCCTTTTCTTCAAATCTTTTAGAGGTTTGAGGTAGGGAGATCCACTCTCTCCGGTTCTTTTTGTGATCATTGTAGAATGCCTGGGGAGATATATTGATAGTGCAGTTAGAAATGGAGATCTTAAAGGGAAAAAGCCTTCATCTTCCAATCATGTTTGCTCCCACCAACAATTCGTGGATGACTCTATCTTTATGGGTGAAGCTACTGTAAATGAAGCTCAAAATCTTAGAAAGATCCTCAACAATTATGGAAAGGAAACTGTACAATTCATTAAATGGAATAAAATTTTTATTTATTTTATTAATACCCCTGAGTATAGAAAACAAAAAATAAGTAGAATTATGGGATGCCAAATTAGCCAGCTCCCTACTACCTACCTAGGTCTCCCTCTCAGGCTTATTCCTCCTGATTATTTCTGGAGATCCCTTGTGGATAAATTTCACAAGAAACTTGCTGGGTGGAAAGGGGTAATGTTAAGTCAGGCAGGTAAAGTTCAGCTCCTCAATTCTTCTCTTCAAATTATCCTACTTATGCTCTTAGTATATTCAGAATACCTAACAAATTTTCTTAGGCAATTGAGAAAATCCAAAGGCACTTCCTCTAGAATGGAGTGGAAAAAAATAATATATTTTCTCTTATCTCTTGGGACAAAGTTTTCATGCCTAAAAGTAAAGGTGGTCTGGGAATAAGAAAAATTAAAAGTATGAATGAGGCTCTCCTTGATAAACTCGGTTGGAGAGGATTCACCTTGAAAGGGGAGTGGAATGCTATCTGGCACAACAAATATAAAAGGAACTCTAACTCAATCAATGATTTTTTTAATTCTGAGGACTTCCTGGTGGGATCCTGCATATGGAAGAATGTAATAAAATCCAAAAATACCATTAGGAAAGGTGTTAAATGGAAAGTGGGTAAGGGGGACAAAGTGGATTTCTGGGATGATATTTGGATTGGCAATCAGGCTCTGGCAATGAATCCCTTATGGGGTCCCCTTGCTGAAAGATGTAAAAAAAAAATTGGTACTAAGGTCATGGACTATAGAATTAATGGGGAATGGAGGGACCTAACTATTGTTGATGATGCTCTTATATCTCTGAATAATACCCTTAATGCTATGATCCTTAACTCTGAGGAAGATTCCTTAATCTAGAAATACACCCCTAATGATAGTATTACTGTGGGTACAGCCTACAACCTCAAGTATGACAAGTGTGAAAAACCTTTCTGGGCTAAGGCTTGGATCAAAGGGCTTACTCCTAAGATCAATATCTTTTTTTGGACTATGATTCAAAACAAAATCCTAACTCTTGATAACCTCAAGAGTAAAGGGATGTATATTACTAACATGCGTGTTCTGTGCAGGAAGGAGGAAGAAATAGTTAACCATTTGTTTATTCACTACAACTATGCTAATGAGATTTGGTCATATTGGATGAAGGCATTTAATATGGACTGGGTTCTACCTTCTGATATCTAGAATATCTTCAATTCTTGGGAAATCAATAATATGAATGACTGTATAAGAAAGATATGGAACATTTCCCTCCCCCACATTACTTGGGTGACCTAGAAGGAAAGAAATGAAATAATTTTTAGAGAAAATGCTACTCCCTCAAAAATATTATACATAAAAAATTGGAGTATGATAACTGAGAATCTCAAAATTATGAAGATTAAAGGTGATCCTAAAGGGGAAGAGGACTGTGCTACTCTTAAAAGATGGGGAATTCATTTAATGAGGAGGATCATAACAACAACAAAGAGAGGGTGATATGGGAATTCCCTCTGATGGGATGGACCAAGATCAACTTTGATGGGGCATCAAAAGGTAATCCTGGTACTGCGAAATGTGGGGTGGTCATCCGGGATGAAAGAGGACACTATATAGTGATGAGGGCTATCCCAATTGGTGTTCAAAATAACCATATGGCAAAGGCTCTGGCTTCTCTCAATAGTATTATCTTAGCCAAAGAATACAACTGCAATAATGTTTGGTTGGAAGGGGATTCCTTGAATATTGTCAAAGCCCTTAATAATATTTTTAACCCTTCATGGTCGATTAGCAATATAATTGATAAGGAAAAATCTATAATTAAGACTATGAAAAATTGTATTATTATACATGTGTACTAAGAAGGTAATGAAAGTACTGATTGGGTGGCTAATTATGCATGTAAAAATAATCATAGCTTTACATGGCAGAATGAGATCAGTTTGTCGTACGATATCAAATCCCTTATGCACAAGGAGATGATCTACGGAATTTAGAGAAGTGAAAAACAATTAATTAAATGAATGCAACTAATAAGAGTGTTGTAAGGTGTAATTATGATGTGGTCATCCTCTTCAATGCTACTCGCTGGCGACATGCTATTTCACATAGATTATGGGTGTTTTCAAAAGTTGCGGATCACATTACTAGAAAGGAGAAACTCAGTAAAAAAAGCACAAAAAAAAATTAGAAAGACAAGGTTAATAGAAATAGAATGGGTGGAAGAAAGAAAAGACATGAGCCATAAGACTATAGTGAATGGAAGCAAAATGCAAAAGTCTAGGATATTCTGTAGAAGGGGAATTTTGCAACTTATATGGAGAAGTTGCGCGGGTGTAACCCTGCTATTACCAGTTTTTTCATGCGAAACTAGAAGAAATGGAAGATTTACTTCAATAATCAATGGATTACCATCAATGAGGAACTTATCATAGAAGCAATGAGCTTACCTGTGGAAGGGATGAAGTTCTACTATGACCGTAGCTACTCTGACAAAGCTTATGAGAGATTATCGAAGAATGATGAAGAGGCGAATAGTTTGGCCAAGAAGGTAAGGGTTTTTTTCAGTCCTACTAATATCAGCCATCCTTGGAATTTTGTTTTATATGCTGCTATCAGTTATCTTACGCTTGATGGGAGATTTTTGAGAGCCTATGGGCTTCATTTCATTATCTTGAACCATTTTAGGCATAATGAGGATATGCGTATTCCTTTTTATCTCATGAGTTCTTTAAATGTTACGATGAGAGGCTTCTAGAGTGACCCTTTATGGGATCACACTTCTCATTAGGGCCTGATGGTTTTGATTTATGATGTGTTAAAAATGAGGAAAATTGAGAAAACTATGTTTAAGGGCAAGATTCTAAATGATATGGAAACCGAGGATGAAGACTCAGGAGAAAAATTTGAAGACGACACTGAGGATGAGAGGAACACTATTAGTAGCAGAGGGGTTGGCAGTATGAAGGGTAGCTCTTCAAAGAGGGTTCCAAACAAAAAATTGGAGTATGCCAAGATGGATTCTAATCTGGAGGGTTTCAGAACTGATGAAGAAGACAACAAACCAAGGAAAAACAAAAAAAGGAAACCTTGTTTCAAGGATAAATCCCCTGTTACCAAGAGGATGAAGAAGCATAAGGGTATCCTTATTTCCTCGGATGACAAGGAACCGACTTATGAGAGCCTAGAGAATGAGGAGAAGCAGGGTAAGGATATGGAGAATGAAGATAATACTCAAAGAAAAATCAAGGATAATGATGAGAGTAACCAGGGGAAGGACAAAGTTGCTACTACTGTAGACAAAAAGGACAGCTTTAACATTGGCACAGAACATAAAGACAACATTCTTTCCTTTGGCAGGTTTATGGCTAATATAGTGAAAATGAAGGCACATATTCAGGAGCAAGGGAAGATTGTGAATATGGTTAAAGTGGCGACCTTTGGCAAAGAATCAATGACAACTAGTCTAAAGAATTGGACCGAAGCTATCAACAAAGGTGAATCCTTTGGAGAGATGGGGACTAAAGTGCTAATTATGGAGGAAAAGATCAACAATATGAGCAAAGAATTTGAGAACAACAATAGTGAGGCCCGCATTTCTACTCTAGAAGGGAAAGTGGAGAAAATGGAATTGATGCTCAAAAAGATAAGTGAACAAACCTTCAATATCCTGAAAGTCTCTGTTGAACAATGCAAGAGCTTAATGGACATGAATGAGGTAAATAAGGGGGAGGAGAACAAGGAGCCCAAAGAGGGTGCAGATTCTAGCATCCATACTTGGGCCAGTATTAAGAAGAAAGACATGGAGCTTGAAAACCTTAGTATCTCTATGGGAAACATGGAGCTCCTCACTGAGAAGGACAAAGAACTGATGGAATCTTAGCTGCTGTCTTCTGTGCTCTCCCCGTTTGCTATCTTTTTTTTTGTGAAGCACTATCTTTTTCTATTTTTTGTATTGTGTGGCTTTGGGCCCTAGCCTTTCCCATGTTTCATCTTTTGGTTTTTGATAGATTAGCTATGCCTATCTTCTGATCTTTTGTACAAGGTTTTGGGACCTTTCAAATCCTGATTTTACTTAATCAAAACATATATGATCGGTAAAGCAAATATTTGATTACATAAGGTTAAAGGTTAATTAACTAAAAGTTTTAGAGGTACTAATTCACCCCTCCCCTCTTAGTACACACTTCCCATTATTTCCAACAATTTGTATCAGAGCTAGATCTCTTATTTGGAAAGTTTAAAGACTTAAGAGAAAATATCATACAATGGATAATTATAGGCTTGACAAGAGTATTGAGAATCAGAAACTAGAAATTCAGATCCTCTTTGAATGATATAAAGAAGCTAAAATCAAGATGAGGCATCTGCTAGATGAAAGAAATATTATGGCATCTCACTGTAATGAAATAGATTACCATAAAGAAGAGATACTGGCTCTATTTGAATCTTCAGGATCTACAACAAAAAAAGCATCAGACATATCAGAAGAAAGCATCACAATTCTAAATAAAATCAATCAACATCTAGCTCGACAAGTGAAATCTATGCAAATTGGTTAAGAGACATAGATGGTAAGAATGATTGATGTCATGAACAATGCTAGACACAATGAGCAAGACAGAACACTAGCTATTGATGACATAAGGAATATTACTGAAAAGCTACAAGAGAAAGAGTCAGAAATACAAAAACTTACAAAACATCATCATGAGATCACAAATCAGATTATTATTATGAGTCAAGAGGCAAACATAATGAATACAAAACTCATTGAAAGAATAGAAGTTATCGGTGAGCTAAGAGAAGAAAATGAAAAGCTGAAACATGATGTAAGAATTCAGAAACAACATAATATAATAATCAAGAGAGATGAAGAAAGCAATAAAAGGATGGATATTTTCTGGAAGGACAAAGAAGAGTCAATAAAAATCCAAGATAAAGAAAGCTAACATGCAATCACTATGGAAGGCCAGGACACACATCAAATATATGTAGGAGAAAAATGAAAGGTATTCTTAAATCCACATCTTCATTCATAGGAATTTGTTATAAATGTAAGAAGAAAGGACATAAAGCATATGAATGTAAATCTAAGGTGAGACAACCAAAGAAGGAAACCTACATGGACAAATACTATCATTCTTGCAAAATGCATGGGCACACATCTCTTGAATGCTGGAAAAAGAAAAAGAAAGCATGGAAGCCTAAAGATCAATAAAATTCTTATCAATCAAAAAGAGTCGATAACCAATATGTTTGGGATTACAATACATGGGAAAACTGCACAGTATGTGGAAGATTGGGTCACATAGCTACAAACTGTATGAGACAATGGAAAAGATAGTCTAGGAGTTGGACTAACCCCGTAATGACATGTCTATACTGTCATAAATTTGGTCATCTCAAGAAAGACTATAGAGACCAAATGATAGAGGCCAACACCTTTGCCAATGGAAACACCATTGAAGACATCAGGAAGATGAGAAACAAAATGTGGAGGAAAGCTACAAACACTAATGAAGCTGGACCGAGCAATGAAAATGGTGACACCTTATCCAATGGATCTAGTGACATCACCACCCCCACCAAAGAGGAAAAATTAAGTATGGAATTGCATTATACCAAGTTATATTTTGCATCAGTTCCATTAAACATAGTGAAAATACCAAATAAGCATGATTAAAGATGCACTATGGTATTAATTGTTATAATTCTATAAAAACAATTTCATTGGTTAATACATACCGAAATGCATCGGTGTAAATACAAATCTAAGTTGTCTATACTTACCGAGAATCATCAATTAACACATAAATTGTAAGTCACTAGTGTAAACTAAGATCCGTCGGTAATCATGTGAGTTGACAATGTTGACGTCACCATACACCAAAATTTGTCAGTGATCATAACAAATTAATAGCTACCCTGAAGCATCGCGTTATCATAAATTTTTTTATTGTGTATCACCTGATGGATCTGTCTTCACACACTGAGAAGTGGTTGAGCATTAATAACTCAAATTAGGGAAAAGTCTATAAATAGACAACATAAGGGTTTCATTTTTTCACCAAGCGATTAGAGTGAAGAGACTGAGCGAAACCAGAACATGAAGCGACTAGATTGAAGAGCACCTACAAATCGAATCCTTGCACTCCAAATAGATTCCTAACATATACAGAGGTTGAAGTAAGTAATAGAGATAACCGAGAACTCTACTTTCATTTACGGGAAAAATCCCTAGTTGTAGAAATGATGGCAACTACTTCTAGAATATCTAAGATTAAGAATGCTAAGAAGAATAAGGTCAACCTAATCAAGAATGCAACTTGTGAAGAACCTTATTACAATATATGTCCCAAGGTTGCTTCACAACCTGACAATGCTGGTGCATTCTCTAGAATACCAGCTAGGCTTTTCCTTGTTGAAGACATGCGAGCATATATACATTGCAAAATAGTAGAAATAGGAGACCTGGAAGTTGAGAAATCTTTCAAGCAGCTTTGCGATGATGATGGAAATATCAAGGAATAGCATAAGCACATTGAGGTCAAAGGGCTCACAAATTCCCTATGGTTCTCAAAGGAGTTCAAGACCGAATGGATTCAGTTAGTACTAAGCAGGATACATGACCAAAAATTATGGTTGGATGAGCCAAAATTAATAACCAAGGATGTTATACACGCTGTTACCAATTATCCCATTACCGATAAGGCAAAGGCACTAAAAAACCCACCTAAAGATGAAATTGAGAAGAATACATGAGCAACATGTGATGTAAGAGGATTAAAGGTATCCACCATCACTGATGATGAAATGAAATTTGGAGCATGTATCTTAGGATACAAGTTCTTTTAGGTTAGTAGGTTGAAAAGTATAGCATTCAGAGCAGTGGATACAACATACAAGATTGTCAAGAAGGGAGTGGATCTATGAGAAATTATGCTAAGACAATTGGATGAGAACATGAAGATGATAAGAACTACAAATTCCAACTCATGTAAGTTTGGTTCACTCATCATGTGCATATTCTTCTATTTTCAAGAATCCTTCCCATCCATAGGAAATGTCAAATGGGACACTACTAGACCAGTGACCATATAGATTAGTGAGTTCATAAAATCACTAGGAGACAATTTTGAATCATTCATGGATGAATATTTTGTTGGATTCAAAGAAAGAATGTAGAGAAGAATGAGAATTCCAGAGCAATTAGTAGAAAAGATCAAGACTGACATATGTTTTATGGTAGACAGTGAATACATCTACATCAAGCCAGCTATAACAAGGACAACATGGCTAGCTCCAATTGACTATGAAGTGAACATAGATCAAGCATCAAATGCTATCGAGGCATTGATAAATGAACCATTCGAAAAATCACAACCCAAGTTTGGAACTTATGAAGAAGTGAAAGAGAGGATTAAAATTGGCTTAGTTGTGAAGAAGATTGATAGGAAGAAAGACAAGATGGTTAAGAATTTGAAGAAAAGGCTGCCGGTAATAGAAGAGGAAACTGAAAAGACAGAAGAAATTGAGGGTCAGTCACCTGTTGGTGAATCTGGGAAGGAGAGTGACTCAGAGTTTACAGAGTCAGATTCACCACCTCCACCACCAGCAAAGAAGCCAAGGACTACTGCTGCAACTAGGACCAAGAGTTAGAAAACATAGGATGCAAGTCTGTCACTGATCAAGAAAGGTCAAGTAAGGACCTACAAAAGAAATTCTCAAACCAAATAGACCAAATCACCAAAAAGGAGAAGGAAATTAATCCTAACCAAGGAAGATATCAAAGATACTCAAGAAGATGAATCTTTTCAAAAAGAAAATAATAAGATTCCTAAAACTATTGATGAGGTATATGCTTCAATTATCAAATCAGGAATAATAAATGATAGAGAGATTAAGAAATGGCTAACATTGGATCCCAAGGATCAAAATAAAAATGAAGAGGCAATTATCAAAATGATGTGTATATTAAAATATCTCCCAATACAATTGGCATATAATATGCCAAAATAACATGAGGATAGATTATCGGCAAGATGGACATTTGCATTACACTCTGAGAAAGAGATTAGGGAAAGAGCCCTAGTATCTATCATGCCTCCCGAATATAAAATGGAGGAGATTAAAGAAGTGATGAAGAAAAAATCCACAATGTTCTCACCAAAGTTAAGAGCCTATCAAGTACTTTAAGGACATCTACTTGAACTAGACAGAAAGAGTGAAGATGAATGGAGAAATATACTTGAAGTTGAATGGAGAAAGATACTTGATATACCTAAATATGATACAAGTCCCGAGCCACAAATTTCTCTTACCAACAAACACCAGAGTAAAGATGATCAGGATAAAAATAACCCCGAACATATTATTATCACAAATGAAGATGTTAATGAAGAATCATTAAACACACAAGCCAACAAGGATATGGACATTGTAGATGAAACATGGTCGGATAATACAATCATTGATATTATTGGAGGAGATCCTGCAAATGAAGTATAGAGAGATGAAGATGTCACTATTGTCAAGGACCAAACCAACGAACATGACACTACAACATATTCAAAACAGGTAGACACACCATGACAAATACCACCATTGATACATGCTATCAACATTATCTCGGATAACGAGAAGTTACCTGAGAAGGAATCAAGCACACCCGAGAATAAGGGAGATGATGAACAAAAAGATACATCAGATGAGTAGAAGGATACAACTAATAAACATGTAATTATCGGTGGAGAAAAAAACATGGAGACCACACTGAAAAAATGCACAAATGAAAGATACAGATGAAGTGCAAAAAGAGAAAGGTGAACAAGATAAGACAATTGATACCACCCCTAAGAACACCGAAGGAGATGCTATAGATACACCGAAGGTAGATAGGGAGACATCCTCAAATAACTGAAAGGCAAACCCCAAATAGTAGGAAAAAGGTACAACACCATAGAAGCCTTCCTCTAGCACATCAGACAAAGCATAGAAACTTGCAATGGTTTTACATATAGGTGCATCACAAAAGAAGAAGAAGAAAACCAAGAAGAGTAAGTTGGAGGTCACACTTGATGAAATCATTGAAATACCAAAGTGTGATCTAACCACATTAGACTATGAATCTCTTATTAAATATGGGGAGATATGTCAAAGGAAAGCAGTGTAGGAAAAGCTAAGAAAAGAACATAAAGATTCTCTAGTGCTGGAAAATATAAGAGATATCTTACAAAAAATAGTTCCTAACATTGATGTTGATCACAATTCCCCCATTCTAGATCAACTTTCTGTTCTCACCAACACCATCACAACATAGAATTTAGATGCAAAAAATGCTATTGAAGAATGAGCATAAAAAAAGTTCCAATATAAATTGACAGAAAAGATCAGCCAAGAAGTGGAAGAAAATAAGGTAAAGATTTTGGAATTAAAAAATGAATTATATCCAATCATTAATGAAGTTATTTCCTTAATTCAAAAGCTATGCACTTTGGATAAATTCACAAAGGATAATAATGACATGATTGCAAAGATTGATTCTGATGTAAATGCAAGTGCTCAAAGTCTAACCACAGATGGAAATGCAATCAAATTGCATTATGAGAAGATAATTGAAATCAAAAGGTTAAGACAAGAACTTTGGGAAGCAAAATCACAATTCAGAGAAGAGGTTACTAAGATACATGCTCAACTTTTCCTGAACCTTAATCTTCTGCAACAACACATAAGTTCGACAAAACAACTTATTGCCACCCCTAAGATGTCTGTAGCAGACAACATCTATGACATGCATGCCAGGATCACACTAGAGCATATGGCTCTTGAGTATCTCAAGGAGAAATGGGAGAAGATGATGGAGGAAATGAAGACCTCTCACTCTCATATTTTTTATCAGCTATAGGTATACACCTTTTCCCTTAGTATCAAAAAAGGGGGAAAAACAAAATGATATGTACAAAGCATATAGTAAAAAGGGGAAAATGAAGTGATAGTATAAAGAAAAGTGTACATACTCATATACTATACTATACCAACATATGCATAGGGGGAGTCATGAAATGACTAAATAATATAAATGGTGTACATATTATAAAATTTGTTAGTATTTTGTATATATCAATTTTGATACTAATGTCAAAGGGGGAGATGGATGACATAAGTTTTTCCATTAGTAGGCAAAGAGAAAATAGTTGTTATGAACTGTCGGTTACACTATACCAAAAGTCAGGTTTTAGTTCTGACCAAAAGTGCTAAGCAAGGAGAAACCCAACGACACAAGTTTTGAAGTGTAAACCGAAAGTGCAACCCAAAGATGATACAGATAAACCTGATAAGAAGGTTACTCTATAAATTGAAAGAGCAGAAACAAAGGAACCTGATAGATAGTTCAACAATGGAACACTGGAAGACAATCAAACTGATTTTAGAGCAAACAAAGCACCAGATACCGAACGTCAATTATATCCTAAGAAAAGTGGATCTGAACTGCATGTCAGATAAAATAGTTATATTCTATATTTAGAGATTTTATTTGTTTTAAATCCATTTCTTGAGGAACAAGAAACATAATTGTAATTATTTTGATTAGTCTAACTGATTAAGAATATGCAAACTAGGAGATCAAGGTCAAGTTGTAAACCTTTGATCATAGAGTTAAGATTGTGATACGTGAAACTTAATTAGGTCAATCTATTGTATAAATAGATGTTGTAATCATTCATTTGAGATGGATGAGATTATGAATGTAGCCAAAAAGAACATCTATGGATCAAATTGAGAGTTTCAAGAAGAAGAACAACAAAAGATGAATTTGGTTATCAAGAACCAAGAACCAAGGCTACCGAGTAATAGAGGTATTAATCAATCACATTAGGTGATACTTTTTAAATGTAAATTTTAATGGATCTGTAATCAGAAATTGTAGATTGCACACACTCAGGTCAATGAGTATTTTTGTCTACATTCTAACAAGTGCAGAAAATAGAAGAAATCCTTTCAAGAAAGGTGGATTTAACAATCTAATTGTAAATCTCTTAATCGAGTGCACACTAACCAGTGTTGCTAAAGCTCTTAATAGAGTAGACCTTAACCAATCTCCACATAATACTCCTAATAGGGTAGATCATCAGAAGTGATCAAATTGTAAGCCTTAACTAGCCCCTTCCAATCTACAGATAGTGAAGTTTTTGTGGGTGCCATCCCCACCGCAGTTTTTACCTTTTAACAAGGTTTTTCTGTGTTACCATATCTTGTGTTATGTGTCAATTAATTTCATGAATTTTTCTATGAATGTCTACATACAATGAAGATTATGAATTGATATCACATGCATAAAGAAAGAATAGAAGATATGATCGGTAAAGAAAATATTTGATTACATAAGGTTAAAGGTTAATTAACTAAAAGTTTTAGAGGTACTGATTCACCCCTCCCCTCTCAGTACACACTTCCCATTATTTACAACACAAACATCCCATCAAGACATCATTTTTGAATACAAAATCTTTGCAAGTTAGGACTATTATAATTTTTCCTTTTAGGATAGTCAAAAAATAATTAATGGCCCTTACTAAAATGGCTTCCATTAAATTGATTTGGACTCTTAAAGACCCTAAAAATCCCTCTACCACCACACATAAAATAGATCAAACTTTTTTTGTCTTCTATTAGGTGATTTCTTCCAATTTGTTGTCAATTGAAGTCTTCTACATAGGGAAATTTATATATGTATAATCATTCCTCAACCTCCAAAATGACCAAAACTGAATTGCAGCCAATTTGCAAAATTTTTTCATTACAAATGAAAATGTTGTCATGACAACATGACAACTTTTAAGAAACTTTTACATATTTTCATCAAATGACCCAAAAACATCAAGAATGGTCATATATGGTCACTAATAGCCAACTTTTAGAAGAATATGAATGAAAGAAAACATACATAAGTGGATGAACATAAATAATGAAGGTACTAGACATTGCCTGAAGTAATGAAGTGTTGACCCAGGGTTGAATCCAGTATGCTCCTGTATGATCCAAAAACTGCAAGGAAGGAAAAGATGGGGTTAGATCCTTTTCTTGAGTGCCTCCTTACCCATCCATTTGACAAACAAACCACAATCCCTAAAATGCTCCCATCTTGGTTGCATGAAGGTTGATAAGATTGATATCACCCTAATTCTTCTTTTAGTGGAGAGTAAGGGTTCACTACTTGCGATATTTTCTTCTTATCCCACAACTAATTTCTTTGGGGTTTACCACCACTTTTCTTATTCCTACAAAAATGACTCTTGTTTGGAACCCTTTCCGCATCCTTCCATGAATTCCCGTGGTTCTGAAAATGGATTACTATTTGTTCCCTTGTCCAATCATTCCCTATCTCCCTTTGAAATCTTTGTTGTAATACGAACCCTAGTTGTGGCCTCCTTCCAATTGGTATTGCATTTTCCCCCTCATGAGGGAAAAGTTTCTAACCATATATATTTGTTTAGGCTGCTTCAAAGTAGCAAATATTCCTACTTTTCTTTTAGTGTGACATTGCTCATTTTTATTTTATTTTATATGACATAAATTATTATAAATAAACATATTTTATCATTATTTCTATTATTATAAATAAACACATTTTATTATATTTTATAATTAATTCTATATAAAAATAAATAATTAAGATAAGAATTATAAAGGTATATATTATAAAGTCCCCATTTTAAGCACTTAGATGGTGTTGAGTACAAATCTTCTCCAATACAAAAATAAGGTATTATAAAGATTTTATTATGTAAAATAAAAAATACAATTGAATATATATGTACAATTTTATAATATTATTTCATATCAACAATATATTTAAAATATTATAATGGATAAAATTATAATATATAATAATATGTTACAATTTTATAATAAAATATAAAATAACCCCCCGTCCCCCCCTCTCTCTCTTACTCACATCGGTATCTCTAAGACTCTACCCCAATTCTTGTTTGTCTCTCTACCCCCTCTTTCGTTCTTCCTATTACATCATTGATTATTTTCCTTATTCAAAGGATTTATTTCAATTGTGTTTTGGATCTCTATAATTGAATGAAAAGATATTTTGAAGCTGTCACTTCTCATCCAAATATTTGTTGCATAACACCATCATTTTCTAAATGCTCTACCAATTGATCTTATGTACTAAACAAATGTACCAAAAAATAAACCAATTTTTGTCTATTTGACTTTTCACACCTCTTCCACACACCCATTGCACACCAATGTGAAATTGCTAGTCATTATATCTATATCTAGGAATATTTTTCTTTGCTTGGCCCCCCTTCCCAAGGAATGCGAACATGTGACCGAAGCCTTTAAGCCAACCATAATTTAAGCCTTGTGTGAGAAACATTTGATGAACAGAGGTTGATGACAACCAATATTGTGAAGGATATTCTAGAATAGAGTGGCTTTGGCAATAGCATCCATAGTAGCCACCCCTTTCTAGAGGATAGCACGAATGGCTTATGTAGCTTATGCTAATTTATGTGCTACAATGCTCAGAAAGTGCCTTAAAGAGCCCTATAAATTTGAGTCTGTTGCTCATAAGAGGGTTCACTACTCTGTTAGCAAATGGGTCGACAACAAACAGGAAAAACCAGGTAACGAATATATCTTTCTCTAGAAAAATGTTTTGTATTTTCCTAATCCATGTTTACAATCAATACAATACATGATTACAATGTGTTTTTTTGTTCTTTTTTCTGTGAAATTTCAAATGGGAACAACCAAGTACCTAATAAATTTTTCTCTATCAATGTGTTATCGACTTTCCTAATCCATTCATACCCATAATACAATGCATGATCAAAATATCGTGTTTTCCCATTTCTTTGTTTCCTGTGTAAACTACCCTAAACCCTAACCACAAATCCCTGTTGAACTCTTGACACTATTGTGATTTTTATGTGCTATCCTCTAGGAGAAGTCATGAGACCCATCAATGGCACTAGATCACTAATATTTTAATTTATTTAGCAAAGGATCTTACTGGAAGAGATTTCCTGATCATTGATACTGATGATAGAATGCTTATTGAAATGCATAGAAAACTTAGTGTCTTTGTGACCATGACATAAACAAGGGAATGATTTATTCAAAAATTAAAGAATGTAATATTCATTTCATACCTCGTTGTCTTATTAAAGGAGCCTCCTAGATTTTCTCACAAGTGCTTATGACTAGATGAAGTAATAAGCTATGTGATTTTGAGCTCTTCCTTTTACGTGTTTTTTTTCCAAAAATTAGGGCCCTCTTCTCGCATGCATCTTGATCATAGTTAGGGCCCTCTTCTCGATTGTGACTCTAGTTTCCCCCACTATTCTAAAGGGCACCCATATCTGCTTCTTTCACATGATAAATTGGCTCTACCTTCTATACTTCCGATGCTACACAAGGCACATGAGATAAATACATTGTGGGAGTACACCAAGCATGAAGAAATGAGACAAATGCACAATGATGCAATCACGAATAGGCTTCACGCAGCTCGATCATAGTTAGGGCCCTCTTCTCACACGCAGCTCGATCATAAAAATAGAAATGAGCCTTTTTTTGCTTATAATCACACGGGTGTCAAAATTACGATGGTACCATTACTATTTATCTTCTAGCAATTTTGGCAAAAGAAAACCTCAGTATGCAATGTCGAGATATGAAACAAATGACATGGTAGTGAAGTTTTAAAGGGATTTAAGTTGTAATATTCACTACCAGGTGTAAGAAAATTATAATAGGAATCTTAAGAGGAAATATAAAAATACAAGAGACATTTGATAAATATTGTGCTAGCAAGATATTTAATGTCATAATTATTTGGGGGTAATATAGTCATTTAGCTCATGATTATGTATTTTATATAAATACAAATACAAATATTAGTAGAGAATTAGAGAGATAATTTTGTCTCTATTAAATATTAGAGTTAGATTGCGAGTATTTATAATATTTTTAGAAAGAAAAATAATATTTAGATCTAGTTTGATCTTTAGTTATAGACCACTTAGCCTAGGATTTCTAAAAATGGGAAACAAAGAAGTATTTGATTGTTTTCAATACATAAATTTTAATCAAAAAAATAATTAACAAGATTATAGCATGTAATGAGAGTATATGTAGATCTCTATCATAAAGATAACTTACATTTTAGATTGTGAAATACTTTTATTTAAGGGGCGAAGAACTTCTGTATTTTTGTCTCCTAAATATTTACTATTTAGTACACTAAAACAATCAAGAGTTGATTAGAGATTAAAATTATTAATTATCAAATATTATATATAATTTTTTAGTTGAAGCGAAGTGATTCCTAACACTAGCAATTCTCTCTATAGTAGGTTTCTTGGCAACATCATATTATTAAAAAAACTTAGTTGCGGATAATGAAATAGAATTTCATTGTAAACTATAGGGTCTTATATGGATCATCATTTACAAGGTTCAACACTTAATTTAGTTGATATCCTAGCTTAAGTAGATTGAAATTAATTTCAAGCATAGTTATGAATATTAGTGTTAGCCCTTACTAGACAATTTTATAATTGTGATTATTGATGTATCAAATCAAAGATGATTATTAGTCTTTCTAAATATTAGAAAGAGAGGTGACAAAGAACTTAGTCGTATTAAAGGATGGATAATTATGATTCCTTGTTATAGAAAGTGAGGACCTCATGTTGAAAGAACTAGTAGGATCTATTACAGATAAATTAGAAGCACAAGATAGAGCCACAAAGTCAACCATTTAATTTATTTTAGAAGCAAGTACAAATAGGAAGAGTGATTGCGTCAAATTAGAAGTCAAACCCAACACTCAATGAGTGGTTGCGAGTGGCCTCCCATGAACCTAGGATGAGGTGTTGAAATGAAATTGAAACATCTCTAGTAGGCTCCTAAAATATGATGAAACTCAAATTTGAGTTGCCTGGAAAAACTTATGGACAAGTTTGTTTTCTAAATACACTTTATTTCCCCAAAATAATTTTAAGAAAAACTATTTTTCCTTTTAATAGCAGAAGAGAAAAAAATTAATAAAGGGAAAGTATAAAATTAACAAGCATCGCAGGCTTCTCAAAGCCAAAGGGTTTCCAACCCATGACCTGCACATACAGGCATTACACGAAAGGAGGAAGGAACTGGAGAGGTGGAAAAACCACCCAAGAGACTAGGATGATGTGTCGAAATAAAATTGACACACCTCCAGTAGACTTGAAACATCTCTAGTAGACTCCTAAAACATGATGACTTGTGTAGACAAGTATCAAACAACTATGGATGACTAAGTAGGATTAATAAGCCTAAGTGTAGTTAAATAATTACACCAACACATGTAAGTTCCTAATAGTCTAGTATAATTTATGTTATAAGTCTTGGTACCATTCTCCTTTAGGTGTTGTTTTGGTGATAGTAACTCTCCTTCTCATTATATGATTATAGTTTCCAAGAATTATACGTGTATTATGAGTGGTAGCACTTATATTTTTAATAGCAATGTTTTCATTATGTTAAGGGATAGTATTTTGTCGTAAGTTCCCTTCTTTCCTTTATTGGGTGGCGACCAACGATGAAATTGTATGGGGACTCTACCCTAGAAAGAAATTGGACTTATTCAAGTGTTTCAAGATTAATAGCCATTATTTCCCTTTCTAGCTTATTAATTGAACTCTTCTTACAGAGACTTAAGGAGTAAACATCAACAAGTGATCTTAATTTCTACACATCCATTGTAAGTAAATGATCTAGGTTTCTATAATTAATTCTTTTCTTTACAGTTGGAGCTAGATCTATATGTTAATCTATGCCTGTAGGAGCAAGTGATCTTGAAACTTCTCCAACTTCCATTGCTTGAGCTTCCATAGGGAGTGATCCTGGCCCTTCTCCATCCATTTCTTAGACTTGGGTTAACCTTCCTGCCTCAGCTTCTCTTTCATCTTGAACTTGTTGATTGTGTATGTTATTAATAATAGGATTTTCGAAGAATGCAAGGGAGTCCACTCACACATGGAGAATATCACCATGGAAGCTCAATAGCTTGTGTTCCTTCAAGACCTCCTCAAATGTATCAGCTATGCACGCACAACATCAAGTTACATAGTATTTCAGGTTTGAGACCTAAATTTGCTTTTTTATCATAATCTCCTTTATTTTTACCTGGTATGTATTCCTAGATTTTATCAAAAATAATTTGTGTATTCCCTAAATTTGTATTGCTCTATTATATTAATAATAATATGTGTATTCCCCAAATCTTTATGCATATTTGGATATTGTAGAAAGGTTATTGGAAGATGCAAAGCTTCTCTCTTCTTATATGGAGCTTGATCCTCATCCTCTTATTTGGACAAGTTTGGCTAGGAAATTTCTATCTGGGTTTTCTAGATATGTGGGTGTTTTAGACTCTTTTTTTCAATGCAGTGCCAATATACTCGATCCTACGTGTATAACATACATTTTGAAGAAAACAATGTTATATATATTTTCATTTCAAAATGTAATTGATATTTACATCTATAACTATGTTTGTATGCAATTTTTTATACATTAGGAAACAATAAGAACATGTTGGATGACATATCCATATACTGAATATAGAACAATTACCTTTTCTTTTTGGTCGAATGTGAAAGGTTTTATGTTTATAAGGGATTCATTATGATATATTTGGTACATAAATATACATAAATATTGATTCAAATGAAGTTGTTAGTAAAATTATAGTACTTTTTCCCTATTCTTCCTCAAGTTCTCCATCTACTTAATTCGTACACAAGAAATCTATTTGTCTTTGACCCATTTGATCTTCCAAATGCATGTTTGGATATTCCTCTGCATTCACGTAACATCATTGTCAAATATATAATCCTCAATTGGATGTATTGATGAGACATTTCCTATAGTTCTAGTGGGATAGATAATTAGCAAACCTTAAATAAGTAGCTCCTTTTTATCTAGCTACAAGGTCCTAGAATGTGCATAAGAAATAAGATATATTGTTGAACGTGTTGTTTTCAGATTTCATATATTTATATGACTCTTCCCCAAACTTTAACATAAAATTTATCTTCTAGCAATTTTGGCAAAAGAAAACCTTTGTATGCAATGTTGAGATATGAACCAAATGACATGGTAGTGAAGTTTTAAAGGATTTTAAGTTGTAATATTCACCATTAGGTGTAAGAAAATTATAATAGGAATCTTAAGAAGAAATAGTAAAATATAAGAGGCATTTGATAAATATCATGCTAGCAAGATATTTACCATCACAGTTATTTGGAGGTAATATAGCCGTTTAGCTCGTGATTATGTATTTTATATAAATACAAATAAAAATATTAGTAGAGCATTAGAGAGATAATTTAGTCTCTATTAAATCTTAGAGTTACAATGCAAGTGTTTATAATATTTTTAGAAAGAAAAATAATATTTAGATCTAGTTTGATATTTAGTTATAAACCTGTTGAGCGTTGTTTTTACACAAGTCAATTTCTAGGATCTCGACATTAAATTTCCTCTCTTGAAAGAATAACAACGTTATTCCCAAGGTTTCTAGGGTCATGGTACAACTTGCTTGGTAACTCAGTTGAATATAAATGTGAATGTTCACGAGGAGACCTTTGCTGGTACTTTCAAGATTTCAAACTATAGAACAAATTTAGTGTTTTTTTATATATTTCTTGATTTATCAAAGATTGCAGTGTTACTTAATGATGCAAATTTGTGCTTTAAACTATAGAAAATTTTGATTGCTTTTAGATTTATGACAAAAATTTACAAGAGTAGGGTAGTTCAAGAATAAAGTAAATTGCTGAAAATGAAATCCTAGTGAACATAAACCATTGTTGATCCTTCGTTGAGAATAGAATGATGGAGAGATTTGGAACAAACCCAATAGATATAAATCAGGCCACATCACAATTATATACCCAATGGATGAAATTGTTTGGAGAGAAAACAAATTCACTCGTACAAGATTTTCAAAATCTATCAAATCGTGAAGCCACCAAGATGTGCACACACACAAGATGGATTTATTGTTGAGTTAAAAATATTATCTTTCCCATACATTTGTCACAGAAAGGTAGATAAAAAACATAAAACTCTAATTAAAGAATCACAGATTTGAGAAACAATAAAATAGTTGGCTCTTTAAAAAGAATGAATAAGCAGACACACATTCATCAATTTCACATAGATATCAAAAAATATCGCACTATGAATGAAGCACCAATTGGAGATCTTTATTGCATCAAGAATCTGGCCATAATACATTATTTTGATTACATTATATAGAGCTATGATCTACAAACTCTGAATACCAAAACTAGGGCATCAGAGACTCTAAAAATAATGAAAACAAACTAAAACTAAATTTTTGCTAAAAAAATCTATTGCTAAACTGATAATAAACTAGTTGCATGGATCTTTAATCCATTTACAATTAGTTTTCCAATGAAAAATGGATCAAAATCACTAAGGAAGAAGAAAGAGAGGAGTTGGAGTTCCCTAGTTTGCAACTGGAGTCTTCTTCTTGATCTCTGAGTTCTCCCTTGGAATATTCATCTGTGGTTCTCCTCGAGGTGGGAACTGATAGAGGAACGTTAATCCTTGAAAAACTAACTCTAGATAGGCATCCATATGATCTGAAGTTCTATTTTCATGTAAAAGAGTGATCTCACTAGAATGGCCCAAAATTCAGACCCCGACCTCTGCACGAAAATTTTTCTAGGTGCAAATTCGACAGAGTGTAGAATCAAAACCTGAGATCCCCAAAATTTTGGCCTTTCAGAGGCCAAAAGGCCAAAAGGCTAAAATGTCGAAAACTAGCCTTTGAAAAAAATGATTAAGTTTGGAAAAATTCCACTTCTCAATAATGGCTAAGTCTAGGTTTGAACAGTTAGTTTGGGAACACCTCTGGATGAGCATCTCGTAGCCTCTGCACTATTTCGTATACTTCCTCATATTTTATTTCTCACCTCTTTACTTTGTTAATTCATCGTTCTTACTTCTCTCTGAAAATGGTCAATTCAGAAGCAAAGAACTTGATCTCTTCTTTGTACTCGAACATCCTTTGCATGTCTTCCTTTGAATAGAAAAGTTTGTGTAGGCCTTATTTTGTGTTAACACCTGCTAGAATATATTTGAATTGTTGTATCACCTCTTTGGCTGGGTGTATAATTTTCCTCTCTTGATCTTGGTATAGCTCTAAGCCAATACATGTGAATTTTTTAAATATTTCTTCTACCCATTCCACAATTCCCTTATGCTTTTTTTTATGTGGTCTAGGCACTTTTTCGCAAACCTTAATTTTTTTGGCTATGCTCTTAATCCAGGTGCCAAAGTTGTCTAGTTCTTTGCCTTAATATATCTTGACCAAAATTTGGAAGCATTGCTTCTTGATTATCTAAGGCCCTGGAGGGAAGTTTTCCATTTGGTAAATTCAGAATCTAACCCCTCATCACTCTCCATCATGTTTATCAATTTTGTGGTTTCCACCAGAATAACTCTGAAAGGCCTGAAAACTATTTTAATAACCCCTTCTCCAAATTGTTCAAGATCATTCTTCCAATCAAAACTTGCCTGACTGAAAGAGGGGGTCATACCTACTGACAAGTCCATAGTAGCTTTCTTCTCTAGCATGGCCTATAATGAGGCCTCCAAGAAATTTTGGTCAATGGGACCCACCATCTTATGAATAAATTTCTTTAGAGCCTCATTCTTCTTTGTCAAGGATTTGATGGTTTCCTCATCTTTGCTCATAAAACCTAGAGCATGTTTGAGCCCTAGAGCTGCCAGGGTCTTACTCCCTTCTCTTGTTGGTTCTCCCAGATCTACCTCTTCAAATGTATAAACCTCTAGGGTGAGTGGTGCTTGAGAGGTGGTAGTAGAAGGAACTACCACATCTGCCTTCTAGCAACCTTTGGTGTCTTGAGTGATGTAGGATATATTCATTGCTGTTATATTAGCCTCTACTTGATGGAAGGCCTACCCTAGGAATGACGTATCTATGTCTTCTCCTTCCTCTTCATCTGTATAAGTTCTTTTCTATGTCTGAATCTCTTTATTAAACCAAGTAGGTTTACTAAATGCACTAACTAGCTCATATGGGGTGATGTGGAGTACTGCAGCCAAGATTTGTGATCTAGGCATCACTCTTTCCTCTTTATCTAAATCTTCCCCATGTTCACTTTCTTCCTTACCTTCTCCCTCATGCATTTATCCTTCATGTATTTCTTCCTCTATTTTCTCTTCTTCAACTATAGCCTCTTGTTCACCTTTATCTTGGCCTTCATCCATGGAGAAACTAATTGATATTCTACATTAAGACCTGTCATAGCTTTGATGACACATAACTGATTGAATGTTTGATAATGTTAAGTTGAAGATGATGCAAGACATTAAATCAGTTAATGGTTTGTATTGTCATTGATGTAAACTTGATATCATCTGTACAATCATGTACATAATGCCAAAGACTTCAGAGAATCAATGGAACAATGATTATACTTTCAGCAATGCATAAAAGTCAAGTATTCACTAAGTGATAGACTACACCGACGGAGTGCACACCATCGGTAAAGGCAGAGAAAAAGTCATAGTGATGCCCGACAAAGAAGAATCATAGGATGCCCGACAAGCTGAAAATAGAGTTGCTCGATGAGAAAGATCCAATGATGCCCAACGGATGGAGATCCTTAAGCTAACTAAAGTTACACTAACAGAACTGGCAGTTGTCACCAACGATGAACTACTGAATTAACCTATAGAAAAGAGAGATCAGAAAATGACAAAACATCTAGCTGACAAAGCTTAAGGATATACTTAACTGATTGTTTTAATTGTTTTATTCAACCACAGTTAAGCAATTGATTTATACAGTTGGCAAGAAGATAACTGAGAGATAAATCAGGAGTTAAAGTCGTAAATCAAATTGGCTAGATTTCTTTTCATGCCAAGAATAAAGAATTAGATACACCCAGAGTGAATTGAAAAAAGATGCTAAAGAGAAATTGGCAAAAGATAAACTTCATACAGTCCTGATCAATCAAGCTAAGGGAGAGCTAAAGAATTTTGCAAACATCGATGAACAATGAAGCACACCATCACAGGGCGGAAAGTGTGAAGTACAAAGGAATTGAAATGATACATTAAGCAAAGAGGTATTGTATGTAAATAGATCTGAATATCTGCAATTCAATTAACAGAGAAGGACTTAACCGTCTTCTATAATTGAGGTATATCCTAATAGATTACCAAAAAGGTTGATTCATGATAGTAGCATCGGTCTTACCTAAAGCCTATTGATAGTCTAAGAAGGAGGCGGATTCAAGGATGGTAGTAAGATTGCATAAAGCCTATTGATAGTCTAAATGCTGATTCAAGGATGGTAGCATAGATTCCAGATACTAAGTGACAACCTATGTATAAAAAATACTCTAACAAGGTCACACTTAACCGTGTGTTTGTAACCTTTAATAGGGTTGGCTCCTAATAGGGCTCACTTTAGAAGAGTGAAAATTTAGGGTACCAGTCCCAGTGGTTTTTCCCTTAACAGGGTTTCTATGTTAAAATCCATGTGTTATGTGTGTATGGTTTATTACTTTATTGTTTTACATTTCACATATGCATTTTTGGATTGATTGGTTTACTCTACATATTTACTGAGCTTTGGTAAATAAGTTTTACTGCTT
>MU225664.1:2519425-2582403 GCA_018584345.1 Thuja plicata | reverse complement strand
AATGTGATGCTAGTAAGAGAGCTATTGGGGGTGTTCTTAGTTAAGAAGGAAGACCTGTGGCATTCTTTAGTGAAAATCTTAATGAAGCTAAAAAAGTACTCTACCTATGATTTGGAGGTGTATTCTATGGTCCAGTCACTGAGAAAGTGGAGGAATTACTTATTGGCAAAGGAATTTATTGTATATACTAACAATCATGCATTGAGTTTTCTGAACAGACGAAGCTGAACCATAGACACCTTAAGTGGATGGAGTACTTGCAAGCATTCGCTTTCACCATAAAACATCAGAAGGGGGTAGAAAATAAGGTAGCTGATGAATTGAGTGGAAGGAATTTGGACATACAAGAAGTGACCTTGGAAAGTGTAGGTATCCCTATCCTCAAGGAGATGTATCCCAATGATGAAGACTTCAAGGAAATTTATAAAGTTTGTTTGGAATTAGGTGATACACTAAGTTTACAGAATATATGATTCAAGAAGGATTGTTGTTTAAAGGGAGTCAATTTTGCATCCTTGATTTTTCCCTGAGGGAGAACATCATAAAAGAGAAGCATTGTGGATGTCTATCAGGCCACTTTGGTCTTGACAAGATATTTGAGTTAGTAAGAAGATTCTACCTTTGGCCCAAGATGCAGATTGAGATAAGGAGTTTTGTGGAGTGTTGTCTAATTTGTCAAAAATACAAAGGTACCAGTTCAAATGCAGGCTTGTACAGACCATTACCCATTCCTAAAAAACCTTGGGACTCCATCAGCATGGATTTTGTAATGGGTCTTCCATGGAAAAAGGTAGGCTATGACAGTGTTTATGTGGTTGTAGACAGGTTCTCCAAAATGGCACACTTATTACCTTGTAAGACTACACATGATGCCTCAAGTATTGTAGTGATTTTCTTCAGGAGATTGTAAGACTCCATGGTTTACCACTCACCATTGTTTTAGATAGAGACCCCAAGTTTTTGGGACATTTTTGGCGTACCTTATGGAAGAAAATTGGAACAAATGTAGCTATGTCATCTTCCTACCATCCTCAATCGGATGGATTGACTAAAGTCATCAACAGATATTTGGGAAACTTGCTAAGGTGTCTGACAAAGGAGTATGGAGTGGAATGGGACTCAATCCTTCTACAAGAAGAGTTCTCCTATAGTGATTCTATCAATAGAAGTTCAGGACTTGGTCCTTTCCAAATTGTCTATAGATCCCACCCTAGGGGTGCCTTGGAACTAAGAAACATCCAAAATTTTGGCCAAAGGAGTTCCCAAGCTGAGGATTTTGTAGATGTAATGAAGAACATCAATGAACAAGTGAAAGAAAAAATTCAGCAAACCTCTGAGAAGTATAAACAAGCAACAGATGTCAAGAGGAGAGATGTCCAATTCAAGGTTGGAGACATGGTTATGGTTCACCTAAAGAAAGAAAGACTACCCAAGGAAAAGTACACCAAACTGATGATGAAAAAGATTTGCCCCTTCAAAATCTTGAAGAAATGTGGAAATAATGCATATAGAATTGAATTACCTTCAACCATTGGTTTATCCCCCATTTTCAATGTAGCTGACCTATATCAATACAAAGATCCTATTACTGGTCTCTCCATTGTAGATGCTCAAGATCGGCCATAGGACAAGGAGCTACAAGATCTACCAAAACCACCAACACAAGAGATTGACTGCATATTGGACAAGAGGATAGAAAAACAAACTAGGAGGTCCACTTTCTATGAATATCTAGTCAAATGGAAATACCATTCAGTGGAGGATGCTACCTGGTTGACACTTGGAGATATCAAGAAGACTTGTTTCAATCTAAAGGATCTCCCAACTCAAGGGAATTGATTTAATTTTGTCTTAGGGAGTATGGTGCAGTGCACCCATGATTGTCATTCTACAAGATTTGTGTTTGTAATAAATGGATTGATCTTAGAGGATCATCCTATTTTGGTTATGGATCCATGTGTGTGGTCAAAGATCTCTTAGGAAATCTTATGAGCCTAGAGATGCTTTAGTCCATTTGGATCACCTAGTTTGGCTTAAGTTGCTTTAAGCATGATTTTATGTTTTCAAGAGTCCTTGGTGTTAAATATTTGGATCCATCTCATTTTGGTCATATTATGCCAAGTTGATAGGTTTGGATTCATTCGAAAAGTCTTTGAGTACAAAAGACAAGATTTTTCCAAATGTTGAAAAGTTGTCAAAAAGTTGCTCATGCAACTTCCAAAAGTTTCTCGAGAGTTGAAATATGGAAGCAAAATAGTCATAGGGAGTTTTAAGTTCTTACTTTGAACCTAGATGGTTAGAAGTTTTGTATTGAAGTTTGCATGCATTTAGAATGGAAGATGAAGAGTTTTTTGAGCATTTCTGAGTTGTACGGCCATGTCTAGTGTGATCTCTGAAAATGAAGTTGATTTTTTGAAGGTCTTATGTGTTATCATAAATTTCCAATTGGTTTGAAGTCATTTAGTCTTGGTTTGAAGTGTTCTTGATTCATTTTTCCAAAAATAGTCTAGAAAGAAGCTTACTAGAAGCACATTTCAGTAATGGAGTCCTTACTTGCATTCTGTCTAGTGGAATTCACTAAGATCTTAGAAAATTCAAGTTAGGAAGGTATATTTAAGGATTAAAGAAGGTCAAAAGATGGCTTGAAGGGTTAAGCCCTCATGCATCAAGCCCTAGGCTGAATATCTCAATGTATTAAACCTAGAATGAAGGAGAATGAAGTGTTATATTTGTTAGATAGTTTGGTTGAGTGAACTAATAGTGGATTTGAGTTGTGGGAGTTATTTTAATAGGTATGAAGCATTGTTTCAATCCCATGCACCCAATTTCTATTACTTTCTTTTATATCTAAGCCTAATTTGGCCAATTAGGTCTGTGAACTTGGTGAGTGTTAGGTGTTGCTGGCGTGGAGTTGTAGTCTAGGGACTCGGGGTTTGACATAACTTCCAAAAGGATATCTAGATATATCCTTATTTTTATAAAAGGTGATTGGGAGGACAAGTTAAGTCCAATTAGCCACTTGGACAAACCTACAAGGAATTCTAGGACAGTCCTAGATAGGTATTGTATGATAGTTGGAATTTCTAGTTTGTGGCTTGAAATAGGGCTAGTGTCCCTAAAGCTCAAAAGTGCAAGATCTTGAATTGAATTGTATTCAATTGGGAAAAGTTTAGAAGTAGTTCTACCACCTTGAATAGGTAGAAGACATTGTGCAAGGAAGGATATAGGATCCTAGGAGGGTATAAGTTGAGTTGGGTGTCTCATTGAAGACAAAGGAAGAAGACCACACTTCTTGATGTCACCTCTAAATTAAAGACCTCTTCAATGTTGTCTGGTCTTAGGTCAAGGAATATATTTTCTTCTATATTCTTAACCACCCTTTCATCTAGTTTGTAGTGGTTGGCCAATGTCATGATAAGCTCAGAGGACATGACTGCTACCAGGTGTGCTGTTGTGTTGACTAGGCATGATAAAACCAGGGAGGTACAATCTTCAGGTCTTCCCACTGGTTGAGTACACATTACTAGGAATTGATCCCAGTTCACATTCCCGATGTCTGTATCGGTGATATCTAGATGTTTGTTACTGATCTTTGAGGCCCCTTTAATAGGTACTTCATTGGTGATGTTGTGTACTTCTCTAGCCTTTATGCAAGAAAACATGCAAATAATCAGTATATTTATTGAAAAACTACTAAAGTAGGAAAGAGAACAAAACTAACTAAGAAAACCAAAAGCAGAGGGCTCTTAAGTAGAAAAAATAAAGTTTTAGCTCTTTCATACTTTCAGGATTTTGGACGTCGAAGACAAGGTTGGGTTGCAAAAGGATAAAATTGTGAAGGATAAGGTTGTGGAAAAGCAAACCCTTTCAAATTTGCAGAGTGCAAATTAACTTTGCATAAAATCAGGGTGTGAAAACCTAAAATCTTGAAGAGACCCAGGGGTTGAAGAAAAAGTTTTAGCTTTTCAGTGTGTGAAAGAATAAAGAAGGTTTCGGAGTCTGAATGTCCAAAACCTCTGGGATGGGTGACCTTGTCTTCAGATATTTTGGCATTTTTGTGCTTTGGCAGTCTAAAATGCTTAAAAGGCCGAAAGTGGAAACTGCACTTGGATTAAAATTTGCTGGAGGGGGCTATTTTTGGCCTTTCAAAGCTTGAAAACCTATGATTAGGTCATGAAACAAAAACCCTAACCCTAAAAAAATGCAAAGAAAAAAGACAAAACAACATGGAACAACCTAACCAGGGGTCCAAGGGTGCGAACCCTAGGGACCTAGGAGGGAGAACAACCTGACCAGAACAAAGACAAAATCTTGACCAACCTAGTGACAAAAACACGAGCCAAAAAGAAGAGAATATGACAAAAGACAAGGCCCTACTTGGAAGGTGCAAGAAGAGGGAGAAAATAAAGAGCCCCTAAGTGCGAGGAGAGCTAACTAGAATCAAATGATGAGGAAGAATAATGGAGCACATGAATAGGTGAGAAGACATAGATGAGAGAAAAAGAAAAAAGTGAGAACAAAAAGTGACTTGGCCACTTAAATAGGCTATGAGTGATGTCACCTGACTTTGGCATTTTGGAGGCCAAGATGCTTAATTTCGGGTGGCTTCCTCCCCTTTTGGTTCTTCACAGGCCAAAAAACTGAAAGGTGCAAATGTTTTTCCCTTTGGCCTTTTTGGTGTTTAAGAGGACCTCAGGTCCTCCAAAAAGTATCTTTGTTCTCACAATAGGCCCCTCAAATACCTAGTTCAAGGAACAGGGAGAGGGGTAGAACCAAAATCCAAACAAGAAGGGGGCCCCATGGTTAGAAGACCAAAATGGGTGTGTGTTGTGGAACCACAAAAAATAGCCCTAAAAAGATGAGGAATGACTGGGGCATTTCTTTATCATCAAGACCCCTTCCAAATTTTAAATTTGTAGTGGAATGAGAACCAAGAGCTATTCATGTTGGCTATCTTTCATTGAATTCCCAGTTTGAAGTTTTCTACTTGTCTCCCAGTGTGTCTCACGTATGTTCAATCCTCAATCTTTGATTGTGGTGACCAAAATGTCTGTCAGCTATTCGCAACCTTCTCCACATAGACTAGGACTTCCTAGAAAGAGATTTGTTTCTAGTTAGACATGCATAGCCCTGAAAAAGTTTTCCTCGAGTCCCAAATGTAACCTTTCTCTACTGCAAGCCAGGCATCCATATCTCTGGTAGAGGTTGCTATAGTCACCCTTGTCAATTTGGTTTGCTGGGATGGAGCTATGTAGGAGAGATCTTTTCTTTGAAACAATTCCTTATTTTCTTGCATGAGCCATATCAAGACCGTTGATCTGTTTAGTTTTATGTTTAGGTTCATACTTTCTTCTTTAATCATCAGAGAAATAATTAGGTTGTGCCAATCAGATCTTATGATTGTAACCACTTTTAGCGACACTTTCTTTTGTACTTACTTCTTTCATCTTCAGTTATTTTTCCTTTCCTCTTGCCTTTGCATTCACTAGACTTAGGTTCTAGGATCGGTGGGTACCTGAATCAATGTACTAGTACTTGTCCCAACTAAAAAATTCTCAAGAAACCAATGCTCTTGGGTTCCATTTCTTTAGTGTTCCTTGTGATTAGGATGACCGAGCATCGAACATCTCTTTGATTATCAATGGAAGATACCGCCACTTGACTTTTGGAATGTTCTCTATGTCGTATGTTTCTTTGGAGAATTTGACTAAGAAATACCTCTGCTCCAATTTAAGGACCACTTGGAATGAAACCAAAACACACGGACCCAAAGAAAAAAAAGACACAAAAATCCACAACAAAAGAAGGGGAACAACCATGGATGGAAGAAACAGATAGACGATGAGAAAAAGATAGAAAGAAAGGAAAAGGAAAATAAAACAAAACAAATGAAACTATGATATAAGGGATGAAGGGCAGTCTCACTTAGGATCTGAAATAGTGTTTGAGGAATTTTCCATTGAATGAAAATTGGGTCAACTCTTCATATAAGGTACTGATCCTGAAAGTGTTCTCCCCGAAGATCTTTGATATCTGGTAGGGGCCTGTCCACAATTATTGAAATTTGGTGTGGCTACTCTATTTTTCTTCAGCCTTGTCCCACATGAGGACAAGGTCAGAGATCCTAAAATCTTTAATTTTGGCTCTCTTATTGAACCATTTCTTAAAAATGGCTTGGTGCTTTGACTCATGATCCAGGGCCAAAGTTATTTTCTCCTCCAAGTGAGGAGGTTCATGAGTATAACTTGCACTCAATCTTTTCCTCCAACGTACTGGTCCATAAATCTCAAAATTGGGATTTTCAAGTTCATAGGGAAGACCAGTTGCAATCCATATACCAATTGGTATGAGGATGTCCCCAAGGAATTCTTAATCCTTACCCAGTCTATCCACAAAGTGTATTTCAGTTGTCTGTACCAATCCCGGGGATTGTCATCGAGGAGCTGTTTGATTACTATCGTTAGGTTCTTGTTTGTAAAATCTGCTACACCATTTCCTTGTGGATAATAATTAGAAGAGAATTTGAGGATTATTTGGTTTTAAAAGGCCCATTACATGAGAGAGGCAAATGAGAAAGAGGGAGAATTGTCAAATACCAGATATAATGACATCCCAAACCTAGTTATGACGTGCTCCTCAGAGAACTTGGTTACTACTTCCATGGTGCAATTCTTCAGTGCTTGGGCCTCCTTCCAGTGTGTGCAATAATCGGTAGCCATTAGGATGAATTTGTGACCTACAAACAAAGGGGGGTTAATCATTTCAATAAAATCTAAGCCTCATTGGGAAAACAAACATACCTTGTACACTAGCTATAAGGGCATCACTAGATTCCTCTCTCGAGTTGTGCATGTTTGGAAAGTGTGGAATGATATTATGTGTTCGCCAATGTCTTTGAAAAATGTTGGCCAAAAATACCCCACCCTTAAGATTTGGTGAGCAGTTACCTCAACTGACATATTTCTTGTCCCATATCTGTCATGGAAATATTCTAGGATTTGCTTTGCTTCGAGCCTGTCTAGGCACCTTAGGTACATGCCTTCATAATTGTGTTTATATAGCTATTCTTCAACATGTAGGAGTTAATTTTGATTTTAAAAGCCCTTCTTTTTGAGCTATTCATCCCCTTTGGGTAACGATTCTGTAGTAGGTAGTAGACTACATGTTGATACCATATATCAGAGATCACACCTCGATCGGTGTAAGTTTGGCGTATTAGATCTTCTTCTACTTTAGAGATCAGTTTTGTCAGGCCTTGGCTTCTTACTAGTTTCATTGGCTGGATCTCTATGTCAAATTTTTGCAGGGTTTCCATCCATTTTCCCTTTCCCTCTCCTAGCTAGTTTTGCATCAACAAATATTTTATGGCCGCGTTGGGGACTATCCTGAATACTTTGATCCCGAGGATGTAATGCAATAATTTCTTCACCGCTTTAACTAAAGAAAAATATTGTTTATGTAGGTTGGGGTACCTGACTTCATCATTCTTAAGAGGGAATCTCATGAAGGCTATTGGTCTCTCATTCTATCCATCTTTCTTATGTGTGAGGATGTCTGTGCAGGAATGTTCTGATGTGAAAGAATATACCTTGTGGGGAATAGTGTAATCTGGACTAACAAGAAGGTGGGTTTTAGTGATTGCATTCTTGATCTATTCAAATGAATTTCTTACTAGGGGAGTCCACTCAATCTTAGCATCCTTCTTCAACATGTCGTTGAGTGGATTCAATATCTCAAAAAAAATTGCTAATGAACTTGCTCATGAAGTTAATCTTCCCAAAGAAAGACTTCAATTCTTTACGGCTGTGAGGTGGTGTTATCCTTAGAATGGCTTGGACTTGTTCAGGGTTAATTACTATTCCTATTTCTAAGATTATGTGCCCTAGCATCTTTCCTTCTGTGATGTTAAATACACATATCTTGGGATTGAGGAAAATCTTGTACTTCATGCATCTTTAGAGGACTCTTCTTAGATCATTTATATGATCAGTTCACTATTTTGAAAAACTATCAGATTGTCCATATAGGTGATGATACATTTTCCAAATAGCCCCTTGAAAGTGGTGTTCATGGCTCTCTGAAAAGTAGTACCAGCATTGACTAAACCAAAGGGTATCCATCGATAGGAAAATGTTATCCACTTGGTGGTGAATGCCATCTTCAATATATCTTCCTCTTGTACCATCACTTGATTGCACCCTAAATAACCATCTAGGAAGGACATCATTTGGGAACCGTTCACTACTTGCAGTACCTCATCAACAAAAGAGAGTGGGTTATTATCTTTCTAAGAGGCTTTGTTTATATTTTAGAAATCCATGCATAATGTGATCTCACCAGTCTTCTTCCTCAAGTGTACCAATTTTTCTACCCATGTGGAGTGTTGGATCAGGAATATAATCCTCGCATCTAGAATATTCTAGACTTCATTTTGTATCAGGGGCTCCATAGTAGGGTTGACGGTATGTTGACATTTCCAGAATGGTTTGGAATCTAGTTTTAGTGGGATATTGTGCATAATAACTGAGGTGTCATATGTTTTCAGTTCTTCATAACTCCAAGCTATGAAATCTTGATATTCTGTAAGGAGTTGGATCATTTCCTCTTTCTCCTCTTTGGTACCTACTTTCCCGATGTGGACTTCTCTTGGCTCATCTTTGGTGCCAAGGTTGTACACTTCATACTCTTTACCATCGAGTGGTATGTCTGGTCGCCTTCTCGTAGCAGTCCCTTCACTATCAAAGATCCTTTCTAGCTCCACCATTCCTTTTGGTATGGAATTTTTCCTTAGGTTTATGATTTCTTGATTGTCCTGGTCCTCCAGGATAACTTCTTCTTTTGCTTCTTCCTTCCCTTGGTTTATGATCTACTTTTCGAACACAGCTACGCACATCATGAACTTGAGGATGTGTTGGTCGTCTTGAAATACTTGGAAATTGGTGATGTTATCTGGGATAGTTGGGGCTGCAATGAGTTCAACTGAGAACTTCTTTATTTTATATTTCTCCATTGGGTGTAATGAACTAGCTGATATAGCTAGGGCATCAATAAAAATGTTCTTCCTTCATGGGATAGATCTAATATTGAATGCTTTGAAGTCGTTGATCAAGTCCCAGGCCCTATTTTGGTAGGCTGAGAGCCTCTTATTGTTGCAAGAATATTGACTACGGATTTTTTTGATGGTTGATTGTGGGTTTCCTTCTACCGTCAAGGCTTTTATTCTATTCTCATGGGCCAAGAGGAGTCCATGAATCAACGCTTCATATTCTACAACATTGTTAGTGCACAAAAATTGCAACCTATAAGTGGCATATAAAGAATTACCTCTTAGATTTATTAGTTTGATCCCCACACCTACTCCTTGTTTACATTTAGAGCCATCAAAGCGTAATTTCCATATTTTGCACTATTTTGCAGGGTTTGGATTGTTAAGGATGTTCCATGAGAATCCCTTTGCTTTGAGCTTCTGCTTTGTTCCTCCATCACTTCTTGAGGAATTTGACTCTTCTTTCCTTATTCCCTAGCTATTTTTGAGGTCGGGGGATTTAGTATTTTCACCATCTTTATCTTCTTGTAGCTCTCTATAGGGTGGACACACACCATCATATGAGGTTCTCCAATCACTAAACACTTTCGAGGTAGAGCTCTTGTTATTGGAGTCTGACCCACTATCTTGACTTTGGGTTAGAGTGTTTGGATCAACAGAGCTATCTTCCCTAGAAATGGTGTCACCTTCACTTTCCATCTCAAGGCTTCCCCTTTCTGCTTTAGGCCTCTTTGGAACTTTTATTGGTAGGACAATTTGAGTTAACACTCGAGACAACGCATCTTGGCAACTAGGGAATGTGAATTATGAGTGACTCACTTGATGTAACTGACAGTACCATGTTAGCAAGAGGATGTTAGGGTTTGCATCTCTCCCTAGGTGTTGCATGCTTGTTTTCATGTTGTTGATAAAGTCTTGAAAGATGTCATCATGGATGTTGGACTTTAGTAGGCCTTGCACATGACTATGGTCTTGTTCTTTGACCTCTCTAATTTGGAACATGAAGATGTCATCCATCTGATAGGTGCTCAGGCCAGTCTGTGTGAACACAACTTCATTAGGAGAGTTGTAATCTATGATCGTCCTCTTTACCTTAGGCTCGACATCAATCTTGATCTAGTTTTTTAGTCCCTTCCATGGTAGCCATAGCCCAGGTGAAATCCATGGAAAACCATCCTCTCAAGAATTTGGTCCATTCTCAACTCAATAGCATTCCATAAGTCTCGGGGATATCCACTATGTGTACATCAATGTATTCTTGTATCCTTGGGTCAGAAACCAGTTGGATGTGCACATCTTTGAGTATACCAATCACCTTGAATTTTGTCTTGTCAAGATGGATCACTACTATGTTTTTTGTTTGTGCAATCATCCTGAGTTTTTGACAGATGGATAAGGGAATAACATTACACAATGACCCGAAATGAATTAGGCAATTGTGTAAGTTTTTCCCGAATATCTGCAAACTGAGTAGTAATGGTGGTACCTCTATCTTGTCTTTGAACATCACCTGGATATCTTCGGAAGTGTTGATGTTGGAGGTGGTCTTTATGTTGCTAGCCATTGTACCTTGATTTGAATGGTCCATTTATTTTAGGAGTGCTTCTCTCTAAGAAGGGAAGCCTTGTATAATTTCAAACATAGATATGTTTGCCTTAGTTTTCTTCAATTCTTTGACTACACTATATTTGTCATTTGACCATGCTGAACTTTTTTAACCAACAAAAGTGTTTAGTAGACATAATGTAGGAGCATTCAGAGCTCTAAGTGGCATAGTATTATTGCTTTTTCAAGGATTTGGTGGTGTTGGTTTTTTACTCAGATGTATACCATCGGTCATAGGTTCCTTTTGGCTCTGTAAATTGTATGAGTTTCGATGATCATTTTGGAAGGCATGAACTTTAGAGTATTCAAGCTTGTTCTCTTTCTGGATTGGGAACAAAAACTCTTCTTCTCTCGTATAGGTGTCCAAACTTCCCCCATTTCTAGACTCATAGGAGTCAAAAATCATGGTGTTGAACTGGACAGGTGGCTCCTCTTTATTTTGAGGGTACTGGGTATAGGAGTTTCTTCCAAATCTATCATTTCCATGGCACAAATTAGGAGCCTCAAAAAAATTAGCCTCCATAGCCTCATAGGTATTAATATTATCCGACAGTATGCTACCATTGTTAGGTTGAGTGTTCCATGGTCTATTAGGTCTTTGCTGCCGAAATGGCTTATCTTGTATATTGTTGTTATTGTTTTAGGTGTTGAAACTCTGATTCTGAATCTTGGGGTAAGAATTTGGACCAGCGGGTGCTTGTTGGTACCCACTTTGGTTTTGGGAAGGATTCAACTTCATCCGGGTGAGCTCACTTGTGAGTTGGGATAAGGTTGTATTCACAGTATCCAAATCGGAAGCCAGGTGAGTATTAGGTTCAGTTTGGGGCACAACCCTTTGCTCCACAAATGTTGTTTATGAGCCTTGTAACTGGGATAAGTGATGGAAGCTGGTAAGGTTGAAAATGGTTGTGTTAGAATTGGTTTTAACAAAGGCAGGTGTGTGGCCAAAGATTGACTGCTTACTAAAAATGGATGCAGGGCAGCGATGTTCATAATGGTCGGCATTTCCGTAAAGTTCCCCTCTTGTGGGTTAATTTGTTGTGTGAATGTTATGACCTTATTATACACCTTTTCCATTGTGTCTCTATCCATGGGGGGAAGTATTCTGAGAAATATTGAAGAGAAGGGGTCCAAGGCTTTGAGATAAACTTGTATGACGACTGCCTCTGGTATGGTGTAAGGAGCTTCCAACATCTGATGCATCTTGTGGAAATGATGATTGAACATGGTGATGGGGTCCTTAGGATATTTTATTATTGTTATGAATTGGTGATGTTTTGTATCAGGGTCTCCATACAACTTAAATTGATTAAGAAATTTGGTTTCAAATTTGAGCCATGCAAAGAAGGATCCCCATGGTAGGTTCAGGTACCAGTTGTATGCGAATTCCCCCAAAGTGTATGGGAATAGACGACAAACAACATCTTGATTGGAAATCTCTTTGCAGTTAAGAATTTATGTGAAGGCATGGATGTGCTCTTCTACTGTCCTTGATTTGACATATATAGAATGCTTGCAAAAATTCTCCAATTTTTTGGGCAATTCTTAGAGCTGCCCAACGAAGTTTACTAGCGAGCTTTTTGCATTAGAAAAGAAAGCTATTGGACGAGGTTGCTTCAAATTTTGATTTTGCAAGTTGTAATTTTGGTTTATTGCTACAAGGATGGTCAGGACAATGAGGTGTGATTCCACTCCAAGTGGATTCTGGGACTTAGGAGGATGATGATAGGAGTTCTCTCTTGTCTTTATTTTGTCGTTGCAAGCTCTGTGGTGGTGAGTGAGTTCAAGAAAATTTCCTCTTTTTGGATATTAGCACTCGCTCAAACCATTCAGGAGAGAAATATATGATGTTATCTAGATTTTTGGTCTTATGGCTCTCCTTCTAGCGCCACTTCTATTGAGCATTGTTTTTAAACGAGTAAATTTCTAGGATCCCGAGATTCAATTTCCTCTCTTGAAAGAATAAAGTCGTTATTAACAAGGTTCTTCAGGGTTGTGGTACAACCTGCTTGGTAAATCTGTTGTAGATAAATATGAATGTTCACGAGGAGGTCTTTTCTGGTACTTTCAAGACGTCAAAGTGTAAAACAACTTTAGTGCTTTTTTTTTGTATTTTTTGATTTATCAAAGATTGTCATGTTACTTATTGATGCAAATTTGTGTTTTAAACTAAAGATGATTTTGATTTCTTTTAGATTTATGACATAAATTTACAAGAGTAGGGTAACAAGAATAAAGTAAATTTCTAAAAATGAAATCCTAGTAGACATAAACCATTGTTGATACTTCCTTGCAAATAGAATGATAGAGAGATTTTGAAAAAACCCACTAGATATAAATCAAACTAGGTCACAACTATATACCCAACAGATGCGATCATTTGGAGAGAAAAGGTATTCACTTATGCAAGATTTTAAAAATCTATTAAATCATGAAGCAACCAAGATATGCACACACATACACACGAGACAGATTTATCATTGAGCCCAAAAGATGATCTTTCCCATACATTCATTACAACAAGGTAGATAAACAAGAACAAACTCTAATTAATGAATCACAAATTTGAGAAAGAATAAAATAGTTGGCTCTTTGAAAAGAATGAATAAGTCAACACATATTCCACATAGATAGCATAAAATATCACACCATGAAAGAAGCACATATTGTAGTTCTTTATTGCAACAAGAATTTGACCATAATACATTGTTTTGATTACAATATATAGATCTCTGATCTACAAACTATGAATGTTGAAACTAGGGCACCATAGATTCTAAAACTAATGAAAACAAAATAAAACTAAATATTTTCTAAGGAAATCTATTGCTAAACTGATACTAAACTAGTTGCATGGATCTTTAATCCATTTACAAGTAGTTTTACCATGAAAAAGGGATCAAACACGCTAAGAAAGAAGAAAGAGAGGAGTTGGACTTGTTAGCAATTGGAGTCTTCTTCTTGATCTTTGACTGCTCCCTTGGAATCTTCATATGTGGTTCTCTTCAAGGTGGGAACTAATAGATGACCCTTAATCCTTACAATACGAACTTTAGTTAGGCATCCATCTGATCTCATGTTCTATTTTCATGCAAAAGAGTGATCTTGCTGGAATGGCCCTAAATTTGGACCCCGACCTCTGCACCAAAATTTGTTAGGTGTAAATTCAACTAAGTGCGAAACCAAAACTTGAGGCCCCCAAAATTTTTTCCTTTCAGAGGTCAAAATGATGAAAACTAGCCTTTGAAAAAATGGCTAAGTTTGGAAAAATTCCACTTCTCAAAAATGGCTAAGTCTGGATTTGAGCAGTTAGTTTGGGAACACATCTGGATGATCAACTCATAGCCTCTACACTATCTCTTATACTTACTCATATTTTATTTCTCACCTCTTTACTTTGTTAATTCTTCATTCTTGCTTCTCTCTGAAAATAGTCAATTCAGAAGTGAAGAACTTGATCTCTTCTTCATGCTCACACATCCTTTGCATGCCTTCCTTTGAATAGAAAATTTGGTGTAGGACTTCTTTGGTGTTAACACCTACCAAAATATCTTTGAATTTTTGTATCACCTCTTTCTATGGTGTGTACAGGACTTTATGACCAGCTCCGCTAACAAAGGTAAGTTTTCATCAAGTACTAAGGTACTGGCCAACTCCGCCTAAATAGGTTTACCAAAGAATGAATTATCCTAGACTCCAAGCACCTGGTAGTCGGATCTTGACAGTGCAGGGGAGCTAAGTTGGGAAAGTGACTATTGTTTGAGGGGATAGCTGGTGTTTACTCATCTTCTTGGGGATTTCAAAATTGGCGGGGTTTCTTGCAAGCATTTGAATTATTAAAGAAAACTCAAAAGATCGATCAGGGTTAGATGTATATTTCTACCTATAGTTATGCAATAAGTATTCAAACATCAAACAATGCTCCAATGCTAGAAACTACACTAAATATCAAATACACAATGAACCAGCAATTCACATGCATTCAATAGCAAGGGAAGATAAGATCATTAATCTAAACTAAAACATAGGAGCAAAGGACATAAGAAAATATACTGCACAAAAGATGTTTGCAAACTTCAGAGATCAGAACAAGACAACACATGGCCATAAGATGTTCCTCCTTCTTTCATTAACTTTAATAATGTTCTTGCATCACTGGCCAGTACATTCATGGCTCCAAGGGAGCGTTCTAAGCTACTAAGAACAACTGAGCATTGAGCTCTTGAGAACAACTAAAAGTAAAGCGCCAACTGCAAAGAACTTGAAAATGGTATGCTTCTATTACTTGCTGGACTGAAAAATCATCAATTTCGCCGAACTTTTTTATGTCGTCAGACTTCTTATTTATACAAAAATTTGACCTAAAAATTAACCTAATCTAACTGTGCACTTTGAAAATATAATACATTATCCATGGCTGGTACTACTTGCACCACTTACAATCACCTCGAGATGTGTAGAGGTCTGACAAGATAGAAGAAGAAGATAAGAGGATAAATCTAGAAGAATTGGCCTAGAGAAGAGAGCCAAGGTACTTATGGAAGAAATCTAATTGTCTTGTTAACCTAGGTTGCATGCCTCATAAATGCAAATTGTAGCTCCTTTTCTTCGATGTGCACAGGTAGTTAATGTAGGAGCGGCACCTCAAGAGAATCATTTGTTATACCCATCTCTTCCACTTGACATATCTTATATGGATCACCTACATTTTGACCCTTATTAAATTCTTGATAGTGATTGGTCAGCTCTGGGGATCCCTAACGCAGATCGCTGTGAATGAATAGAAAACTTAGACCCAGAATTCTAGAGTCTAAGAGCTTATGCACAAAGAATAACAAATTTGCAAAACTGTACCTTTCTAGTAAAAATATCCAGAGTCCTAAGGAATTTATTTCCTTATACTCTTTTGAGTGCCTCCAACATCTAGAGGATTCCATCTCCATCTATCTCCTTTATACAAATTTGGCCCTCTTTGGCCACCTCCAACTGTTCACCTAGATCTTGGGCACCCTCATTAAATTCTACTCCCACCTTTGCTACATCGTGGGCCCAAAGCATCATGTGGGAGAGACATGACATCTTTTCTGCATCAAAATCTCTGGGAGTCTAGAATCATGACTCCATTATTTCATCAAATTTTCTCACCACAAAATCCACCAGAGTGTAAGTCATGGTGCTGAAGGGATTGACTGCCAAAACCCTTGTAACAAATGTCGCTTATAAATTGAAAGAATTTTCAATCACTGGGACTTTACCCTTCAAGGCCACTACCATTTTCTTGCTTGTCTCAATTTTGAGACCAAGTCTGGAGTGTTGGACCCAGAGGAACCGAAAATGTTCTCCTCCCAAAATTCCTATATCAGTGATGATATCTTCTCTGATGTTCATTATTTCTTCGAGCTCACCGCTCCACTCCTCATATTTTTCAATTTTTCCCTCCCACTGGGAAACGACGTTGTTCACCAAGCATAAAGTTTTAGTGGCTCGATGGAGGTCCGAGAGTGTGACTATCAGGAAGCATCTTACATATCCCACCTCCTCAGTAACCCATTCATCGATAGCTTGCGCTTTCTTCTTCATGGTTCTCAGTGCATCTATATCACCCTATAGAAGTGATGTTCTAGATGTAGAAGCCTCCAGAGGAATTGTAGCCAATGGCTGCATCAAATATATAATAAGCTTGAGGAGATTGGCATTTTCTTCTTTTGCCTCCTTTAATTTCTGGGCTTGTTTTTTGTACCAGGCCTCAATTTCCTAGATGACCTCTTTTAACAGGTTCAACTCACCCTGTTTGTCTCTCCTCCCTAGAGGAACTTCTATGATTGTATAGTCTTTGGCTCTTATTGTTGCCACTTCTACATCTTGGGGAGGCATCGCTACTACTATGATGGTACTTCCTCCTGGACTGGTCCAAAGGGTATGAACGGTCCAGGACTTCTTAGGCTTCTAAGCCTCTTGATTCTAGGCCATCATTTCAGCCAGAGAGAGGGGAACTCTCACTGCTGCAATGACCTTACTCTTTCTCGAATATACCAGCCATAGTGGTTATGGGGTGGTATTATGGCTAGGTCCTAGATACTGGGATTTTCCTTGGGAGTTGGTCACACTTCCTTGGCATCTATAGTCTCTGTGGAATCTTTTTCTCCACTCCTAGGAATCCCTGTTTCTCCCACCTTGGTGGCATTTTCATCTATGGTCTCATGGACCCCATCTTCCCCAACACTAGTAGTATCTATATCCATATCTATGGGGTTCTCCCCATGTCTTTTCATTGTTGGTTTTCTTCGGCATTATCTATCGAGACATTCTCCTCTGAGGGCACAAATTTAGGTGGGGGTGAAGGTGTCTGGCCTTGATTTGACTATTGGGATGCAAAGACCACCTTGCCAAATGTTGGATTCTGGGGTACCTAATCACCCAGAGTAACTAGAGGCATTAGGAGCATGATGACTAGGGGTACGGTTGCTCCTAAAGGTCAAGTTTCCCCAACACTTGTCGGATGCTCATCTTTCATTTTCCTTTCCTCTGTCTCAGTCCCCGGGACTGGTGTCTCTCCCATACTTGGTATATTTACCAATTCTTGTTCCTATTATTTCTCTTTCTCTCAGGCTTCTTCTTCCAGGGAAATTTTATTTTGTTTCCTTTCCTTCTCCCTGAGGATATTTTCCACCTCTTGTATGGAGATCTCTTCTACTACCCTCTCAACATCTTTGTGTAGATTTACCAGATCATCAGTTTGGAAGATGCCATCAAAATTGTCATGGGGAGGGGAAGGCTTTGGCTGATCTTCTGCTTCGGTGCTAGAAGGGATAACCTCCATAGGAATTTTGCCCAATTGCTGGGGGCTTATGTCTGTGCTTGGTGGAGGGTTATCGACCCTTGGCTTCTTTCTCCTTGTCTACAGTGGGACCCCAACATCCATGATAGTTGCACTTTCCTCTTCTACAGCGGGACCCCAACGTCCTTGTCTACAGCGGGACCCCAACGTCCATTAGTGCTAAAATTGATGGCAAGCCTTAGGGAAGGGTGGATCCCACCGGAGTAACTGGAAGGCCGAGAGAAATCCTTGTGCTCATTATTTCTCCTAGCTGCCAAGATGACTCAAGCTGGTGGTGGAGTTGTTCCATGATAAGTGGTGGAACTGATGGTGGTGCCCAGGCTGTGTGCTCTCCTTTTCTTTCCCCTTGTCTCTACTTTGTCTGGCCGCTCTAGAGGCTGAAGTGGAACCCCAAAGAATTGGACCTCGGTAGGTACTTTTCTTGCACACTTGTGCAAAATATTCTTGGCTACACTGCACAAAACCCTGGGTGACATCCTCAATTGTCAAAGTTTTTGGGGTGTCCCAATCCACCAGAGGGAGATCCAACTTATCTATCCTTGTAACTTGCATGATGGGTCCTCCAAAGGCCCAGTATCTAAAAATTCCTTTGGAAAGGTTTGAAGGTTGAGGCTCTTTATCATCCCTTTGGTCATCCTCTCATACCTCCGACCCTGGACGTAAAAATAATCTTGGAAATCTACCAAAAAATCCTCCAAGTGAGTCTCGTGGGGTGGAGATGCCCAAGGCAATGCTATGTTTATTTTTTTGAGTGGGTCAAAATTATTCCTTGCTAGGTGGAACTTGTCTAGACCCAGACTCTTTAGCTCATTATCGACCTATTTGGCCGCTGCAAGGCTGCAAGAATAGTTCCCGCAAGTGATCAGGAATGGGATGGAGGTAACTTTCTTCACTCCATAAAGTGCATGGAACTCTAGGATTTGCTTGCAAAACTCCATCAAAATAATCCTATCCCCACAATGTTTGGGTAATAGGTAGGGCTTGCAGAAGAACCCGGTCACCTAAATGTAAGAATATTGATGAAATTGAATGAAATAATTCCCGTACGTACTTACCAAGGCCATAGCCTCCTTTGATAGCTGGTAATCGGCATCCTAAGATGGTATCAAAATGTTAAAGTAGACGAAGGTATCATTTAATTGGCAAAAATTAGGGAAATTGGCTTCCCATTTAATTTGGGGAAAATGGTCCCATGGAGCACTCTAGCCGGGCCCGGGCCCAAGGATGCCCACTATAAATAAACCCTGAATTTTGGGTCTTTATTGTGCCAGTGCCCATAACACATACAAATTCATGTATAACTTCGATGTCCTGCTGTAACACCCCAAAATTGGCACCTTAAAATTATAATCAATTTTGGTGTATTTTCTCATCATCAAAGTCCTATTGTACTAGGCAAATTATCTTCCTAATTAACTTTAATTGACTTAGTCTCAAATGTAGAAAACCTGAATTTGTATAAATCTCACACTATATTTAATTCCTAAATTTTCAAGGTTTATTAGCTAAAAATCCCCATGATTAATTAATTCAATTCTAAAGTCCTAAGTGCTTTTAAATTAAATTAATTTCACCCCCTTTAGCTAATACACATCAAAAGGAATTAAATAGTGATTTAGTTATTTGAAGGGATTATCCTCAAAAGAATTCCATAATTCCATGTGAAATGTCACTCATGTGGCAATAATTCCTTCATTTAATTAAATAAATCTTTCAATTTTGTCTCACCTTCCTCCATGGAGATGAAGAGTCAACCGTTTCTTTCCAAGAAACTCTTCATCCTATTTCCAGGTTCTTCTATATTATGGACTTCATTTTCTTCATTTGGGGGGAGAAATTTGAGAGTATCTAAACTATAGCAAAACATTATCTCAATTCTTTCATGTTTTCAATTATTTGTTGCATAATTTAGCTTAATTTCATTTAGATTAATAGCATTTTTCATCTTAAATTAGTTTTCTTATACATCAAATAGCTTAATTCTATCATCTTTCCAAGTTCTTAGCTTAAAATATGCACTTTCATTCTTAGATTGTAATGGCATTTCTCACATAGAATAATTTCAATTTCAGTTTTTATAATGCTTTAAAATCCTCCATTTTAGCAATGGTCATGGTTGTTGGATCTCGTTCTAAGATTAATTGAAAAACCCAAATAAATAGGAGGCAACAGGTCGATTCAATCAAATTTGTGGAATGGACAATTCATGTTCATTTTCACAATTTGATGATTAAGCAATGACCATGTTATGTTTGTTCCTAATTTAGAGGTCACATTCGGACACACACACACCCACTGACGTTGTTTAGTTGAAAATCTACATGATTGGAAACAATGGTTGCCCAGTCAAAATTTTGTCTGTTGGTGGAGATTCCATACAAGAAGTAGTATATCCACACTAAAAAATATTGGGCATGCAACTCTCCGAAGACCCGACATAGAAAGATGATCCCCGCTTGGATGCTTTCTTTGAAATCTATTCATGGGATCTCCAAATTCATCTTTTTGTAGTCCTTCCTCAGAGTCTTCAACCATTGGGTATTGAGGTGATGCTGGGTCACCTATTGCACTTTATTGAACTCTTGCAGGGACATGGGCCAGGAGATGAAAATATAATTAGAGAACTTGGGGATTCCCAGCCCTGAAGCAAATGTAGTAGCATCCAAAGATACTAGGGGCATTGAGTAGCTTGTTGGAAGGGGAGCAGCAAGTATAACAACACAGATGGTGGTGTTGTAATGTTTGGCTAGAGTTAGGATCAACTCTGGGGCCTGCATAGAGTAGGGGAAGTAGGAGGTCTTGATGATGCTGGAGGTGGCCATGTTCTTCGCCATACTTTCTCTGGTGGAACGCTAGGTGAACATTGTTCTAACTATGCCTTTTAATCCGGCCCATGGTTCAACCTCAGTGTTGGTGACTAGCTGTAACTTAGAATCCTATGAGGGCACCATCCTTTGGATATTTAGATGTGAGTGGGAGTTTTTCCAGTGCCTTCTCGACCTTTGACTTGGTGGCCACTCTTGTTGAGGTGGTTGGAAGTTCCGAACCTCCAAGAGGAGAAGCTACCTCAGACATGTTGATTGATGATTTGTTGATAACCTACAAGATTGGACAACTGTTAATACAAGTAATTAAATAAAATAATTTTTTGAGTTCCAGAGATTTCATCTCCATTTCACACCTATTCTCAAAAAGACATTAGCTTGCATTAAATCCCAGAAATGTAATAATCAACAACTTACTTTGAATTTGATTCAACACCTGGGGGTTCCGGGGGTTCTGGTTCATATGAAAAATGTGATGAAGGTCGTAGGATTACGTGGAACCGGGAGTCTGGAGAAACTAGTCATTATTGAAGTGACCGGGCAATGAGCCATACTGAGCTAATGTGGGTTGTCACATGGTCATGCAGTAAATAGAGTAATGGTACTTAATGGTGAAAAATGTCTCGACATGAATGAAATGAATGCCACTTGGGATAATTTTAAATGCTCACATGTGGGGGAATTTAATCCCACCATTAATGCCAAAGCGACAGGAGGAGAGGGAAAAGCTGCAACTAGAACAAGCGAGGTGCCAAGTTTGAGTCCAGCAAGAACCAGGTGGGCGAGATCAAATTTGGGTAAAAAAACATAGAGAGCACGATGAGGTTGCCAAAGGAATACATACTAAAATATGAAAATTTACAAAAGACTATAGAGACTACATGCTATAGACATTATTTACATGGACCTCCAAAGAATAGGAGGTCAAGGAATGACAAATTTACAGTAAACAACTAACTAACCTACAGACTACTAATCAACTTGTAGGAATTTACAATTATCTACTCATCTACAGAGATTTACATCTAACTTAAACTTATTTTACAACTATCTACATGAATATATAGAAATCTACAAAGATTTACATAAAAATAGAGTGCACAAAAGGCAGACAACATTCTTGCAAAGTCATCCCACCAATGGGAGGTGAAAATGAAGAAGAAAGAGAGAAAGAAAACAAAGAAAAAGGAAAACTAGAAACAAAAGAAAAAAGAAAACAAAAAGCAACAGGGAGAAGGACAGGATGAACCTACCAAAAAACTAGAGAATGCAAGAGGAAGTGCATAGGAGGTGCTCTGTGAATGAATAACTTCAACATGCTGGAAGCACACTGAGAACCTAGAGAATACCTCAAAGCACACTTAATCAATTTGAATTACTGTTAACCCTTGAAGAAAATTGTTGTGAAATCACACAAATCTCTCTTAATTAAATAAGGGTAATTTGTTCGTGGTAAATGTAAAAATGACAAGTGAAATCCAATTTATACCCTTAGGCAAAAATGCACTACTTCCTTCTGCAAGTCTTGGGAAAACCACTAGACTCTGGGCCCAGGGAATCTATGCAACCACACCTTCTAACTAAAGAGGAAGCAATGGAAAAGAATCCCAGAGTTTGGAATCTGGCTGGCACAAAAAAACAAAACACTCCGGGACTGGGCCCCCAAGCAAGGAAGACCAAAAATGGAACACAACAATGGCCACGTAGAGGCAAAGGATGAAGAAAACAAAAGAAGCCAAAAGAATCAAGGAAAAACCAAAAATGAAAAGGGGGACCCAACATTTTTCCAACAAAATGTAGGGATGGGTATGCAGGGTATGACAAATGGTGAATCGCTGGGACGAATGCCTTAGCATGTTTGAGAACCAAAAAATCTCTGGTTAGAAAAACTAGGACTCATCTTTACCTAAAGTATTTCTCTTGCAAGGCATGGGGGTTTGAGAAAATATGACTCACCATCAATCAAACCTTCAATATATGGTCAGCTGTGGAGTGTTTTCTTTGGAAGAAAATCAAGCTGATGTCTTCCGAGAGAAGTAGAGAGGTGACACTGAGTGCATTAGACCAAAATTTTTATATCTTGTACGGTCCCTTGGATCCCAGAATTCTCTATTCTCTAGTTTTATTTATTTTCTTTTGAGGATGGGGAAGGGGGTACTTATTTCACCATGAACCTTAAGCTTAGCTAATTTTTATGTCGGTACTTCTTTTACCTTGCCATCCATTTTAATTTTCTGAATAGGAGAAACATTCCAGACTCAGGATATTCTTTTGATTTTCGGACATGGCCAAAAACCAGTGCAACTAATCTGCTCTCAAGGATCATGCGATTACTTTCTTAGATTTTCTGTTAACTGATGTTAATACTTTTGAGATATGAATCCAATGAAGATTACTCATAGCCTTTTACCATGTGTACAAAATAACTTCAGAGTGTGGATAGATCCCACCATGCTAATAATAGATTCCAGATTAATCAAAATGTATAAGGCACCATTCCAGGGACTAGATGTCATGCAAAGCATACATGTCTATAAGAAGAGGGCAACATGCCGGGAACCCAAAAAAAAACACACAAAGGAAACAAAGAAAACCAAATAAAAAAAACAAAGAAATGAAGATGACCCTAGAGGGCCGCCGATGACTATTTATAAGGACAAGACATTCCCAAGGAGTACCAGGAAAATATTTACATGCAAGAAAATATACATATGATACAACTTTGGGAAAACACACCCCCTGCGTCATTCAAAGTAATTTTTGAGAAATTGTCCATTGACGGGAAACAAAATGGCTTCTCCAGTCATGGTGCTAAGGTGATAAGTGTTGGCCCCACAAATCTCTGAGATTAAGTAAGGTCTGAGCCAAATCCTTTGGAACTTAGTGTGCTTTCCCTTCTTCTCTCGGGCTTTGTCCCACAACAGGACTAGATCCAAAACCCAAAAGGCTTTATATTGGGCCCACTTGTCGAAACATCATTTGATGACTGCTTGGTGACAAACAAAATATTCCAATGCTGCATCTCTTTGTTCTTCCATTCTCACCACATTCAAGAGGTGAACCTCCACAATGTTGTCCCGGGCATTGAATTCCTTCATGAATTGTAAAACTGAGATTTGTAAGTTGATTGGGAACACATGTCTCTGGCCATAAACTAGGTGAAATGGAGAAGTCCCCAGGGCTACCTTGATTTTGATATGGTCCTCCCAAAGGGTGAGCCTAAGTTTTTGGTGCCAGTCCTGGGGATTTTACTCTAGAAAATGTTTGATCACCTCCAACAGGTTTTTATTGGTAGATTCAGCAACACCATTACCCTAGGGATAATAGTTGCTAGAGAAATTCAATGTGATCTTCCTCTGATACATTCTAACAATTGTTCTAAAGAAAATGCTGGACTATTGTCACACATGATAGCGAAGGGCATTCTGAACCTTGTGAGAATGTTTTCTTCCAATAACATAATGACTACATCCACCATGTTGTTCTTGCATTGGCTTGCCTCAGACCATTGGGTACAATAATCGGTTTTTCCTTAAGGATAACTCTAAAGGGATTCATGATTTTCCTAGTGACATTCTCCCCTAGTTTCCCAAATTCAATTTATCTCCTTGATGAATTTGAATTCCCATTGGGCGAAGGGTCAAACTTTAAAGACCGGCTATAAATGCATTGCCAGGTTCCGCTCATGAGAAGTGGCAGTTCTGCAGGTGTGGCACTTCCTTACATGAGTGTGAATTTATTTGAAGATGGATGGACAATAATATCTAGCCCAAAGAATCTGATGGGCAGTGGCATCAACTAATCCATGCCTGATTCCATACTACCTGTGGAATTCTTCTATTATTTTGGCAGCTTGGTCTCTGTCTATGCACCGGAGATAAATCCCGTCAAAATTTTTGCAAAAAAGTGTTCCCTTTTTTTATCATGAAGTGTGCACTTTTCATTCGTAGGGTGCAAAGTTTGATAGGAGGAAGCCCCTCTAGGCACTTGTTATTGAGAAATAGGTACTCTAGATCAGTATACCATGGGTCTTAGGTGATGGACTCCACAGTATAACTTTGACATTCAATTTTTGGAGTGGCCTCTGCCATCGCTCTACATAGTCCCTAGCCTCAGACTATCTTCATTCGTTGCATCTTGAGATCATATTCCTAGAGGATGGCCATCCATTTCCCCTAGAGTTTTCCTAGTTCACTCTGCACCAGTAGAGATTTGATAGCCTGATCTAGGATGATGGCATGCACTTTTCTCTGGAGAGTATAGTGTTGGAATTTCTTCATGGCCTGGACTAGAGAAAAGGCTTACTCTTCCAAGGGTGTATATTGAACATTGGTGTTTTTAAAGGGGGAGATAATGAAGGTGATATGTCTATGTTCCCCCTCAACCTTCTAGGTTAAAAATGTAGCTACAGAATGTGGTGAAGCGAAGGAGTAGATGTGTAATGGGAGGGAATATTCTAGACTTGCCAAGACTGGTGCCTCCACTATGGTTTGCTTGATCTGAGAAAATGCTCACTTTTCTTCAGAGCTCCACTCAATATTGGTATCTTTCTTCATCATTTCATTGAGTGGTTTAACGATCTCAACAAATCCAGTAATGAACTGTCAGACAAAATTTATCTTTTCGAAGAAAGATCTCATTTCCTTTTTACTGCTGGGCATTTAAAAATTCAGTAGTGCTTCAACTCTCTCAGATTTGATGGATATCCCTTTCTTAGAGACAATATGCCCAAGTAGTTTCCCTTTAGTGACCCCGAATATGCACTTCTTGGGGTTGAGGGAAATACTATACCGATGACATCTCTCGCAAATGTAATCAAGGTGGGTGGGGTGATCATGCCTATCCTAGGAAAAGACTATTAAATCATCCATGTAGATGATTATGCACTTGTTTACTAGGCCTTCGAACACAATGTCCATAGGCTTTTGAAATGTGGCCGCTATGTTATTCAGGCCAAAGGGCATTCTCCGATATGCAAACATTCCCCACTTGGTGGTGAATATTGTTTTCATTCTACCCTCGAACTTAGCCATAACTTGGTTATATCTAGAGTACCCATCTAGGAAGGACATCATTTAAGACCCATTAACAATTCGTAACACCTCATCCAAATATGGGAGAGGGTGATTATCCTTCTTGGAGGCCTTGTTTAAATTGCGGAAATCCACACACAGGCAGATCTTTCCATTCTTCTTGCGCATGGGGACGAGGTTGGAAACCCATGTCGTATGCTGGATAGGAAAGATAATCTGAGACGATAGTAATTTATGAACCTCCTAATGGATTAGAGGTTCGATCAATGGGTTTACCTACCTCTTATTTTGTCAGAAAGGTTTGGCATCTAGTTTTAGGCAGACGATATGAGTCATGATGGATGTATCATAGGTTTTAATATCTTCATACCCCCAGGCAATAATGTCAATGTATTCTCGAAGAACCACGAGAATATTCTCCTTCTATTTTGGGGAGTAGGAAGTGCCAATGTGGACCAATTTTTCTTCATTGGCTTTACTGATGTTGAATTTTTCATATTTTCATCCCTCAGAGGAGGATGATATCTTGTCTTGGCCCCAAGGGTCTGAATCAAAGATTCATTATAGAGCTACCATCCCCTTAGGGATGGTGTTGGTGGGTAGGTCGATGATCCCGTCATCTTCTTCCCCTTGTCTGCTATTGTCATGATCAATTTCTTCCATGATCTGATCTTCAAAGATGCCAATGTTTGCCATGAAGGCCAGAATATGTTAGCCATCCTTAAAAACCTGAAAGTGGGTGATATTATCTGGGATGGACGGGGTAGGGACCATTTCAATAGAAAATTTTTGGAGCCGGGAGCCAACCATTAGCTCAAGGGTACTGGCATATATAGCGAGGGAATCCAAAACATATTTACATTTTTGGGGAATAGGCTCGATGCAAAAATCATCAAAGTATTCAATTAGGCTCCATGCCCAGTTGTGATATGTGGCCAACCTTTTTTCATGACACATGTATAGGCTTTGGACCTATTTTACAATTATCTCTGAATCACCCATCACCCAGAGGTGGGTGATCCCTTTTCTTAATGCAAACAAGAGTCCAACAACCAAGGCCTCATACTCCGTGACATTGTTGGTGCAGTTAAAATACAACCTATAAGATGCAAGGAATGATTTCCACCATGGGTTGATCAATTCCACTCTGGCCCCGCAGCCTTGTTTGGACCGAGATCTATCAAACTTTAGGATCCACAAGTCATTGTCAGTTTTGTGCGGCTGGGGAGGTGAAGTGGCCTTTGGATTGGTTTTGAGGTTGGGAGGTTTGGGAGGTGATTCCTCTGGCTCTAATGGTGCATAGGTGAGACTTTACTCTAGAGGATCCTCTAGTTTGAATTCCTAGATGAACAGTACCTCTGGTGTACTGCTAGGTGGATTGCTTTGTCTAGGAAATCTAGGTTTACGTTCTTTCTCTTGCAAGTCAGTGATGTGGTGGGTAGCGGCAGTAATGCAAAGCTCACACTCCAATTTAGAGTTTTTTTGATAATGTACCTGGCACCAAGTGCTGGACAAGAGGGTGGACAAAGTTTCCTTGCTACCTTGTAAGTCTACCTCACACTTTAGCTTTTTGTCTAGATCCTAAATTCTCTAAGTGATTATGGGATACTCCATAGGGATAAAATCAAAGGTCAAGATCTCCCGTGTTCGGTATACCCTGAGTGAGGATTTAGAGAAGAGGACTTCATTTACCCTCCTGACTTTTGTGAGGGATTACTTCGTTCTAGGTTCACTTTCTACCTAGATCTGATTTGATTTCCCCTTCAAGGGGAGCCACAAGTTGGAGAATTCTATTGAGAAATACCTATTGAGGGCCTTTGACCAATTTTGAATTAATAACATCCTGTAGGTTACAAGGATTTCAACCACTTGGATGTCTATTATGATTGATATTTGAGGGTCTTGGATGAGCCAAATCTGGACTTTCTTCAACTCACCAACCATTTTAACATCATTTTTGTCCAATTGGACTACTGTGCCTTTGGACGGTGTGGGAGTGAGTCTGAGCTTCTAGTAGATAGATAAGGGCATGATGTTGCTCAAAGCACCAGAATCTACTAGGAAGTTGTATAGGTTCTTCCCTTGAATGTTCAACCCTAGTAGGAAAGGAGGATCCTCTGTATTTCCCTGGAAGATGGTCAAGTTGACATCGTCGACAGTGATAGTCTTTGGTGGATGACTGACAGCTTCTGAGTTTCCCAAGAGCTATAGAAGGGATTTATTCTACTCAGGACAATTTACCAAAACCTCCATCAAGTTCATGGAGGTGGTGGTGCTTTCTAGCACCTTATTGATATCAAACTGCCCCTTGGTAAAGTTGGCTTCCCTCGGCTGGATCCCTGGCGTGTTTAGGGCTAGGTCCTTTTAGTGGGAAGGAAAGATCATTTTTGTTTTCCTGGGGAGTGGTATTCTTGGGAGGCATTGATGTGTAAGATGACCCTTTTCTAGCCTAACTCTAAGTGTTGTACAAAGTTTGTGGGATGGTGAAGGCATTGGCCTCAAAGGATGGGATGGATTCATCAAAGAACCCCTGCAACTCAGGTTCTTCTTCATCCTCTTCATCTGTCCTGAAGAAGATGGTCTCACACATAAAGGGAGCGTGAGGGGGCTTTGATGAGGATGACTCTAGGGGAGTTGGATTAGTAGGTTATTGTGTGTCTAACTGGGAGATAATGATGATATTCTCCAATGTGGCATAGTTCACCTTGTAATGTGAGCCAGTGTTGTGCAATCTATACCATGTGGTCAGGGGGTGGAATTTTACGAGCTATGCAGAATGACTAGGTCCAGCACCCCCCTAATTAGTATTTTTATTTTGAGGAGGACCTCTGGTGTTTGTAGTATTGTTCCATTGCTATTGGTTGGGCCGAGGCGTGTTGTTATAGTTTTGACCTCTGAAATTGGTGTGTCATTGGTTGGTGAAAACATTCCCTCTCTAGGAGGTGGAGTTGTGGTGTGTGGAAGGCCCCATCTTCAGCTTTCCCATGTCTGTTATCAATGAGGACACCAATCACCGGAGGGATTCAACCTTGACGGATAGTTGGGTAGTTATGTCATAGTGTGACGACTATTGTGGTAGATTCTTGAGAAAAGTGACAATAGCTCCCAGATTTGAGGATGACAATCCTCTAGCCATGGACAACTGGAAGAAAGGTATTCCAGAGGGTTGTGTCAAAGGTTGTTTCATTTGTTGCGGCTGACTCCAGGGAATGTATTCCAGACCTGGAATTGTCTGGGCTTGAGATGGATAAATGTACTGGGCCTGTTGGTCTATCGGCGGTGGGTCCATGGCCATTGTTGGGGCACCCATTATTGGATTAGGGTTATATCCCCTGACATAAGGAGTTCCACTAGGAAGCTTATTGAAGGGTAAGCTTTGTCCAATCTTGTCAGGAGCCTTTCTTAAACTATGGGAAAACTCCAGGGCTAAGTTGTAAACTTTTGCAGGAGTATCCTGGTCATTAGCGGCTATAGTTCTCCAGAGGAATGTAGAAACAATGGGGCCCATGGCATTCAGGTAGGTTTAGATGGTTACATTAGTGGATGGGCTGAAAGGGCCTGTGCATTTCTTAAAGGCATATTGGAACCAATGGTTGAATGTAGTGAGAGGTTCATTCAGTTCCTTCCTAATGGAGATAAACTGGCTATGGGACCAAGCTAGGTCCATGTGAACACAGATGGTTGCCAGCAAGGTGTCTTCCATATCCTGCCAACTGTTGATGGAGTTGGCAAGAAAGTTTAGGTACCATCTTAGCTCATTTTGTCCTAAAGATAGAGGAAACATATGGGTCACCACATCTTGATGTTGTATCTGATGTCTATTCATGGCATCTTTATAGGCCTAGAGATGTTCTTCTATAGTTTGGGGACCTAGATGCTCATATTTGGGGCAGATCTTCTCTAGATGCGGAGGAAGACCATTGGTAGCTCTGGGGAACTACCCCATTGGGGACTTGGTATTACCAAAGTAGGTAGCCATTGGGGCTATTTGGTTTTAGCTGGGTTGGACGTTATTCCCCGAGATTATCTGAGGGATTTGGGTATTCTGGTGTGTAGCTAATACTCAGATAAAATTGGCTGGCCATCTCATTTGTTGGGTCCCACTCTTTCGAATGGGAGGTCCGAGTTCTACAAACTCTCTAGGATTCACGATTGATTAGAGGATTCTATCAAAGCATAGGGGTGAAGACAATCCTATCCCACAAAAAATTTGGTTCCTAAAACTATTGTTTGGGGAGCCCTTAGGAGGTGTGAAATCGAAATATTTTAAGGGAGATGAGCTCACACCCTCCTTCTAGCACTAGTTTCTATTGACAGGAATTTGTGAGTGGCTCCACCAACATAGGTAAGTTTTCACCTTGTACCAGGGTATCGGCCAACTCCACTTGAAGAGGTTTATTAGATAATGAATTTGCCTAGCCTCCAAGCACCTGGTAGTTGAGTCTTAATGGTACAGGGGAGCTAAGTTGGGTAGGTGACTATTGTTTGAGGGGATAGCTAGTTTTTACTCATCTTCTTGGGGATTTCAAAAGGGGCGGGGTTTCTTGAAAGCATTTGGATTATTAAAGAAAACTCAAAAGATTGATCACGGTTAGATGTATATTTCTGCTTATAGTTATGAAATAAGTATTCAAACATCAAATAATACTCCAATGCAAGAAACTATACTAAATATCGAATACACAACAAACCAACAATTTACATGCATTCAATAGAAAGGGAAGATAATATCGTTAAACTAAACTAAAACATAGGAGAAAAGGACATAAGAAAACATACTGCACAAAAGATGTTTGCCAACTTCAGAGATCAGGACAACATAACACATGGCCATAAGATGTTCCTCCTTCTTTCATTAACTTGAAAAATCTTCCAACATCACTGGTGAGTACATTCATGTCTCCAAGCAAGCATTCTAAGCTACTAAGAACAACTAAGCATTGAGCTCTTGAGAACAACTGAAAGTAAAGTGCTAACTGCAAAGAACTTGAAAATGGTATGCTTCTATTACTTGATGGACTACAAAATCATCAATTTTTCCAACCCTTGTTATAGCGTTGAACTTTTTATTTATACACAAATTTTACCTAAAACTTAACCTAATCTAACTATAAACTTGCCAAATATAATACATTATCTATGGCCGGTACTACTTGCACCACTTACAATCACCTCGCAATGTGTAGAGGTCTCAAAAGACAAAAGAAGAAGATAAGAGGAGAAATCTAGAAGAATTAGCCTAAAAAAGAGAGCCGATGTACTTATGGAAGAAATATGATTGTCCTAATAACCTAGGCTACATGTCTCATAAATTCAAATTGCGGCTCCCTATCTTCGATGTGCACTAGGTAGTTATTGCAAGAGCAGTGCCTCAGGAGAATCATCTATCAGAACCATATCATCTGCTTGACATATCTTATCTGGACCACCTACATTTTGACCCTTATTAACTGCTTGATAGTGATTGGTCGGCTTTGGGGAACCCTAACGCATATCATTGTGAATGAATACAAAACATGGACCCAAAATTATAGAGTCTGGGAGCTTACGCCCAAAGCATAACAAATTTGCAAAATTGTAGCCTACTGGTCAAAATCTCCAGAGTTTGGAGGAATTTATTGCCTTATACTATTTTGAATGCCTCCAAGATCTAGAGGATTTGATCTTCATCTATCTCCTTTATACAATTTTAGTGCTCTTTGGCTACCTCCAACTATTTTCCCACATCTTGGGCACCCTCATTAAATTCTACTCCCACCTTTGCTGTATCGTGGGCCTGGAGCATCATGCAAGAGAGATGCGACATCTTTACTGCATAAAAATTGTAAGGAGTTTGGAATCACACCTCCATTATTTTAACAAATTTTCTCACCACAAAATCCACCAGAGCGCAAGTTGCGGTGCTGAAGGGATCGACTGCCAAAACCCTTTTAACAAATACCTCATATAAATTCAAAGAATTTTCAATCACTGGGACTTTACCCTTCAAGGCCACTACTAGCTGCTTGGTTGTGTCAATTTTGAGACCAAGTCTGGAGTGTTGGACCCGGAGGAACCTGAAATGTTGTTCTCCCAAAATTCATGTATCGATGATGATATCTTCTCCTATGTTCATTATTTATTTGAGCTCACCGATGCACTCCTTGTATTTTTCAATTTATCCGTCCCACTGGGAAATGACGCAATTCACTAAGACCAAAATTTTAGTGGCTCAATGGAGGTTTGAGAGTGTGACTGTTAGGAAGCGCCTTACAGATCCCACCTAGTCAGTCACCCATTCATCAACATCTTGTGCTTTCTTCTTCATGATTCTCAACGCGTCTATATCACCCTATAGAAGTGGTTTTCTAGATGTTGAAACATCCAAAAGAATTGTAGCCAATGGCTGCGTTAACTCTGTAAGAAGCCCAAGGAGATTGGCATTTTCTTCTTCTACCTCCTTTAAATTTCTGGGCTTGTTTGTCGTAGCGGGCCTCAATTGCCTAGCTGGCCTATTTTAACATGTTTAACTCACCTTGTTTGTCTCTCCTCCCTAGAGGAACTTCTGTGATTGTATAGTCTTTGACTCTTATTACTACTCTTTTTCATCTAGGGGAGGCATTGCTACTATTGCGATAGTACTTCCTCCCAGACTAGTTTAAAGGGTATGGATGGTCTAGGCCTTCTTAGGTTTCTGAGCCTCTTGATTCTATGCCATCATTTCCTCTAGAGAGAGGGGAACTATCACTGCTACCGGGGCCTACCTCTTTCTTGAATCTAATAGCCATAGTGGTGGCGGGGGTGCTCTTATGGCTAGGTCCTAGATACTAGGATTTTCCTCCCGAGTTGGCCACACTTCCTCGGCATTTGTAGTATCTTTGGAATCCTTTTCTCTACTCCTGGGATTCCCTATTTCTCCCACCTTAGTGGAATTTTAATCTATGGTTCCGAGGACCCCATCTTCCCTGACACCAGTAGTATCTGTATCCATATCTCTAGGGTTCTCCCCATGTCTTGTTGTTTCTGGTTTTCTTCGGCATTATCCGCCGGGACATTCTCCTCCGAGGGCACATCTTCTGGAGGGGGTAAAAGTGTTTGGCCTTGATCTGACTCTTGGGATGTGAATACCACCTTGCTAAATGTTAAATTCTGGGGTACCTGATCACCTAGAGTAACTATAGGTGTTTGCAGCATGAAGACTGGGGGTACGGTTGCTCCTAAAGGTCGAGTTTCCCCAACCATTTTCAGCTGCTCATCCTTTGTTTTCCTTTCCTTTGTCTTAGTCCCTGTGACCAGTGTTTCTCCCATAATTGGTATATTTACCAATTCTTATTCCTATTCTTTCGCTTTCTCTCGGGCTTCTTCTTTGTGGGCAATTTCCTTTTGTTGCCTTTCCTCCTTGTGCTCATTGTTTCTCCCAGATACCAGGATGACTCAAGCTAGGTGTGGATTTGTTCCATGATAGGTGGTGGAATTGATGGCAGGGCTAGGGTTCTCTCCTTCATTTTCCCCTTGTCTCTGCTTTCTCTGGGCGCTTTGAAGGATGAAGTGGAACCCCACAAAATTGGACCCTAGCGGGTAATTTTCTTGCACACTTGTGCAAAATATTCATGGCTGCGCTGCACGATGCCCTGGGTGGCGTTCTCAATTGTCAAAGTTTCTGGGGTGTCCAAATCCACCAGAGGGAGATCCAACTTGTCTATCCCTTGTAACTTGTATGACATGTCCTCCAAAGGTCTACTATCTTAAAAATCCTTTGGAAAGGTTTGAAGGTCAAGGCTCTTCATCATCCCTTTGGTCATCCTCTCATACCTCTGGCCTCGGACGTCAAAATCATCTTGGAAATCTACCCAAAAATCCTCCAAGTAAGGCTCGTGGGGTGTGGATGCCTAGGGAAATGATGTGTTTATTTTTCTTAGTGGGTCAAAATTGTTCCTTGCTAGGTATAACTCGGTTAGGCCTAGACTCTATCACTCATTATCGACCTCTTTGGCCACTACAAGGCTGTAAGAATAGTTCCCGCAAGTGATTGAGAATGGGATGGAGGTAACTTTATTCACTCCATAAAGTGCATGGAGCTCTAGGATTTGCCTGCAAAACTCCATCAAAATAATCCTATCCCCACAATCTTTGGGTAATAGGTAGGCTTGCCGGAGAATCTGGTCACCCACATGTAAGAATGTTGATGAAATTGAATGAAATAATTCCTGTATGTACTCACCAAGGCCATAGCCTCCTTTAATAGCTAGTAACAGGCATCCTGAGATGGTATCAAAATGTTAAAGTAGACGAAGGTATCATTTACTTGAAAAAATTTGGGGAAACTGGCTTCCAATTGAGTTTGGGGAAAATAGTCCCATGGAGCACTATGGCCCAGACCGGTCCCAAGGATGCCCATTGTAACTAAACCTTGAATTCTAGGTGTTTGCTATGGCAGTTCCCATAACACATACAAAGTCATGTAGAACTTTGATGTTTGGCTGATGTTGTTCAATTGAAAATCTACATGATTGGCAACAATGGTTGCCTAGTCAAAATTATGCCCATTGGTGGAGATTTCATACAAGAAGTAGTACATCCACACTAAAAAATCTTGGGCATGCGACACTCTAAAGACCCAGCATAGAAAGATGATCCCCACTTGGATGCTTTCTTTGAAATCTGTTCGGGGATCTCCAACTTCATCTTTTTGTAGTCCTTCCTCAGAGTCTTCAGCCATTGGGTATTGAGGTGCTTTCGGGCTACCTGTTGGACTTTATTGAACTCTTGCACGAACGTGGCCCAAGAGATGAAAATATAATTATAGAACTGGGGGATTCCCATCCCTGAAGCAAATGTAGCAGCATGCAAAGATACTAGGGGCATTGAGTAGCCCATTGGAAGGGGAGAAACAAGTATAATAGCCTAGATGATGGTGTTTTAATGTTTGGATAGAGTTAGGATCAACTCCAGGGCCTACACAGAGTAGGGGAAGCAAGTGTCCTTAATGATGTCAAAGGCGGCCACATTCTTTGCAATACTATATCTGACAGAATGCTGGGCGAGCATTGTTCTGACTATGCCTTGTAATCCGGCCAATGGTCTGATCTCAGTGTTGGTGACCACATGTAACTTAGAATCCACCTTGGATCCTACAAGGGCACCATCCTTTGGATATTTGGAGGTGAGCGGGAGTTTTTCTAGTGCCTTCTCTGCCTTTGACTTGGTGATCGCTCTTTTTGAGATGGTTTGAAGTTCCATACTTCCGGGAGGAGACGCTACCTGAGATGTGTTGATTGATTATTTTTGATAACCTGTAAGACCAAAAAACCATTAATACAAGTAATTAAATAAAATAAGTTTCAGGGTTCTGGAGATTTCATCACCATTTCACCCCTGTTCTCAAAAAGAGGCTAGCTTGCATTAAATCCTGGAAATGTAATAATCAACAACTTACTTTGAATTTGGATCAACACCTAGGGGTTGTGGGTGTTCTAGTTCATGTGACAAATGTGATTAAGGTCATGGGATTATGCGGAACCCAGAGTCTAGAGAAACTAGCTATTATTGAAGTGACCGGGTAGTGAGCCATACTAGGCTGACATGGGTTGTCACATGGTCATGCAATAAATGGAGTAATGACACTTAATGGTGATAGATGTCTCGACATGGATGAAATATATTCCACTTGGGATGCTGTTAAATTCTAACATGTGGGGGAATTTAATCCCGCCATCATTTCTAAAGTGATGGGAGGAGAGAGAAAAGCTACAACTCGAATAAGCGAGGTGCTGAGTTTGAGTCCAGAAAGAAGTAGGCGGGCGAGCTCAAATTTGGGTACAACAACATGGAGAGAATGGTGAGCTCACCACAAGAATACAGACCAAAACATGCAAATTTATAAAAAACTATACAGACTGCACGCTATAGAAATTATTTACATAGACCTCCGAAGAACAGGAAGCCAAGTAATGGAATATTTACAGTAGACAACTAACTAACCTATGGACTTATAATCAAATCGTAGGAATTTACAATTATCTACTCATCTATAGAGATTTAAATCTAACTTACACTTATTCTACAACTATCTACATGATATATAAACAAATCTACAAAGATTTACATAAAAATATAATGCACGGAAGGTGAAAAACCTTCCTGGAAAGCCATCCCACCAATGGGAGGTGATGACAAAGATGAAAGACAGAAAGAAAACAAAGAAAAAGGAAAAATAGAAATGAAAGAAAAAAGAAAACAAAAATAAATAGGGAGAAGGGCAGGATAAACCTACCGAAAAACCAGAGAATGCCGAAGGAAGGGCATGGGAGGTGCTCAACAAATGAATAACTTTGACATGCAGGAAGTACACTAAGAACCCAGAGAATACCTTGAAGCACGCTTAATCACTTTGAATCACTATTAACCCTTGAAGCAAATCACACTTAGCTCTCTATGAAATTGCAAAAATCCCTCTTAATTCACTGAGGGTAATTTTTTTGTGGTAAATGTAAAAATGAAAAGTGAAATCTAAGTTATACCCTTAGGTGAAAACACACCACTTCCTTTTGCAAGTCCTGAGAAAAAGGAAAACCACCAGACTCTGGGCCCAGGGAATCCATGCAACCATACCCTCTAACTTGAGCTTAGACCAATTCAGAGATCTGCCTCATAGCTTTTATTTTACCATCCTCTATAATATGTTACAACTTACTACTTATAGCCAGTACTAGTCATCTTGGAATCCTTAAAGATCAAGGATGCAACAAGATTTGGATGATTTGGCTAAAAGACAAAATTCAAGAATACAATAGGACAAAATAACAAGTGGATAGAAAAATCACTTTTGTTGCAAGATATTCTAACTGATCCTTTGTCCTATGACCGCATGGTGATTGTATTCACCTTTTACTTTCTGGTGGACAACCATTTGGAACTTGTTGTCTTGGAGGCTAGTGATGTAGAATCTTCACTCTTAACTACATCAACTACCCTGTTAGGTTTCATCGTCCACTTGCATATCTTCACCTTCACCTGGATCAACTATTGTGTACTTGTCCTTCTAGGAAGTGTACACGTCATCACTTAGCCAAGTGAAACCAAGGATCTCATCTTTTCTATTGTTTATCTCCTTCCAAGTGGCATGTGCCTTCTAGATCTCATCTCTCCAGAATGAAAAAAATGACCTAGCCTTGCTCACTATCTCAACATTCTAAGAAAAAATCAATGCACTCTCCAAGGTTAATATGCTATTAGTTCTATCTGCGAGTGCTTCTTTCATCTTTTGGTGCCACAAAACTTCATCTTTGATGTTTCCATTCTTGCTAAAGAGATTTGGGAACATCTCATATTTGTCTTGTGAATATTCCTTTCTTAAGAAAACAACTCACTCACAATAATGTCCCTCCTTATGTCCATGTCTAAGAGCAATTTGACACATTTGTGAGTGCCAGTCAAGACTATATCAACATCATTATTCTTTGTTAGAATAGTCCCAAAGGATAACTGAGAGGGGGGGGTGAATCAGCTATCTGTAACTTTAATTCTTTTTACTTCCTTAACTTTAGAATACAATAAAGTAAATGCTTAATCAGATAAAATAGTACACAACACACACTTTGATTACGGGGAAACCAAATGGTAAAAACCCCGATGGGAATTAGCACCCACAATGAACTATACTTGTTTATATTAATCCCTGTTAGAAGATATTTCAACCCTATTAGGAGTTGTACTTACAATGCAATAAGTATAGTGACCTGGTTAAAGGTCAGACCCTATCAGGAGTCTTTTATAAATAACCCTGTTAGGGGTGGTGGACTCACTGTCCAAAAGCTCACTGCTTCAATGGTGAAGGCTAGAACCTTCTATATAATAGATATGCACTATATTTGATGATGAATTGTAGAGTAGACCTGCTGTCTTGATCAATTCCAGTGTATTACAATTTTTCACTTCTTCTTCACATAGACTCTTGATGAATGAACCACATCTGATATTCTGCTTTGTAGATCTTCTATCTCTTTTTGTATCATTCACACTTAGCATATCACAAATTACTTGCTATAAGTATCTTCCTCAAAGTATGAGATCATGGGACTTGTAAGACAACTCTTCATAACATCCTTGTCATCTCTACTAAGCACGCAAGCATAATTACAACCGCGCAAGTATAAACTGAATAGACGTGACGCTTCACTAAGTTGGCCTCACCAATTTATCTCTAACTTTGCAATCTTCTTGAAACACATTTGGAACCTTTAGATAACTATCATCAACTCATAACTAATCATGAATATACACATGCATATCCTAAAGATAGGCACAACTCAAGAAACACATTACATACGTCAGCTCTAAACAGATACTCTTCCAGAACTGTAACTGCCAATAATAGAATTACACAACTTGACTGAAACATCATATCTGGATCTGTGTGTATGAACATAACATAATAAACATGTCTACAACATGTATCTAACCATGCAAGTCTTCATGTCATCATTCTGATAAGTGCATACAGAATCACTACTGCGTATTATATGTTGTCATCAATGACAAACATACAATCAATCAACTAAATAGAAACAAATCTCCAACAATCTCCCCCTTTGACATTGATGGAAACATATGATATTAAAAACATCCCCTGTTCATGGTGTCCTCTTTCTTTTACAATCTCCTCAATATCCTCATCAAAGATTCCTCTACACTGCTTCAGTTCTTCTGACTATTTTATACCCCCTAGAGTATATACTCCCCCTTACAATATACTCCCCCTTTGACATCAATGGCAAAGGGCACTATAGATATTTAGGAACATATACTACTCCAGAAGTAGAGTAGTCAACCAGTCATTAGTCACTTAATGAATGATGTCCTTGCTACTTCTTCTAAATAGACTTAGGAGAGGGAATTACTCCCAAATTCTCCCTGAGATACTCAAAAGTATCCTTTGATAAGGGCTTTATGAAAATATCTGCCAACTATTCTTTGGTGCTCACATAGTCCAATTTCACTTCTTTGTCTGCAACCTTTTCTCTAAAGAAATGGTACTTGATCTCTATGTGTTCTGTCTTTGTGTGCATCACAGGGTTCTTAGAAATATCAATAGTGCTAGTGTTATCACAGTGAATAACAATAGGATAATCAACTTGAATGCCAAAGTATTTAACCATCTTCTTGATCCAAACCATGGTTGAACAATTCAGTGCTTCTGCAACATATTCACCTTTTGCTGTTGACTGAGAAATACAATTCTGCTTCTTGATTATCCAAGAAACCAACCTGTCTCCAAGAAATAATGCTCCTCCTAAAGTGCTCTTCCTATCATCAATACAACCTCCCCAATCTGCATCTGTATACACATGAAGTTGTACATTTTCTGATTTAGGATACCATAAACCATAGTCTATAGTTCCCTTTAGATGTCTGAATATCCTCTTGATTGCCATTAGGTGATTATGCTTGGGTTCAGCTACAAACTTCCAACAATGCCAACTGTATTAGATATGTCAGGCCTAGATTGAGTTAGATAAATGAGTTTACCAATCATAGATTTGTACAATGTCTTATCAACTATTATGGAATCATCATATTTTGAAAGCTTGCTTCCTGTTATCATAGGGGTGCATACTGGCTTACAGTCTTCCATTTTAAAGGTCTTTAATATTTCCTTCACATATTTTGACTAATTAATGAATATACCTTTATTTTTCTATTTTACATTCACTCCTAAAAAGTATTTTATAGGACCAATCATGCTCATTTCAAATTCATTCTGCATTTCTTTTGCAAATGTTGTACTAAGCTTGTCATTACCTCCAAAGATAATGTCATCAACAAATATGGCAACTAGCAGTAATCCATCAGGTGTCTCTCTTGTGAATAAGTTACAATCTATTTCTCCTTTCTTGAATCTAATCTTGGTAAGATAACCATCAAGTCTCTCATACCAAGCTCTTGGGGCTTGTTTAAGACCATAGAGTGCTTTCTTTAATCTACGTACCATGTCTAGTTTATCTGAAAGATTAAATCCTTTAGGCTATTCTATGTAGACTTCCTCCTTCAAGTCACCATTCAGAAAAACTGACTTTACATCCATTTGATAAACTTTAAAGTCTTTGAATGTTGCATAGGCCAAGAACAATTTAATGGCTTCCAGTCTGCTCACTGGGGAAAATGTATCAGTTTAGTCTATTCCTTCTCTCTGCACATAGCCTTTACATACCAATCTTGATTTGTTTATAACTACTGTACCATCTTCATTCATCTTGTTTCTGAATACCCACTTTGTTCTAATCACATTTTTGTCACTAGGTCTAGGGACCAATTCCCATGTATCATTTTTAATTATCTAATCTAATTCTTCTTTCATTCCATTCTTCCAATCAGAATCATTACAAGAATCTTCAACACTTAAGGGTTCAATCTATGAAAGTAAACATAACTCTTTATCCATTGCTAGAATTTTTTCTTTTGATCTGGTCAAAACACTGTTGCTCTGATCTCCAATGATATCATCTTTAGAGTGGTATTTAGATGTGAATTTTGGAACCTTAGGTGTGACTTCCTCTTCTGTAATCTGTGATTCTTCCCTGCTTGATTCAGGGTCATTGCATGAAACATCAATGCAATCAAACATTTCTTCAATAATGGTATCTTTGCTACTAGGCCTGGGTTCATTTTCAATCATAGGTTCATATTCATAGTATCTCTCTTGAACCATAAACTTCTCATCAATTTTTACATGAGTACTTTCAATTATCTTTTTCAATCTCAAATTGAAACATCTATATTATTTTCTTTTTGTAGAGTAACAAAGGAAAATACCTTCATCACTTCTAGCATCAAACTTACCAACACCATCATCTCTCTTGATGTAGCACTAGATGCAAAAGATTTTGAAATAATTTAGTATAGGTACATTACCAAACCAAAGTTCATAGGGTTTCTTATCTATGCCTGGCCTCAATTGAGTTCTGTTGATAGTATAGAGTGCTGTATTCACTACATCTTTCCAATATGTGTGCGCAACTTTTCCTTCAATCATAATAGTCTATGCTGTATCAAGTATAATCCCATTCCTCCTTTCTACAATCCCATTCTGTTGAGGGGTTCTAGGAGCACTTTACTATCTTTTTATTCCATGTTCTTCACAATAGTCATAAAACTGATCAGAGGTGAACTCTCCTCATCTATCTGATCTCAGACATTTTAGTTTTAATCCAGATTCATTCTCAACCTTAGCTTTGAATATTTTGAAATTCTCAAAGGCTTCAAATTTATCCTTTAAGAACACAACACACATCATCCTAGAAAAATCATCAACAAACAAAATGAAATACCTTTCTCTGTAGTATGATCTTGTTTGGGTAGGACTACATAAATCTGTATGTACTAAGTCCAATTTGTTTTCAACTAAGTTCTGCTTGCTTTTGAAGGAACTTCTTACATGCTTTCCCATAACACATTCCCTACACATTGTGTCAACTAGTCTTGCAATACTTGGAAGGTCTCTGACTACCTTGACATTACTTATCTTTACTATGTTATCAAAATTGATATGACATAGTCTCTTGTGCCATAACCAACTGTCATCCACTTTTTCAAAAAAACAACTTACATCAAAATTGAGCTAAAAAACATTACCTTTTGTTTTGGATCTTGATGCAATCATGTCTCCATCCTTGTTTTTAATGATGCATTTGTTTTCTTTGAACTCCAAATGATAACCTTTGTCAAGTAGCTGTCCAACACTTAGCAAGTTATGATGTAATCCATCAATATATAGAACGTCAGCTATCTTATTCTTTCCATCCAAGGTGATAGAACCTCTGCATATGATAGGTTTAGGAGTGTTATCTCCAAATCTAACCATACCACCTTTGTATTTTTATAAATGAACAAACCTGTCTTTGTCACCTAGTATATGATGAGAGCATCCACTGTCAATGACCCAATCAAATCTGATGTTTGCTTTGGAAATTAGGGCTAACTCTTGATCTTCCTTTTCATCTGCAATGCCCATTTCCTTGAGCAACCTTTCCATGTCTCTAAGGGAAACGAATCCAATTTCATCTTCTCCTAAATTTTCATCAGTTACACCTTCTTCAGCATGATAACATTCCTTCTTATATTCAGTTTTGTAATCAGATCTGAACTTCTTGACTCTTGTGGGACACTTAGATGCAAAGTGACCAATCTTGTTGCATGAAAAACATTTGAATGGAAGTTGTCCTTCATATTTTCCTTTTCCTTTATTTTCTCTTTTAGCAATCATATAAATGATTTTTTCTAGTTCTTCATCAACTTCTTCTTTCTCCTTTCTCAATATGACTGGAGATGTGTAAGGATTTCTTCCCATGGACTGAGGCTTTGAAATCTATTTCACTTTTAGGTTCAATCTTTCAATCTTTATATCTCAAATGCAGAGATTTTGTTGATCAAAGTCTCTCTCTGGAAGTCTTGTGAGAATTGCATGGTTTCCTCTAGAATAATTATCTTGTTTTCATAGTCTGATGTTAAGGTAGTTAGAAACTTGTCCATTATATCTTCTTCTAATATTTCTCGACCATTGTTTCTGATTCTAGAGACTGCTTCATTTATCCTTTGATTGTAAGCTCTAATGTTCTCTTCAGGTAACATCTCAAGACTATTGTATTTCTTTTTCCATGTCTTCCTGTGCGCATTTTTTTCTTGAATATCTCCTTCAAACATATCTTCTAAATACTTCCATATGGTATATGCTCTGTCAATTTTCTTAATCTCAGAAAATTCATTGTCAGATAAGGCACTGATTAGGGCTTCTTTAGAAATTGCATTGTTGGTAAATGTTTCCTTTTTTCTATTAGTAGCATCATCCTTTGCAAGGTCTTTCAAAGATGGAATAACAACTTCTTGTGTAGAAATTTAAAAGATCTCAAAGCCAATACACTGTAGATGTGTTATCATTTTGTTTTTCCAATCTAGATAATTTTCTCCATCGAACTTAGGGCTCTCTTTTCTAAAGTAAGACATCTGATCTGCCTTAAGTTGTTAGGCTTCTTCTCCAAGGCACTTGGCTCTGATACCAACTGTTAGAATAGTCCCAAAGGATAACTAAGAGGGGGGGGGGGGTGAATCAGTTATTAGTATCTTTAATTCATTTTACTTCCTTAACTTCAGAATACAATAAAGTAAATGCTTAATCAGATAACAAAGTACACAACACACAATTTGATTACGGGGAAACCAAATGGTAAAAACCCTGGTGGGAATTAGCACCCACAATGAACTATACTTGTTTATACTAATCCCTATTAGAAGATATTTCAACCCTATTAGGCATTGTACTTTACAATGCAATAAGTATAGTGACCTAGTTAAGGGTCAGACCCTGTTAGGAGTCTTTTACAAATAACCCTGTTAGGGGTGGTGGACTCACTGTCCAAAAGCTCATTGCTTCAATGGTGAAGGCTATAACCTTCTGTATAAAAGATATGCACTATATCTGATGATGAACTATAGAGTAGACTTGTTTTCTTGATCAATTCTAGTGTATTACAATCTTTCACTTCTTCTTCACATAGCCTCTTGATGAATGAACCACATTTGATATTCTTCTCTATACATTTTCTGTCTCTTTTCGTATCATTCACACTTAGCATATCACAAATGTATTTCTATAAGTATCTTCCTCAAAGTATGAGATCATGGGACCTATAAGACAACTCTTCATAACATTTTTTTCATCTCTACTAAGCACACAAGCATAATTACAACCGTGCAAGTATAAACTGAATAGACGCGATGCTTCACTAAGTCGGCCTCACCAATTTATCTCTAACTTTGCAATCTTCTTGAAACACATTTGGAACCTTTAGATAACTATCATAAACTCATAACTAATCATGAATATACACACACATATCCTGAAGATAGGTGCAACTCAAGAAACATGTTACATACACTGGCTCTGAACAGATACTCTTCCAGAACTGTAACTGCCAATAACAAAATTACACAACTTGTCTGAAACATCATATCTAGATCTGTGTGTATGAACATAACATAATAAACATGTATAAAACATGTATCTAACCACACAAGTCTTCATTTAATCATTTGAATAAGTGCATACCGAATCACTACTGTGTATTATATGTTGTCATCAATGACAAACATACAATCAATCAACTAAACAGAAACAAATCTCCAACATTCTTCTTGTAGGTGGTGTGGAAGAACTTTAACTCCCCTTCCTTCCCTTTCCATTTATTAATCAACTAGTCCAAATTGTCTTTATTTTCATTATATTCAGTTATAATGCTGACAATTTTCTTACCTTGAGCATATATATCAGTAGGTACTACTTCATGTGTGCAATGCGTGAGAGCATTGTGTATCTTATATGAAAAATTCCACTTCACCCATGCCTCTACTTCTCTAAAGGCTACATATTTCTCCACCCATTCCTTCTTTTTCCTTTCAAGCTCTTCTCTTGTAGCTTTTAGCATGGCATTTTCTTGCTCAAGCTCTTCTAGTGTGGGGGAAGTAGAGGGTGCAGGGGTGGGAGGATAAGTAATTATGGGACTTGATGAAGATGGTTGGTTTTCTCCTATGCAATTCTCCTTTGTGGAACCAATTTTAATCTTTTCCTTCCTTCCAAAAATGCAATTCTATCATCCTTTTGTAGAGATTTAACCCTCTCATCATTATATGCTTTCAGGACAAATTCATATTTCTGGTTTAAGCTATCAAAATCATCTTTTTGCTTTTCAGCTACCTTCAAACTCAAATTAGTAGTGTACAAAACAAGGTTAGCTACCTCTACACTTGAGGTATCAGATACTCTTTTGATGATGAGGCTATCTGTATCCTCAATTTGATCATCTTTATTCATTCTCTTTTTATCCTTCTTTTTAAAGGACAAAATTGCTAAGGCTACATGATCTTCACTAAACTGGGCACCAATTGATGTTCCAGTAGTGCTTAATGGTTTTTCTTCCTTCCTCATAGCATTGAAAATTATGGCATCAGCCAAATCACATTGGGGTAAGATGAGGATCCCCTTTTTCCTTACCAGTTCCCTGCCCTCTTCAGAGGCGATCTTGTCAAACTTACTAATCATCTCATGTTTGACTTCCTTTTAAATGTCATGCTTGCTCTTATCTAGTTGGGCTTCTTGCAACCTCTAGCACTTATCCTTAAACTCATCAATATGAGTTCTCCATATAAATTTAATAAAGGCCCTAGCCTTAAAAAAAAATTCATCTGAAAGGAACTCTTCACTGGCCTATTTGGTTAGAGGGTCCAGCTCCTTTCCTGCAAATTCTGCCACCATGAGATCCAAAGTTGTATGTCTAGGTGCCTCTGGCACTCCTTCTTGCAACTCTTATGCAGTGAAAAATACTTGGTATGTGTTTCTCATTTGGACCAATTTCTCAATAATAGCTTGGTCATCCATATGTAGAGGGGAGTGGGAAGGGGTGTATAAATCACTCACTTGCTCTTTTCCTTCCACTTTCTATTTCTTGGGAGATGGCATCTTTTGGGCACTGGTATCTGCTAGCCTCTTGCCGTTCTGATCAAAGAATTTGTCAATCTTGGGTAGAATTGTACTATAACCTCTTCTCTTATACACTACATCGTTCCCAGGTGGGATTACCCTTCCTTGTGAAATTTTGTTCAGAATGGCCTTAGCCTTTTCTAGATCAGCTTCCATTACTCTATCTTTCTTCTCATTGAGGGTTTGCATGATACCTTCAAACAATGTCATAAGGGACTCAATCTTTGTGGCCCAAGGTGAAAATTCCTTCAAAGGATCATATAATCTATCAAAATTATGGACAAAGTCTAAAGTTTTCTTATATACCAACCACTTTTCTTTCCTGACCTCCTGGTCATTTAGATCAAAAATATTTCTAACAATGTCTTCTAGGAAATTAAACTGGTGTTCTCATGCCAAGCACTTGGTTCTTTTTCTGAACATGCCCATTATGAAGCCTTCATTGTCTGCACAGCTGGATACATATGTTGCTAAATGGTAGGGCCAAAAATATTTGTCAAACCTTGTCCATCCACCTTTTATGATGATGAAATGGTGGGCCCTTGTAAGGGTAGGGAAAATACTTCCCTTCATTTCTCCTGTTAGGGGTTCTTCTTGTAATCCACCCAATTGTCTCATAATTTCTACAATTCCAATCTTCAAAGGCACTCTATAGGGTAGAACATTGGGGGTTCCCCTGAATCCATAAACCCTTATCACTATAGAAATAGGGTACAAAATAAGATCTCCCCAAAGGTGGGAAATTTTCAATTCTGGGGCAAACTCCATAGGTCTCAATAATCTCATCATATCTATGTGGATCCTAGGATTCTGTTTGCATAGTAATGACTTAAGCCTAGCAGCAAAAACTCTGTCAAAATATACATAGCTGGCTTCTTTTCTATCCCAGGATAGATCAACACTCCACAATTAGACAGGTAGATCCTCATCATCTTGAAACTTAGTGAGGTCCATTTCTTCCTCAAAGATATCAACACTAATAAATAGAAACATGTGCATCATAAGAGAGTACCACACAATTGGCTTGAGTATATTACTATCTTTGATGCCTATTAGACCTTCATGCATTTGTTGAGCAATATAAGAAGAATAGTCAAAAACTACTGACACGTGGGGGTGCTAAATCTGAACCATCATGAGCATGATACGAACTGGCATTGTTTCTTCTTCATCTTCTCCTAAAACCAAGCACAGGGAACTATACATTTTCTTAGCCTTACCATTGAAATAATCCAATTTGAATGGCTTTGGTGTGTTTGGGCCCACAACAATCAAATCTCCTATATTATTAAAATACCCTTTCAGAGCCTCATTTCTGTAATATTCCCTCTGGGTCTGGTATACATCCTGAAAGTAGCTGAAATCAATATCATCCATTTGTACTGATGAGTCACTTAATTTGAAAATTCTTCTGATCTCATTGGCTATGACAGTCAAAAACACATTTCCCTGTGTATCCCTTACAATCCTGGATACTCTTTCATAAGTCTTGGCTATCAGAGTGAACATATCTGTATCCATGAACACCCTGGGTACTATCAATTTTCCCACATCTAAATCCCATATGTTACAATTTGGGGTAGGAGCGTTTCTCTGGCTGTAAGCAGTTCTAAACAAACTTAAACCATTTATGCTAGTTTTGACATCCTTGGCCCACCTCCCTAAGTCATATAAACCCTCTCCTATTCTGAAGCGGGGACGTGTTGGAACTATTCTCTTAACCTGGGTTGCATCACCCATGGACCCTTTTAATTATTGTAGAAGGTCCTCTCTAACATTTGTTTTCTGATAATCTACCTCTCTAAAGACTTCAATCCTAGGGGCCATTTTTGAATCTAGGGTTTTTTACTGAGACGATATTCAGATTTAAATGAGAATTCTAAAAGCTTTTCAAATTTCAAATCTTTAATGGAAGCATGAATTTTACTGTATCAGAGAAGACTTACGCATTCTGCATTTCTGTTGCAAGGAGCTGAATATCGCTACAATTTTGTTCTTCGCTTGAATGATTCTGGTAAATTATGGCAACTTCAAGCTTAATTGATGAATTATACTACTTCAATCAAATCAGTCTTTTGCATTTAATTGAACTGAAGTGGCCACACATTCTGTAATCATTTTTCCAGCTTCAAACTCATAGCTTAACGGCTCACTGAAACTCATTTTAATAACTTTGAATCTAGGTTGTAGTTCTCAAACACCATCTCCTTCATCTGAAGGTTCTCTTCTTTTCCCGGAAACAACTGTTCATTTGGGAGACGTGTCAGCATGACTTAATCACTTACATGATAGATGTCATGCTTCTTTTCCTTAAGTGATTAAGTCCACTGTCAGATTCATCTTAACCTATCTGTAAGTTATCTCACCTTGCGTTTATTGACTGCGGCTAGAACGTCATCACCTAGGACATGTGTCAACATGGCTTAATGGCTTAATTTATAGATCTCAATTACTTTGTCTTTAAGCCATTAAGTGAACCATCTAATCTTTTCACACTTTCAACCTTATTAACATGATTTTTTGTGTTGTATAGGACCCACCTTTTATGCCATGCATCACCACAACTTAATCAATTATCCATTAAATCTCGTTCACTTTGCCTCTAAGTGATTAAGCTGATTGTTGATTCTTTTTGTATATGCTTTACCTTTAATCCTTCCTTTACGACCTCAGCTGGACCCACTAGGACACGTGGTGTCATGACTTAATGGCTTAGATGGTAGATTTTGATTAGTTTCTCTTTAAGCCATTAAGCGAGATATTATATCTTCAACAAGTTCTCCAACCTTTAACCTCCAGTCAGTTTCACCTTTAGTTGAATAAATGTCATCAATTGGAAATGCATCAGAACTGCTTAATGACTTAGGCGTTAGATCTTGGGCATCTTTGATATAAGCCATTAAGTCATCCATCAGATCATAATCAAATTGTTTGTACTTTAATCATCACCTGCTCAGAATGCCCAGGTCCACCAACTACCACATGTCAAAACCGCTTAATCACTTAGCTGATAGATGTCGAGCATCTTGCCTTTAAGAGATTAAGCCAACTATTTGATGAAACAAGATCTACCCACTGATTAACTGAGAACCTTTACGACCATCAGACCCACCAAAGACACGTGGCATCATGAATTAATAGCTTAGATGATAGATTTCAATTGGTTTAGGATTAAGACATTATGTGGGCCATTCGATTAAAATAAACTTGCTTGACAGATAATGATTTTAATTAAAACATCAGTGGACTTTGAACTTAGGGAAAATATTGGACCACGCCATTAGGATCGATAATTTAACAAACAAGAACAACTTAAAAGGAACCCATTCGAGACATGACTTAAGTGATAAAATTAACATGAAATTAGAACACATTTTGATGCTTAGGGTTTTTATGACCAAATTTATACTAGGAGACATGAAACAAGGGTTTTTCAGCATTTCCAACTTGGTTGAGGGATAGAACAAAATTTGCAAAGGCATGATAACAATTTTAACCATGATTTTAAACCTTTGGATAACATGAATGAAAGGAGACTTCAAAATTTTATAGGGCATACTCCAAATAGGAAATATTACCAATAATGACTCTCTCCGAGGATGCTTGAACACCAGATTACAACAAGAATACAGATCTCTATGGATGCAGACCACAAACCAGACTAACCTATTACTTGAAACAAACACACAAAAAAAAGAAAACACACCTGTACATATGATACATACTACTATGCATGGAATCAAAATATCTAATTGAAGAAATTTTTTAGGAATTGTCCATGCACTGGCAATTCCTATTCTTCATCATCCAGATTCTTGATGAAATATGAATCTTTTATGAAAATATGAGATATGAAAAAAGGCCCCATCCATAGTGACTCAAATCTTTTGTGCTTGCCTTTGTCTTTAGGCTTGGTATTTTATTGCAATACAAAATCATTAGGCTGAAACTTTCTTTCATCTACCCTTCTGTCAAAGAGATACTTCATTTTTTGTTGCAATTTGATATTTTCCCTCTGGATTTCTCTCCTTATTTCATCTAATTCTACCAATTGAATCATTCTTTCCTCCATAGGTTTTGAGACTTCAATCTCCTCATCTTGAATAAACTTATAAATTGGGAGTAGATTATTGACAGGCATTCTTGATTGAACACAATAAACCAACTCAAAGGGAGATTTTCTAGTGGCCTTTTTGACAGTGATCCTATCTATCCAAAGGGAAAGTTTCAATTTTACATGCCGAGTTCTTTTATTTCCTTCTAAGGTCTTTTTCAAAATTTTTAAGATGCTCTTGTTGCTGGACTCTGGTTGACCATTGTCTTGGGGGTCATATGGGGATGAATAAGAAATAACAATTCCCATATCGGAGCAAAAATTAGTAAATTCTTCAGACCTGAAACACATGGCATCATCCATCACCAACTTGAGGGGAACACCAAATCTTGTAATCACATTATCCATCAGAAAGTCAATGACCACAATGTTTTTTTCTCTTTTGGTTGGAATTTCCTCCACCCATTTTGTAAAATAATCAATTACTTGCAGAATCTAGCTATGGCCTCCACTTGATTTCTCAGCAAATTCTCCTATGAAGTCCATTCCCCACATAGCAAAGTGGGCCTTAGCTACTATAGGGTTCAACAACAATGCTCTTGAATACTTCATCTTGCTTAAGAATCTTTGGCATGGTTCACATTTCCTGACCAAATTGTAAGCATCTTGGAAAAAAAAAGGCCAGTAGTATCCAGCTCTCAAAATTTTATGAGTTCTTGACCTAGCAGAATAGTGCCCTCCACACATTCCAGCATGCATTTCCTTTAACATCTTCTCTGATTGACCTTTGTCAAGACATAACAACAGGATCCCATCTCTATTTTTCCAAAACAAGTCACCATGCAACAAAACACATTTCTGAGCTTGTAATCTTAAACTCCTCCTTTGGTTAACACTTAGGTTATCTGGCAACTTAGCATTTTTTAGAAAATATACAATATTGACATACCAGGGTTGCATTTCAATACTTGTTAAGTAATTCTCATTTGTGTCAACATTGTTGACCTGGACCAAATCCAAATTTTCTTATGTGATCAACTTTGCCAATCCTAGTCCTCTCCCCAACTTAGTGATATGTATGTCCAAATCAAACTCTTAAATTTTGTTTATCCATTTGCATCTTTTCCCTATTACCTCATTCTGAACAAAAATGTCCTTGACAGAAGCATGAGGAACATAAGCATTTACCTTTGCACATACCAAATATGGCCTAAAAGCCTTGACTTCTTTTACTAGAGAATAGGCCTCTTTCTCCATCAGCTGATAGTTTAACTCAGTTGATTGCAATGACTTGCTAAAAAATGCAATAGGATGTTGAAATCCCTCACCATCCTTTTGCAATAGGACTGTTGCAATAGTATGGAAGGAAGAAAAAGTGAACAAAGAGAAGGGCTTGGTGTAATCAGGGGACACAAGGACTGGTGCTTCTTGGATAGCTTGTTTTATTTTTACAAAGGCTGACTATGCCTCATGGTCCCATTCAAACTTTACATTTTTCTTTAGCAATTTGATAATTGGCTTAACAACCTCTGCAAAGTTGGCAATAAATCTCCTAACAAAATTAATTTTCCCTAGAAATGACTATATACCTTTTAAATTCTTGGGAGCAAGTACCTTTTGAATAGCTTCAACTCTTTGAGGATCTATGCTTATTCCCTCTTTTGATACTGTGTCCCAGAAGTTTCCCCTCAGTAATAGAAAAGTGACACTTTTTGGGGTTCAAAGAAACCCCATATTCCAATGCTTTTATCATCACTTTCTCCAAGTGGTGCAATGATCCTCTACCCTTTTTGAAAAAGCTGTCAAATCATCTTGGTATACTACCATCAAAACATCTATAAGGTCTTTGAAAGCTACATCCATGGCCCTTTGAAAGGTTGTAACAACATTTTTCAACCCAAATGGCATACGAGCATACACATAAGTGCCCTAGGGAGTAGTAAATGTTGTCTTGAATTGCTCAGATTCTTTAACCAACACTTGATTGTACCCCAAAAACCCATCCATCATAGACAACAAGTCACATCCAGTGACTTTATGCAACATAGCTTAAATATTTGGTAGTCCATAGTTATCCTTTAATGAGGCCACATTCAGGTTTCAGAAATCAACACACAGTCTTTTGTCCCCATTCTTCTTTCTTCCAAGGACTAAGTTAGAGACCCATGATGAATGTCTTATTGGCTGAATTATACCTACATCTCTTAGTTTCATCAATTCTTCCTGCATTTTAGTAGCCAGTAGTGGATTAATGGGCCTTTTTTTCTTGTCTGAATGGTTTAATACCCTCTTTCAGAGGCTTTCAGAGGGATGGCATGCTGGAATAAATCTGTTCTATAAGCTTTCAAATCCTCATAAGACCAGGCAAATACATGCTTGTATTTTTTCTGCAATCTTATCAAACTCATTTTCACATTTATATCCATCTTTTTACCAATATAGACTAGTTGGGGAGATGTTTTAGATCCCAGGTTAACTTCTTCTAGGTCCTCTACCTTTGCATTGGATTTTGAGTCATATAATTGTCATTTATGCTGAACATGCCTTCCAACTCAACCAACCCTTTGGGAATGTGATTAGTAGCCAACTAGATAACTTCTTGGTCAAATATATATTCCTTATTATCCACAACTATTATCAGAGACTCACAATCAATCTTTTGACCATCATATTGATCTATATACTGAATAAACATAAGGATACCATCATCATCCTCAAATACTTTCTAATTGTGAATATTGTCAGGGACTGCAGGTCTACTTTTTATTTCAACTACAGACATGCCAGTAAGGGTAACATCATTATTTTTTAGGGAAACATTTGCTAGGAAATCTACCATTATGTTATTGGATCTCTCTAAGCATAGGATATTGAAGGCATCAAAGAATTCTATGCTATCCCAGACAACATACTTGTACAATTTTAATCTATCATCTTTAGCAACATAATGTTCCCTTATCTGAGATATAATTAACTGAGAGTCCCCATGAACTTTTAAACATTTAATACCATGTGTGATAGCAATATCCATCCCCAAGATTAAGGCCTCATACTCAGCAGTATTATTTTTACAATGAAAATTTAGCAGGAAAGAGTACTTGAAGGTGATACCTGATGGGGAAATAAACAAAACTCCAGCTCCCGATCCTTCCTTAGAGAACCCACCATAAAAATACATTTTCCATAGTCCATCTTGTTGCAGAAGAAACTCATCCACAATTGGGTCAGTGTTCTTTAATTGGGGCTTAATCTCTTCCGCAATAAAATTTTCCATATCAACATTTACACAAAAATTCAACTGGTAGAGTAGAACCACCTCCACCATGACAGATGACCGGGTTTCTCTATAAAACTTGACCTCATGTCCATTTATAGGGATAGTTACATAGGACAAATCTAATTGAATTTTTCCAGCTACTTATATTGCCCACTGTCTTGACATAAGCATACCATAGTATGGTTTAGTGTCAACAACCACTATATCCATTCTGTAAGTTTCTTCAGGGAAAGCAACAATTTTCACCTTAATGTCTTTCAGTGTTCCTATCATAGGAACTTCCCTATTATCCATAGCATCACAAATTATAGTAGGTGTGGTGACCTGCAAGCCAAATTCCTTCATGAGATGATAATACATCACATTAGCTAAGGCTCCAGAATCAATCATGCAATTTTTCACCAAGAAACTATTAACCATTAAGAAGACATAGAAATGGTCAACAGATAATGGTTCTTGGGTGATTATGTTCCCAATGAAGATATTAGAAAATTCTTTTCTTTTCTATTTTCCTTTCACTTGTGGACTATCCTTTCTACTATCATTTGGTGTCAAAGGTATTTTATATTGGTTGGGAATAGATACATCATCTATCTCTCTTAAAATTGCTAGAGCAGCTTCTTTGTGCTCTCTTATTTTTAGCATCTCCATGAGCGGGACTGAGACTTTAATTTGGGCCAGAGCATGTTTCATGTAAAAAATAAGTAATTCAGAGGACATATCACTCATCTTTTTCATTTTTTTAGATTTCTGATTGGGTACTAGTTCCTCTTTCTCTTCTTCCCTTTCAGCATGATCAGAAGAAGGTCCAACTTATTTCTCATTCTTATCATTTTTATTTTCTTTGACATGAGAATCCTCAGTAACTTAAGGTGAATCTTTTCTGACATAGATAGGGGAAGACTTGCCTTGAGCTGGTTGCACTCTTCTATTTCTCAGGTTGTATGCATTTCTTGCTTAATTAATTGCTGCAACAGTCAAAGACCTCTTTTCCTCATCAGTGGGAGTCTTAAAATGAGAATGTGAGTTGTTACTTCCCACTATATTTATAGTTGTTTGCGAAACACTGTCAATCTAATCACTTTGATAGGGTGGATTCTGTGATTGATATTCAAGACAAGAATTAGTTTTTGTACACAAATTACCAGAAGATGGTTCAATATCAGAGGACCATGGGTATGGTTTCTTTACTGTGAACATATTTATGGCAGGTCCTTCTTGTTCTCTTTCTTCTATTTGATCAAACAAATCCTGGGCTACTACACATTGATAGGAAGAATGTGGCATATTGCAAGAATCATACCAAGGAGTGTTCTCAACATAGTTGGCACTGTTCCTTTTTAGGGGATCTAGGGTTTCTTTGACTTTTGGGTTATCTTGTCCATTAGGGACTGGTTTTCCATTGTTCCAATTTGTTTTATAAGGGTAATATCTCAGGTTAGGCTGTTTATGAAATCTTTGGTTAGTGTACTTATTAACATGGTACCCTCCTCTATAATTTTTAAACATTTTGGCAGCAAGGTCTTTCATTGCACTCACTACTTTGTCTACTGTATCATCTTCTTTGACATTTTTTTGGTTGATCCCTTTTCCTTCCAAAGTTTATTGTCTTCCCTCTTCCCCAATTTTCCTAATGCTCTCCTATTACTTTCAATGTCAATAGATATCTTATAAGAATCCCTTAAAGTAGTGGGGTTCTTATCTCTGAGTAAGTAGGACATTTGGCCATCAGCAACATTGATATAGGTAGTAAGACATACTTCCTCATCTAACCTCAAGACTTGGAAAATTTTATTCATGGCCTTTTGAAATCTACTGTTAAAATTAGCCATACTTTCATTGAGGAACTTTTAATTTTATTGAATTCATTTAACATGTATCTAGAATTTACATGTTCTCTATATTGTTCCCTAAAAGACTTTACAAATTCATCCCAAGAAGCAATACTATCATTTTGTAAATTTCTGAACCAATCCCTAGTATCTTCTGTTAATGATTGAACAAAAAGATTCATAATGACATCCTCATTTTCAATTTCAAAGCTAGTTATATTATCACTAGAAGCTTTGAGATGCTCCTCACAAGTAACAACATTATTTCCTGTGAACTTGTGGATTTTATCTCTTACCTCATTGGGGATCACATTAGGGTGACCAGGGATGCCTTCAAAGAAGAGAGCTCTGTATCTGTTCATATGGATAGGTCTTCTTTGAAAATTTCCAAGCACATTGTTTTCACCTAGTCCTGTGGTTCCTCCTTGATTTTGAATGGGTGGTGGAACACTTTGTTTGAGGTTAGAGACTTGAATGCTTGGGCCAAAACCAACAAGCTGAGAATTTGTATTTGAGCCAAAAATTTTAGCATTTTAATTCAAACTGGAAGGTTGCATTTTAGGATCAACCCCCTGATTATTTGGGATGGGGCTAGCAAATTTCTTTTGTTTCTATGTCCCATGATTAACTGGCATAGAGCTACTTGTAGAAGTGTTGGTGGTAGAATGCAGAAAAGCTATCTTCATTCTCATATCAGCTACACCAGCCTCTAATTGCAATTTCTCTAGTTGTTTGGCAAGGTCATCTTTAGATTTTCTAGCTTGTTCAAGTTCAATATCAACTTGAGACATTCCTACAGGGATAGTCAAGCTTTTCTTAGGATCCTCTATACTCACACCAACAACCTTTTGCTTACCTTTGTTGGGGACCTCCTTTGTATTTGTCTTAAGATTTGCGTACTGCTCAATCTCATATGAGAAAAGTTTCTTGATGGCAGGCCCTTCTTTCTCAAACTCATCCTTGTCAGGATTCAAGATTTTATTTGGGGCTTTGTTCCTTAAATCATCAAGGTTACCGAACAATTTTGGATTCAAACCTTTAACCTCTTGACTTCGGATTTTATCCTTGAGGTCATTCCTTCTAGTCTCAGCTAAGAGATCTTCTCTTTCCACTAGTAAGTCATATAGCTTTTGTCCATGTTTCTTCTCTGCTTCAACTATTTTATTTTCTTGTTCTTTTTTCTCCTTCTTAATAGCAGAACTTCATCCTGCAACTTATGAGAATCATATGATGTTGTTTCAGCAACATAATTCTCTTCTAGTGGAGAAAGTTTTTCCTCTGTAGGGAAGAAACCTATATAAGTATTCTCTCCAGCCATGAAGTGATCAAAATTGGCATTATCTCTATAAGTGTCAATTGGTTCCATAGGTTCTGTATCTTCAGATGAAGATGACTTTCTTTCTGGAGCTGGGGTCTCTGTCCTTCCCTTAGAAGTGTGTTGGGATTCATGTTTGGATGTACCTCTCTTGGACCATTGTTTTCTTTGGGGTGTACAGAGCTCTTCTCCAACATCCTTTTTAGGATTTTCTCTAAAATAAGATCTAGTATTTCTTTGTCTACTCATCTTTCAGAACAGACAAATATATTCAACACATTTAATGTGCAACACTGGAGTACACAGAGGTTAGATTTGCCACCTCTTTTCAGAGAATAAATATATAAAGATTGAGTACCTTGTCCTAACTCAAGTTTTCTTTTATAGAAATAAGTCCAAATGAAACTTGAAAACAAAGTTTCTTGATAATTCCTCACCTGGTAATTTCAGGAAAATGACTCTCCACTATTCATATAACTGCAAATCTTTTCCATCCAGTGGGTTTTCTTTGAAAAAAAATATGGGATTAGAGTAGAGGCTTTACAATTACCATTCACTCCATTTGAGACAAGATCTATATCATTTTCAAGACCAAGACCTTCAAATAGTGTGAAATGATAGAAAAGTAGAACAAACTTGATTTAATGATTATGAGGAACAATAGACTTATTCTCAATATTGAAAGGACTAAATCTTTCATGAACATGACTCTAGAACATTAAAATATCCCCAACAGAGTAGCCAGTTTGTTAGCTCTTTTTATTGTAGAATCAATATGTAATGATAAATGCTTGACTCTTTGTTTCTCAACCCAGATTCATGCAGGGAAAAGGCTAATTGACAAGGAAAAGATTCCTTCTTCACTTTGTGCTCCACAAACCCAGGCGGGTGCACCTTCAACAGATTACTCAATTTCAACAAATCTGATAGTGGATCAAGGATCCATGACCCTTCTTCTTTTTGGCCACTTGGCATAGGAAGGCTAACCTATTGATTCTCTCTTCAAGAAATCACTACAATGAATTGTATTCAACACAATTATCAAGACATGTATACATCAGACAATAAAAGTAAAGATTAATTTATATTAGATTGAATTGATGATAATGACTACTTATCAAAATCTGACCAGTGCCTAATCATGGGCCATAGAGTCACAATAAAATAGATATCCACCATAAATAATTCAGTTGAAGCACAAGTAAAACCTCAGATAGACTTCCTTACAGATTATCCTTTCATTCTCAAACCCCTATATCAAATTCTTGCATAAATCCTAAACCTCTATAACTATTTACAAGATTTGAACCCTCCTTGAAAGCAACTCACAAATAATGACACAGTTACCTTATAACCAGTACATTTAAAATGCCTTATAGATTAAACATACAAGAACTAAAAGTGAATGCAAAAAGACATCAGTGGTATAAAAATGGAGATTCCATTGTATTTTATTAAAGATATTAGTACATTCAAATTGACTCAAGACTTGAGCTTAGACCAATCAGAAATCTGCCTCGCAGCTTTTATTTTACCATCCTCTACAATATGTTACAGCTTACTACTTATAGCCAGCACTAGTCATCTTGGAATCCTTAAAGATCAAGGATGCAATAAGCTTCAGATGACTAGGCTAAAAGAAAAAATTAAAGAATACAATAGGACAAAATAACAAGTGGATAGAAAAACCACTTTTTTTACAAGATATTCTAACCGATCCTTTGTCCTATGACCGCATGGTGATTATATTCGCCTTTTATTTTCTGGGGGACAACCATTTGTAACTCATTGTCTTGGAGGCTTGTGATGTATAATCTCCACTCTTAACTACATCAACTACCCTGTTAGGCTTCATCTTCCACTTGCATATCTTCACCTTCACCCAGATCAACTATTATGTATTTGTCCTTCTAGGAAGTGTACACCTCATCACTTGGCCAAATAAAACCAAGTATCTCATCTTTTCTGCTGTTGATCTCCTTCCAAGTGACATGTGCCTTCTCAATCTCATATGTTTAGAATGCAAAAATGACATAGCCTTGCTCACTATCTCAATGGTCTGAGCAAAAAAGCAGTGTCCTCTCACAGGTTAATATGTTATTAGCTCTATCTATTAGTGCTTCATTCATCTGTCAGTGCCACAATACCTCATCTTTGATGCTTCAATTCTTCCTAAATATATTTATGAACATCTCATATTTGTCTTGTGAATATTCCTTTCTTAAGGTCATCACTTTCCTCACAATAATATCCCTCCTTATGTCCATGTCTAAGAGAAATTTGAAACATTTGTGAGTGCAAGTCTAGACTATATCAACATCATTATTCTTCTGGCAGGTGGTGTGGAAGATCTTTAACTCCCCTACCTTCCCTTTCCATTTATTAACCAGCTGGTCCAAATTTTCTTTGTTTTCATTATTTCAGTTATAATGCTGACAATTTTCTTACCTTGAGCATATATAGCAGTAGGTACTACTTCATGTGTACAATGCACGAGAGCACTGTGTATCTTATATCCATACTTCTACTTCACCCATGCCTCTACTTCTCTAAAGGTTGCAGATTGCTCCACCCATTCCTTCTTTTTTCTTTCAAGCTCTTCTCTTACAGCTTTTAGCATGGCCTTTTTTTGCTCAAGCTCTTCTAGTGTGGTGGAAGTAGAGGGTGTAGGGGAGGGAGAATAAGTAATTATGGGACTTGACGAAGATGGCTAGTGGGGGTCCTATGAAATTATCCATTGAGGCACCAATTTTAATGTTTGCCTTCCTTCCAAGAATGAAATTCTATCATCCTTTTGTAGAGATTTAACCCTCTCATCATTATATGCTTTCAGGACAAATTCATATTTCGAGTTTAAGCTATCAAAAGCATCTTTTTTCTTTTTAGCTACCTTGAAGCTCAAATTACTAGTCTGGAAAACAAGGTTAGCTACCTCCACACCTGAGGTATCAGATACTCTTTTGATGATGAGGCCACCTATATCCTTAGTTTGATCATCTTCATTCATTCTCTTTTTATTCTTCTTCTTCAAGGACCAAATTGCTAAAGTTGCATGATTTTCAGTAAATTGGGCACCAATTGGGGTTCCAGTAGTGCTTGACGGTTTTGCTTCCTTCCTCACAACATCAAAAAATATGGCATCAGCCAAATCCCATTGGGGTAAGATGAGGATCCCCTTTTTCCTTACCAGTTCCCTGCCGTCTTTAGGGGTGATCTTGTCAAACTTACTAATCATCTCCTATTTGAATTCCATTTCAATGTCATCCTTGCTCTAAGCTAGTTGGGATTTTTTCAACCTGTGGCACTTATCCTTAAACTCATCAATAAGAGTTCTCCATAGAAATTGAATAAAGGCCCTAGCCTTAAAAAAATTGTCATCTAAAAGAAACTCTTCACTGTCTTGTTTGGTTACAGGGTCCAACTCCTTTCCTGCAAACTCTGCCACTGTGAGATCCAAAGTTGTATGTCTAAGTGCCTCTGGCACTCCTTCTTACAGCTCTTGTGCAGTGATAAAGACTTGGCCTGTGCTTCCCATTTGGACCAATTTCTCAGCAATAGCTTGGTCATCCATATGTAGAGGGGACTAGGAAGGGGTGTATAACTCACTCACTTTCTCTTTTCCTTCCACTTTTTTTTTATTTGGAGATGACATCTTTTGGGAACTGGTATCTGCTGGCCTCTTTCCTTTCTGATAAGAAAATTTATCAATCTTGGAAAGAAGTTTACTATACCCTCTTCTCTTATACACTACATAGTTCCCAGGTGGGATTACCCTTCCTTGTGAAAGTTTGCTCAGAATGGCCTTAGCTTTTTGTGGCTCAACTTCCATTACTCTGTCTTTCTTCTCATTGAGGGTTTGCATGATACCTTCAAACAATGTCATAAGGGACTCAATCTTTGTGGCCCAAGGTGAAAATTACTTCAAAGGATCATATAACCTGTCCAAATTGTGGAAAAAGTCCAAAGTTTTCTTATAAACCATCCACTTTTCTTTCCTGACTTCCTGGTCATTTAGATCAAAAATATTTCTAATAATGTCTTTTGGGAAATTAAACTGGTGTTCTAGTGCCAAGCACTTGGTTCTTTTTTTGAACATGCCCATTATGAAGCATTCATTTTCTGGACACCTGGATACAAATGTTGTTAAATGGTAGGGCTCAAAATATTTGTCAAACCTTGTCCATCCACCTTTTATGATGATGAAATGGTGGGCTATTGTAAGGGTAGGGAAAATACTTCCCTTCATTTGTCCTATTAGGGATTCTTCTTGTAATCTACCCAATTGTCTCTGAATTTATGCAATTCCAATCTTCAAAGGCACTCTGTAGGACAAAACATTGGGGGTTGCCCTAAATCCATAAACCCTTATCACTGTAGAAACAGGGTACAAAATAAGATCTCCCCAATTTTGGGCAATTTTCAGTTCCGGGACAAACTCCACAGGTCTCAATAATCTCATCATATCTGTGTGGATCCTAGGATTCTATTTGCATAGTAATTACTTGAGCCTAGCAAAAAAAACTTTGTCAAAATATACATAGCTGGCTTCTTTTCTATCCTAGGATAGATCAACACTCCACAATTGGATAGGCAGATTCATATCATCTTGGAACTTAGTGAGGTCCATTTCTTCCTCAAAGATATCAACACTATTAAACATAAAAATGTGCATCATAAAGAGTACCACCCCATTGCCTTGAGTATATTACTATCTTTGATGCCTATTAGACCCTCATGCATTTGTTGAGCAATATAAGAAGAATAGTCAAAAACTACTGACAAGTGGGGGTGCAAAATCTGAACCATCATGAGCATGATATGAACTGGCATTGTTGCTTCTTCATCTTCTCCTAAAACTAGGCACAGGGCACTATACATTTTCTTAGACTTACCATTGAAATAATCCAATTTGAATGGCTCTGGTGTGTTTTGGCCCTCAACAATCAAATCCCCTATCTTATTAAAATACCCTTTCAGAGCCTCATTTCTGTAATATTCCCTATGGGTCTAGTATACTTCCTTAAATTAACTAAAATCAATATCATCCATTTGTACTAATGAGTCACTTAATTTGAAAATTCTTTTGATCTCATCGGCTATGATAGTGAACAACATGTTTCCCTGTGTATCCCTTACAACCCTAGATAATCTATCATAAGTGTTGGCTATCAGAGTGATCATATTTGTATCCATGAAAACCCTGGGTACTATCAATTTTCCCACATCTAAATCCCATATGTTATAATATGGGGTAGGAGCGCTTCTCTGGCTATAAGCAGTTCTCAAAAAACTTAAACTATTTTTGTTGGTTTTGACATCCTTGGCCCACCTCCCTAAGTCATATATACCCTCTCCTATTCTGAAGTGGGGATGCATTGGAACTATTCTCTTAACCTGGGTTGCATCACTTGTGGACCCTTTTAATTGTTGCAGAAGGTCCTCTCTAACATTTCTTTTCTGATAATCTACCTCTCCAAAGAGTTTAATCCTAGGGGCCATTTTTGAATCTAGGGATTTTTACTGAGATGATATTCAGATTTAAACAAGAATTCTGAAAGATTTTCAAATTTCAAATCTTTGCTAGAAGCTTGAATTTTACTATATTAGAGAAGGCTTACCTATTCTGCAATTCTGTTGCAAGGAGCTAAATATCACTACAATTCTGTTCTTCACTTGAATGATTTTGGTAAATTATGGCAACTTCAAGTTTGAGTGATGAATTATACTACTTCAATCAAATCAATATTTTACATTTGCATAGAATTGAACTGAAGTGGCCACACATTCTGCAATCAATTTTCCTACTTCAAACTCATGGCTTAATAGCTCACTAAAACTCATTTTAATAACTTTGAATCTAGGCCGTAGATCTTGTTAGCACTGCATTGGTAAAATTTGAATTTCTTGGTTTTTTGCTTTTCCCGGGCTTTCTTGTTTCAAAATCCTGTTCTTTTTCGCACAAAAGAGGTCAAAACCCTTTTTGAAGTTCAATTTTAGTTTACTCGCTCTGTTACGTCTGTCTTTTTGAAAGGTCTTTAAGTTGTGCGAGTGGGCGACGAGCTATCTGTGAAAGATAATCGTGCAATCGCGATCAACTCATGTCAAGTTTTGATCTGTGTGCGAGTGAGCGGGTCCAGTGTTTTAAAAGGTAAATCACACAGTCGCAATGTCTTATGAAAGTCAAGTTTTAAGTTAGCGATTGAGCGAGCTAAAAATGGTTAAACTTATCGTTCACTCGTTGAGAAGTTAACTGAATGAAACATTGAAACAGTAAGTCAGCGATGGGTTAAAAGTTTGTATGTCGCGCAGTCGCTGTAAAGTTATGCTGTTTATCTCATGCTCCGCGACTGAGTGAGTATTGTTTAAAATTGAAGCAGTTGCATACCCGCATCAACTCTTATGTCAATGTTAAAAGTCAGCGACTGCGCGACGAGGTCCTGTCCTGTAGGTCGCTCACTCGCTTAGGCTCTAACTCATTTGTATTTGGTAGTGCGAGTGCAGGGCGAAGGCATGAAATACTAATGTGAAGACTCATCGCTCACTCGCACAAGCATTTTTCAAGTTTCTTAAAGGTCTGCGACTGAGCGACTAAGAGATCATTCAACGCCTCGCTCACTCGCTCATGCTTTGAGGTGATGAAATATCAATTCGCAAGTATGCGATGAGTTAAAAAGGGAAAGAAATCGCTCACTCACCAATCAACAAAGATGAAGGGAAAAGAGCTCGCGAGTAGGCGACTAAAGAAAGAAAAGACATAGTCGCGCACTCGCAGTTAATGATGAAATGAAATTTTCAAGCTTGCGAGTTTGCGACTGAGCAAAGAACAGATTCCATCGCTCACTCATGCATAAGATGAAAGATGGAGTATTAAGTGGCGCAAGTGAGCGACCAAACAGAGTATGCAGTAAAGAAATGAATGTCGCTCACCCGCCCAAATCCAAAAGTTGTTATTTAAATAGCCAGCGAGTGTGCGATGATGGAATAGATGAAAGGTAAGATGCACAGTCGCTCAGTTTCCAAGACTCAGGTGACATAAAAAGTTAACAAGCGAGGGTGCGGCATGTTAAAGGTGAAGGAAAAATCGCTCACTCGCATGAACCCAAAAGCAAAGCATAAAAGGATAGCGAGTATGCGACAGACATGAAATGAGGTTCAAAAATTAGGTCATCGCTCACTCGCATAAGGTAAAAAGTGGAGTGAGGATGGATGGAAAGTATGGGACTAGTTGAAAAATAGGGGTACATCACTCACTCGCAAGGATTTTTCCAAAAGTAAATAAAGTGCAGTGTGTTGGCTAAGTTCAGGCTGACGAGTGCCAGGTGGAAAAAAGCGTACACTCTCTCTTCCAGCTAGGATCAAACAGTGCAAGTTGATCGCAGCATTAATGATAGAATGAAATCTTTGTGACAGTTCAAGTGTAGGAATTCGGCTTTCAAGTTGACAAGACATAGTCCTTAAATGGCTATAAGTGTAAATGATTGAGTTGGATTCTGTACAACTCTCATTTCTGCATTCTGATTTTTTCTGCGAAGAGTAAGAAGCTTATTTGTCTGGAGTTTTGTGTCTGAGACAGTAGAATTCAAAAGAAGCAAGATGAGTCAGGCTATTGTTCCTACTACCTCACAAGGGTCTGGAAAGAAGAAGGA